>JAJJWX010001789.1:0-600000 GCA_023529315.1 Papaver bracteatum | reverse complement strand
GGATATTGATGTCCATGGTGAGATTATCTGAGTAGAGTTGTGTCACTTATATATGAATTTTAGTATGCTTGAGTGCAAACTCGTGTACATCAATTGGAATTTCGCATCAGGGTACTTCCTCTTGTAATCAATAAGTATGCCAACCAAGGAGATTCTTTAGTGCCTTCCAAGGTTTTGCGTAGATAACTAGGGTCTGGAGTAAAAATTTTGTGGGTATATCTCTAATAAGCCCTCTCGAGACTATAACTCGACCACTAGGGCCACCTAGGGGTTTAAAGGCTTATTGCATACGCGCAATCGACGATGCCTGTGACAGTGAGTTAGGATTTTATTTTGTAGATTTGATTTGCTTGAGGACTAGCAAATAATAAGTTTGGGGGTATTTGATAGACACATTTTTGTGTCTGATATAATCTCAATTGTATACATTGTTAGTGCTCGATTTTGTATTTATTATGGCTTTTTGTGTTTTTGTAGGTGTTTTTGGAGAAATAGGCTTTTGCGGCGAAATTGGCTAGAAAAGGGTATTTTGAACCCCATGGAAAATGGATGAAGGCACAAATACTTTGGATAGGGGAAACCCTATGATCCCAGCTAATAAGGGCATCCCTTTTCACTATTTACACTTGCGGCTATTGGCACCTGGAAGTTGGTTAGGGGCCACCCTTCTTCACCATCGCTTAAACTTCAGTTTTGGCGGGATTTGAAACTAGTTGAATGCGTATTCTTCTGGATAATTTTTGGACGAAGTTCACTTGGATTTTCTTATAGTTTTTGATTGGATAGGGCATGTGATGCTAAAACAGGAGTTATGTATACCTTGGACTCGAAGAAAAACACGAGTATTTTGGATTCACGAGAAAACAGGGGAGAAGAGTATAACCGGGTTTTTGGATCAATTTTGAGGAGAGTTTGGTCAGATTCGTTCGCTGGATTGGATTGGGATAGGCCTGTTAAGGCCAACAAGGCTCGGCAATGATCTTCAAAGCGTAAAAAGAGGAAGTTTCGTTATGGTTATCGGTGGAACAGAGAAAGAGAGATAGTCGGAATTTTGTGATATTCTTGGAAGTCTTGTGAAAGATAAGGAAAGGATTCGATCCTAGAACTTGGTTATAACTTGGAGAAGGTTTTTTTTACAACTTAGAAGACGCAGAGAGGATGGAAAGAAGGGAATTATTCCCGTAACTTTCTGAGGAGGAAAAACATAATTATTCTCGGGATTTAGTTGTTGTGCCGTGTATAAAAAGGTTTATACGAGTCCTAGAAAGGTGGTCGAGACTTTGGGGGACCAACAAAGGCATAGAGGAGAAGAAAGAAGAGTTATAGGAAGTTGGGTTCTGCTGGTGCAGAAGGAAGAACACGAAGAACATATTACTTCCCTAGACAGTCGTTATTTTACATCACATCTCCTCTATCGATTCCTTTAACAGAATATTATTGTAACAGTTCTCTGTAACAGTCGGTTTGTAACGCCTACACAACGTTGCAAACTGCCTGCTTTATTAGCTTTCTCTTGTTTTTCACCCTTTTGAGCTATGAACACCTATTTTGAGCACGTGAATAACATGAGGAGCTAAACCCCTTTGCCTGGACAATGGAGGAAGCCATTATTTATGCACGTGGTAATTATATTTAATTCTTATATGACTTTTGCACTGATTAAAATTGAATTATGGTTTTGATTAATTAGTTGTCATCTCGTTTGATGGGTCATGCTTGCTTAGATGTTTTGATGTCCCATGCTTAGGACTTACAACTAATATTTTGAGAATCAACCTTGGCAAAAATAAGAGTCCATGTCTTTATTTATTGAGCTATAATTGTCAAAAGAATTAATATCTGAACCTTGTGTTATGAGTTTGGTGGAATCATGAGTCCTAGTACTCTCGATATCGTGACAACGTTTGTATATAATTTTTATTAGATTAAGTCTGAAATCAAATCTCTATAAGTCTTTGAACGAATCTTTACTACCACTTTTTACAACAACAATTAAAATCACATCACCACACTCCCCACAAAAATTTGGAAATTAAGCGCAACTTCAAAAGAACTCTCCCCCATAAGATGTCATTCCCTAAGGAACAACAAGAGCGACCTTAATTTTAAGAGAAAAGAAGTATTTCTTTAGACTCAACAAATTACATATAAGTATGAATTTGGAATCCAAAATATTCAATCATATTAACCAAAGCGATCCAAGATTAATTTGACTAAATATGCTCAACACAAGTAAACTTATGGAGATTTAATTCATCGATTAGATTATTCACAAGATAACCCATAAATATTCTAACCGGATTACACAATTAAACTAATCACAAAGAAATCAATTCAATTGTCCACACTCGACATGAGAAAAATCTATGGAGTGCTAACTAAATAATCACACAAGATGATTGATTTAGTTCATTTGGGCTCAACATAAGAGATTATGGAACCCCGACTAAGATTATCATAGAAAATGACAACCTTAACCGTACATGTACTCAACATGAGAGAACTCATGGAATACAAACTAAATAACCACACAAGTTGATTAAATTAGTTCTTAATGCTCAACATTTTGCATCTTTATGGAACAACCAACCATGCTAACAAGAAATCGACTTAGTCGTATCGTGCTCGACATAAGATACAGGATGGAACCTTCATGGTAATAATAATATGGAACAATTAAGCTCTATACCATGGATAATAAAACAAGAATATATTTTATTTTTCCATCACAAAGTGACATAATAGACTTTATCCTTGAATCACAAAAGGTTTTAACCTATCTTACATCAATAATTGATAATATAGGCTTAACTTTTGTGTTTTGCCAAAAGTCCATTCATTCCTTTATCAATATTTTCATACCAATATGTGAACGACTTTACTTTTGACAAAATATGGGACAATCAAGTTCACGGACGTAAACATACAAATCCCATCAAAATATTGCAATATATAAAACCATAAGATTAATACTGCAACCATCATCTTCCAAACCAGTTTAGAATTTAAACTAATAAATCTAAAAACAAGAAGATAAAATCATTGGATATAGCTATGTGTAGTCACAATCATTGCTATTCCAAAACACTAGTTATTCTTCTAAATAAAACAGAAAACATAGAAGATTTCATCAGAAGACTTAACTAGTTGTTGTAGATCTTTCTCAGAGCATCTACTGAGAATTCCTTCTCATTATTGAAAAACCCATTGATTATGGGATCGTTCAATTCCTCCAAATCTTCAGAAATATCAGTTAACTCACTGAGTTCTCTTCTCAAGTCACGTAGAGTATTCTTGGATATAGACAACATTTGTTCATAGTGAGTTATTCTTTCCAAAATGGAAATGATTTGAGATTTTAAACCATTTCTCTTATTGATAAACTCTTTTACCATGCCTCTAAAATTAGCATCAAAAAGACAAATAGAAAAGAGGCAGTTAGAGGAAGAACCTTCTCCATTAATAGTAATCTTTACTTTATTCACCCTAGAGGAAGAAATCCCTTTACACAGATACATATTAGCTACTAAAACTGCATCCTTGCTTGATATGCTTCTGGTTACAGGAGCCATAAGATTGTATCTTTTCAAGGAAGGAGGAAGTCTATCAGTGACTTAAATAGACTTATGACCATCAAAAACCCTAGAAGAAAAGGTCTTCTGAAGTTTAATGATCCATTATCTATATTGTTAGGAGAATATTTTCTTAACAGAAATAGATACAAACTTGATCCACACAAATACGCATAACCTCACTTTCCCAAGTTAAAATGAGGATGCTAACGCTCCTAATGTTAGATAGGAACTTTATGAGCCAAACGCTCTCCCTGTTTATCACAAAGTGATTTTTCAAGGTTTTTTGTGTAAGAAAGTTTCCTAACTCTTCTGATTCTCGAAGCATTGTTTTTAGGAGGAATGCGCGGATTATCCAGATTCATCTTTTGCATGTTCTTCTGTAGTTTGGAAATTCTTTCCATTTTCTTCTTGAATCTCCAACACGTACTCTGAACATGCCTTGCATTTCCACAAAACAAACAACCCAAAGATTCCTAAATTTGTTGAGGTATCTTCTGCTTATCGTGGATGCTACTTTTCATCTTTCCCTGATCAATAGAAGCAACAAGATTTACAACGTCTGCAAACATACTTTTGTATCCTAAACCACTAGTATTTCTAAAGGGATTCTGACCAAATAACATAGCTGAAATTTTATCAGAACTTCCAGATAATCTTTGTAGATCATCCTTAAGAGTAGTAATTTATTTTTCCTTTAGAACAGTGGTTCTGGTGAGTTTATCGTTAAGATAAAATATCTCAATATTTTTCACCTGGATTAATGATTCTAGTTTCTTCAATTAAGCCTTTAATTGAAGATTTTCTTGAAGGACCTCCTTATTCAAGAAATTGAAAACCTCTGTGTTTGTTTCATATTCTAAATTAGAACTTGAGCATGTAGATGTTTCTGTTGTGAAGGCTGAGACTTCATTGCATCTATTGGATGTATTCAATCTGTTGACACTTAAAGGTTTTTCTTTCATAGAATCATTGGTAATCAGGACATACAAGGGACGTTTATTACGACTAATGTTCATTTTTATGAATTCTTTGATCCTTTATGCCATCACATCATCCGTACAACATTCATCACCCCAAGACACGATAGAGGTTTTTCTTGTGGATGACATACCATTGAATGCAACGGTTTGATCAGGGTCTTGATCAGAGAATCTTATTTTTCCGAAAAATGAATTTTCTGAAAGAGTGATGAGGTTATTTCCTCCATCGATGGTACATTTCTTAGAAACATGTTTGTTGACTTCGAAAGTAGTTTCTAAGATATCCCATGCAGCTTTAGACTTAGTGCAAGAATACACATAGTGCTGAAGGTCTGGGGTAATGGCATGTCTGATACCATGTAGACCTTCAGAATTAAAATTTGCAGCAGGAATTTCTTCTGGACTATAGCTATCAATATCCTTTGGTAAATATACATTGTCTTATGTATTTACCGAAGGATCATAGCCATTAACAACATGTACAAATATTTGAAAATTACGAGCTTGAAGATACGAGCTCATAGCAATTTTCCACCATGGGTAGTTTGAACCATCGAAGACTGGTGGTACGTTTATTGAGATAGTACCTCTGTCCATAGAGTCATATCGCTACAAACACAGACTTGTGAGGTCTTTAACGTGTTTGCCTACTCTGATACCAATTAAAAAAGCGGGGGTCTAACAACCTCACCGAATATTTCGATTAGCAATTTGTATGGATAACTCCGAGTTGTTTTCTAGAGAATCAACAAGACTCAATCAATATAAAATATCTCAAGGAGTTATTATCTCAATCTCTCGATTTTATTTACTCAAGCAAATATGATTCGCGAGCCTAATCAAAGAGAGATAACTTCGATGGTACCAAAGACAAATATCCAAGTGTCAATCGATTTAAACAATAACCAATAAGGTCGGATATTCTAATTGATTGAACAACGCACAACTTGTATTATTTCAATTATATAAAAATATAATGCGGAAAAGAAATAACACAGACACCAGAATTTTGTTAACGAGGAAACCGCAAATGCAGAAAAACCCCAGGACCTAGTCCAGATTAAACATACACTATATTAAGCCGCTACAGACACTAGCCTACTCCAAATTAACTTCGATCTGGACTGTAATTGAACCCCAACTAATCTCACACTGATACAAGGTACAATTATGCTTATACGTCTATGATCCCAGCAGGATACTGCGCACTTGATTCCCTTAGTTGATCTCACCCACAACCAAGAGTTGTTACGACCCAAAGTCGAAGACTTTAGCAAACAAATCTGTCTCACATAGAAAAGTCTATAGGTAATTGATAAATTCGTCTCCCACGAATAAACCTATGAGTTTTGTTTCGTATTTTGATAAATCAAGGTGAACAGGAACCAATCGATAAAACCAGACTTATATTCCCGAAGAACGGCTCAGTTTCATCAATCACCTCACAATAAACTTAATCGACACATCGAATAAGATTATTGAGGAATCACAAACAATGAGACGAAGATGTTTGTGACTACTTTTATCTTTCCTATCGGAGATCGAAATCTCAAGCCAATTATTACAATTGTACTCGTATGATAGAAACAACAAGATCAGATCACACAACTACAAGAAAAGTAGTATCGATCTGGATTCACAATCCCAATGAAGTCTTTAAGTCATTAACCTGGTTTTAGAAGAAGAAAACCAAAGGTTAAAGGAGAATCGACTCTAGATTTAGCAAACTAGTATCACACAGAATGTGTGGGGATTAGGTTTCCTAGTTGCTAGAGTTTTCCCTTATATAGTTTTTCAAATCAGGGTTTGCAATCAATGCTAGATTAGTAACAAAGTATTCAATATTCACCGTTAGATGAAAACCTGATTAGATACAAGCTAATATCTCTCAACCGTTAGATAGAAAACTTAGCTTGCCATACACACATGTACTTGACGTTTTGAGTTCTTGTAACCCTACCCAAACGTGTACAATGGTTGGTTCAATATTAGTGAACCAAATGGTTAGCCAAATGTTAACTTTCATATCAACCATATTCTTCTTCACCATAACTAGTCCAAATGACTCAAATGAACTGGTTAGAGAGTTGTTCAATTGCTTAGATCTTTATGTACTATACAATACATAATCTAAGAAAAAATGATGTGATTCACTCGAATCGATTCATGAACTATAAAGCCACTGTTTGCAAAAGCATTCCTTAGTAATTTAAGATAAGTTCACGAACAACGTTTTCAGAAGTAACCTCTTGAGTTCGCGGACTCAAGCTAACCGGTTGAAGTTAATAAACTCCAACAGAATTTCTCGTGATGAGAACTTCCGTCATTTTGCGGACTGCACCTGAGCTTCAACTTCAGCAGATATTCTCGGGTTCGAGAACTTACGCCAGTTCGTGAACTGGGTTCACTGACTGAGTTTGCGGACTGAGTTGCTGTTCACGTTCCAGTTCCACTTGATTAACAAAGTTCGCAAACTTCGGTTCAAGTGTTAAGGACTTATACATATATGTGTTGCCACAACAATATTTATATCCCACAATGGTTATATAGTCTAAACTCTCATTTCAATCATTGAAACATTCTCAGAGGATATTATATAGTTGTTATTCACAAACTATTTTTCGTCAGAGCGATTTCCAAAGTAGACCAAAAATCAAGACTTTATAGTTTTGATCACTAAGATTGACAAACATGCTTGAGATAGCAATGCATGTGAGTTTGACTGAGCAGTGCTCTAACAAAGGGAAAAGTGTTTTTTCTTCAATCCACCTCGAAGCTAGCTTTCCCTTTAGTAAAAGTGGCTTTCTGTCTATTAATTATCATATTTGATGAGGATATTTTTGCTTACTCAACTATTATGTCAGCTACTTATACTACTTCAGATCTCAGTTTGCTTCTTTTGAAAATGATACCATTCCATCACCATCACCAACTCCTTCTAATTCTCCTTCAATTTCAGCTCATATACTCTCTACTTTTATTACAACTTTTAGATCTCTAGTTATTCAAAGTGACTATATGCGTACTTCCCAGCATGGATCTTCAACTATTGTTCATCCGGACTCACTGTTTTCCATTCAAAATGATTCATTGGGTATTGTTCAGAATCATCATCCCATGAAGACAAGTGGAAAATTAGGTATTACTAAGCCTAAAATGTATGTTGCAACCAAACATCTTCTTCCTGCTGCTTATCTTAGTGCTGCTCTTCCTATTACACCAACTTGCTTCTCTCAGGCCATCAAGAATCCTAAGTGGAAAGTTGGCATAGTCCAAGAACATGATTCTTTATAATCTAATGGTTTATAGACTAAAGTACCTCCTTCTCCTAGTCAAACTATTGTTGGTTGTGAATGGGTATATATGATTAAGCAACATGTTGATGGTTCCATTGATAAGTATAAGTCTAGATTGGTTACCAAGGGATTTCATCGACAAGCATGCCTTTATTACATTGAAACTTTCATCCAATTGGACAAGTGTAGATAGGGAAAAACGATTTGCTGGTTTTTACGGAATTGAAGAGTCGACCGTGCGGAGACTCTCTGAACCGAGCAAAATATTGAATCTCACACAAATGCACTGCAAGAAGGGAGTGCTTTAAGTTCGAGAGATAAATCTGTAGGACTTCGGCCTAAACCAAGAACAATGGCCGTTCAGAAGTCAATTCGGTCACAAGAGAGGATGGGTTGATCTGTAGGAGGGAAGCTGAGAAATGTGTGAGATCAATGATGATCTGAGATTGTAGGTGTGTTGTGATTTCAGCATGGAAATGCTCTGAATGATTGAGTTTTTCCTGATTGAGAGTATTTTCTGTGAGTTCGTGTAGACGAAAGATTGTCTGTATGAACTTTGATGAGAAATTGCTCGTTTAGGCGACTGTTGTTCGAATGTTGTTCTTTCAATCAGGATTCAGAGACATTTTATAATGCCGGATTTGAAAACACCATGATCCCATGAAGTGTGACAGTTGCTGGAATCAGAGAGTGGGGAAGTGGGAAATTGTGTTAAACCAATTACTCATCGTGCGGAGACTTGGTTAATTTTCCACCCACTACTTTGCTAACTCTTACAACTGATTGCACGACTTGCTCACATTCTCATCGTGGGTGAACATACGTGTTGTTGACCGCCAAACCAAAACCCTAGCTAATATCCCCCATGTGACACGATTGAAATCTCATGATTGTGGAGTCAGTTGCTGACTTTATGGGACGATGAGTCCATGTGTTGCTGAGTTGAACATGTTTTACAAATGTTCTAAAACTCATGAATTTAACGCGTATGCTGAGACGAGGTATCATTATAACCTAAAATGAGCAAACTGTGTTGCTGAATTGCTGAACATTGATAGTTGAATCAATATTCTTTTATCTGAGCAAATATTGCTAGTCTGAGCGAATATTGCTGATTTAAATAAACATTGCTGGTTTGAGCGAATATTGCTAGTTTGAGCAAATATTGCTCGTTTGATGAGTTTATTGGTAGAAGGACCGAATAAAACATTAATTTAAGTTACTGAATGCTGGGTCGAGCAAAATAAATAAAAATGTTAATCATGGAATTAACATAAAATTATCAAAGTGTTTGAATCTGCTCAGAATCGAGTTTCTGCAGAGCTTTGGATTCAAAACCCTAATTTTATCGAAGTGATGATTTATTGCAAATCAACACAGGACCAGCTACATGGTATGATGGGTTCACCATATAACACATAGATGCTAGAATGAGCAAAAATACCAAAGTCTCCTGAGACCAGTTGGTGAAAGAATGATCAAATGTTGGTTTAATCATTTACTGAAATAATGCTGGTGTGCGCGAAAAATAATAAAACCTAATATTATGTAAATATGAAGGACTAACCAAGAGATCATGAGACCGGCTCTTGGTGGGCGCGGGACCAGTGGATGGTCGTTTGAGCAAACATCCAATTGTTTGGAAAGAGTTTGAACCTAATATAAGCAATTGAGCAAATTAGGATAAAATCGTTAAAACATGCGGAACCAGCTGTTTGCAAGCCTCAGGGTCACCCATGGCCAGTCAAGGGTATGTTCCCGTGTCACCATGGTGTTCGTGCTTCAGTCATGAGAATTTTGATATTTTCTGTTGCACGTTTGAGCAACATTTTGAGAAAATATGCAAAATCCATGGTTTTGCTGAAACTGGGAAAATACATGAGATGAGGGAAAATAAATAAAATAGGGAATTTCAAGGTGTAGGACCGGTCACGGCTATGGCATGGCCGGCAGGTGACAAGCACGATCCCACATATTTCCCAGTTTTATGTAATTTGATGTATTTTCTCTGATTTGAGGGAAATTCCATGAAACTGGAGAGTTTGATGAAATTAGGGAACTTCCATGAGATGAGAGATAAAATAAAATAAGGAATGGGAGTGTGGGACCGACAAAGGCCAAGGTATGGTCGGCCGGCCATGGGCGCGGATCCCACCACTCTTCCCAATTTTACTAAGTTTTGATGATTTAAAATGATTTTCATAAAATCAAAGGGATTTGTTGAAAACCAATATATTTTGTTGAAATCAGAGAGTTTTCATGAAATCAGGAAACAAAATACCAAATAATAATAAAATAATTGGCGTGTGGGGACGGCTAGAGCCCGGTCCCACAAGTTTTCCCTAATTTTTTAATATTTTCTAGGATTTTAGAGAAAATACATGAAGTTATGTAATTTTATGGAAAATTCATGAAATCAAGGAATTTTCATAATTTGAGAGGAATAATAAAATAATGGGAACGTGAGGTGTGGGACCGGATACGGCCAAGGCATGACCGGCCGGCCAGCGGTTCCATGACACCTTTTCCTAATTTTATTATTTTTTGATAAAATCATGTGATTTAGATAAAAAATACATGAAATTAGGTAATTTTCATTATTTTGGAGAAAATTCATAAAATCAAGGAATTTTCATAATTTGAGAGGAATAATAAAATAATGGGAACGTGAGGTGTGGGACTAGCCACGGCCAAGGCATGACCGGCCGGCCGGCGGTCCCATGACACCTTTTCCTAATTTTATTATTTTTTGATAAAATCATGTGATTTAGATAAAAATACATGAAACTAGGTAATTTTCATGATTTTGGAGAAACTTCATAAAATCAAGGAATTTTCATAATTTGAGAGGAATAATAAAATAATGGGAACGTGGGGTGTGGGACCGGCCATGGCCAATGCATGACCGGCCGACCGGCGGTCCCATGACACCTTTTCCTAATTTTATTATTATTTTTTAATGAAATCATGTGATTCAGATAATTTCTTTGAAAAATATGAAAATTTGCTCGAACGAGAGGATTTTCACGAGATCATGAAAATAGTAAAAAGTATGATAAAATATAAAATTAGGCGCGGGACTGGTCACGGCATGACTGGCCGGCTGATGAGCCCAGTCCCCTGGCGCTTTTGCTAATATTTTATTATTATTATTCTTCCATCCTATTTTGCATAGGTTCCTCATTCGTTCGTATTTTTTGAAATGCTCGTTCGTGCATTCAAAGTGATGGTTTGTGCATTATTTGCTAATTACACTTTCACCATTTTTGTCAGGGCTTATTCGATGCTCATATGCCTGCTTTTTGTTGAATATTTATCACTAACCCGAGGAATTCTGCTGGGAAGAACCACGAATTGAAGTGACGAAATATAACAGAGAATCGCAAAATATTGCTGGATATTCAGGCGATTAATTGATGATTCGTAGAATATAGCTGGATATTCAGACGAGAGCTCATAGAATATTGCTGGATATTTAGACGATTTAAAATGATTAATTGATGGCTCTATACTAGAAGGGTTTCCTATCTAGGAGCATTAATCATCTGAGGGTTGAGCAATATGAACTTGCTGGAGTGTCATATTCCCATTGTATAGTCAGGGAAAACTTGGTTGCATCCCGAAGGCGTTGTCGCTCTATACTAGCAGGCATGCTGTCTAGGAGCCGTCCAATCTTTCGATTCTATATAGTATGAGATGTGTCGTGGTATCAGTTGGGAGACTGCACATCTACATCTTCTCTGAGAGACTTTCTCCATCAGAGGTTTATGGCATGAGCTTTCATGCTTAGAGACATGAGTCTCAATACTCATCTGATTGCCGGATACAGAGTAATTACTGAAATTGATCAGTATTCATGAGATGTTCCGCGGTCTCAGCTGAGAGACTACACATATACACGCACTCTGAGAGACAACCTTCTCAGTCAGAGATTTATGGCATGAGCTTTCATGATTTAATGAGAGACATGAGCCTCAATACTCATTCGATTGCCGAATCTGGAGTATAGTCTTATAATTTTACCATTTGTCGAAAATACACCATCTACATTAAGTCCCCTGCTTAGTGAGGAACAATCATGTTCCTCAGTCAGCATTGAATGGTGATTTTCCAGGTATAAACAGAAATAAGTAATTGAACTTAGTCATAAGATAAGATATTACAGGATCTAGACTAAATGAGCAAACCATGGTTTGAGCAGAAATCTAGTGGCATAATAGGGCGTCATCTAGTGAACATAAATTGGTGTAGAAACGCTGATTCGATGGTGGAACCTTGGTCGGTTTAGGATTCACAGGCCGGGCCCAAAAAGGAAATCCTTAAGGAATTAGGTTTTGGAAATAAAATTAGGTATAAAAGGAATTAATAGATTGCTAATACGAAGGAAATAGATTTTTTTTTATGCATGTAAGCTTATGTTCAGTGATAAAACTTTATTTGTGAGCTTTCATGAGAACTAATATTTATCACAAGAGGTGTGAGCTTTCACGAAACTAGCATAAACCTTCGTTTTAAAGAAAATGCTAATACGAAGGAAAATAGAGATTTTTTTTATACATATGTAGCGGTGACATATTATGTGGGATATGATGACATATTTTATTCCCATGGATTTGTTCTTATTAGATAAATTTTAAAAATTTACGTGAACAAATTGCATTAATTATTGTTTTGTAAAAAATCAAGACGCGGGTTTTGAATAACCCTTGAAACTAGACAATTTATTTATGATGAAATAATGTCTTGTTGTAAACTTCATAGGTCAGTTGTGTGAATGTTCACATTATGAAAATTATGTCTATGATTTTATGAGAAAATCCTTTTTTATGAATTAATGAAGTCTTGTTCGTTACTGCAGGTTTCAAGAAACAAACTAATTTTGTGTGCTAACTCTTGCGGCACAATCACTGTTGTTAGTGAAATTGAAAAGGTAGGATTCAAGAATTACCATTTTGTCGATGAATTTATCTGCATGTTGATAATTCTGTGTTCCTAGTTTCAGAAAATGCCGACTTCTAGCAGTAGTTCTTCTGACGAAGCCTCCAAAGCTTCTATATATAAATCGAGAGCCAAGGAAGTTCGTAATGAAGGAGCAAAGCCTAACATCCCCTTGAATGAACGAAGGGTCACCTTTGCTGAACTTAGGAAAAGGAAAGTTGAAGATGATGCAAAAGAAGCTCATCAGCGTGAAAAGGATCGAATCTAGCGCAGAATACAAAAAAACTGAGGAGAAATGTCAATTCTTTGACGGGAGGCCTGCTGACTCTAATGCTGATAATTATGAAGAAGATATATGGGAGGTACCACAACACAAGATTTTTCCTGATCGGTGCAAAAGAGAGTACCGGAATTCCATGAAGCAAATGAAGTTGAATCGGAATAAGATTCAGATGATGATGATTTTTATGCTCGTCCAGCCGTCACCCATAATCCCGACAATGATTCCGAAGAAGAAGATTCTGAGAAGGATAGTGATGAAGACTCCGAGAAGGACAATGATGATGAATCTGATTGTAGATTTACTTTTGATTCCCTTTTCTCTTTTAATATTTGAATACTTTTAGCTTTCGTAGGAGATGTCTTCATTCAAACAATCTTATTGAAGTAATTAGGTTTTCCTTTTGAATGAGAGATTTTCATTAATGTGAGTTATTCTTGATTGAATTAAGCAAATATTCAATGCCGAACCCATTATAATCTCCCTTAACTCTTGTGGTTCTTCATTTCACGAAAATACCCAATCATAATCGTATGGCACATGAGGCCATGTGCGTTGCTGATCATGACTGACTTCGGTCAGTCCCCAGTATACTAATTTCACTCCGCATCCCTAGTTTGACTTCGTTCAAGACTTAGGGTTTCAACAAAACTCGCAACTAAATCGAAGATAAGTGTCTGACGTATCTTGTATATATCTTCAAGATATAGGGTTTATCATTTACGCAATTACTTCCTCCATACTTAAGTTAGTTTCATCATAGAAGAAATTTCAATCGCCGTACCTCTCACACCATGTCTAGTGATAATACTTCTTCTCAAAACGGACTTCAGTCGAAGCATGAAGTAGAAACGCCCATCTTGGTAAGTTATACATCTTTTCTGTCTCTGTTTGATCGAGGTTATTGACCGTAAGGAATTGATTTGGTGCAGGATAACCAGAAGAATTATTCCTCTCACAACCCAAGACCTAGGCGGACTGTCAGAACCCCTGCTTGGTACATGTCGGCTTATGCTGAGGCTGGATCATCTGTAAGCGACTCCATAACTTCTTGAAATTTCGTTATGCCCAATTTGGCATATTAAATATTTCCCCGTCTCATCGCAGGCAGATATTCGTGTCGTTGTTGACGCCAGAAGGAGAAGGAGCGAAAAGTCTGTGACCGTGGTTGAGGTCGAAGATAGTATAAATTAGGCATGTGAAATCTCTGCAGAATCCGTGGAGACGGAAGCTAGTGTTCATGCTCGTGAATACCCGATGGCTGAACTCTTGTTTGAAGCTCCCTTGATCAATACTTTCACAGACAATGAAGTAGTCGGTGGATTCATCATTCCCAAGTGTCATGCGCCTCTGTATACTAAGATCTGGAAAAATTATGGGCACATTGCAACTACAGAAGTGTGGAAAGGGTTTCCACCAACCCTCTTGACCACAGTTGCAGGGTTGCTGCCAATTATCGAAGAGATGAACCAAATGCACTTGCGGGATGTGAAAAATCAGGAACTGCACAGGTGGGATGAAATGATTTCCAACTGTGAGATATTGCGATTCAATGTAGGCTGGCTCCGTCGTCTTCTTGAGATAACCAAGATTCATAAATCTGTGGAGGCTGCTGATGCAATTTCCATGACTAGTGCCTTATAGGAGGATGAGAAGATTCTAGCTTTGGAGTCAGCAAGGGTTGAGAAATCTGTTGAGGATTTAAGAGCAAAGACTAGGATTTTTCAGAAGAAACTTGACAGAGTTTCTTATAGGGATTATCCATTGCTAGATGGTTTGCTCTGAGTAATCAGGATAATTGAGATGTAGGTTTCTGATGAGGTAGGATAGTCTAGAAATTTTGTTCAATTGATGAATGTTTGATGAACAAACGAGCACCTTGCATTCTCTTTAAATAAAATAAATTACATTTGAGATGTGTTTGAATGAAAGATTAATTGTCTGCTGTTAATCAATCATAATAGGCTTTGAGCCATTTACCGTTGATAATATTTCCTTCCCTTCCTCCATTGATTGCTAGAATTTTATAGTATCCACTAGACACTGCTTTGATGATAACATACGGCCCTTCCCACTTCGGAGAGAACTTGGGAGCAAACATATCCTGTAGAATGTGCTTTGCCATCTTTAAAACCAAATCTCCTACTTGGAAAGTTAGAGGTTTTACCATTTTGTTGTAAGCCCTGGATATCCTCTGTTTGTAGGCTTCTACATATTTTTCCACTTTGGCTCTCCTTGATTCGATCATGTCTAGTTCAGCAACCCTTGACTCGGACACTTCATCTTCATTCCATTGTATTCCATTGGCTGCTGCAATTCTTGCTGAAGGAATTTTTATATCAGCCGGGAGTATAGCATCAACCTCATAGACAAGCGAATATGGTGACGTTCCGATTGAGCTCCTTGGTACAGTTCTGTAAGCCCATAAATCCATGGGTAGTTGCTCATGCCATGATCTTGGATTGTCATGAATCGTTCGACTGATAATCCGGATCAAAGTTTTGCTGGTGCTCTCTGATTGCCCGTTCCCTTGGGGGTAATATGGTGTGGAGTAGATTTGTTTGATCCCATATTCTTTTAGCAATTTCTCAACATCTTTGTTGGTGAAAGGAGTTCCATTATATGTGATGATATGCTTAGGGACTCCGAATCTGCATATAATGTGTTCTTTGATGAAGGCTGCAATAGTTACCCATGTAGTACCTCTGAGTGGGATTGCTTCAACCTACTTGGTGAAATACTCAGTAGCCGTGATGATGTACTCATGCTGCTTTAATGATGCCTGATTGATCTTTCCGATAATATCAAGTCCCTAACTGTAGAAAGTCCATGGACTATTCACAGAATGTAATGGAAGACAGGGGGTATGAATAAGGTTACCGTGGACCTGGCATCGGTGACATTTCTGAACATAGGCGGTTGCATCGTCTTCCATAGTTGGCCAGTAGTATTTCTCATGAATCTGGAGAAATAATTTATTTTTCCCTTAATGTTCGCCTTCATGTGTTTCCTTCAAGACCATCAGAACTTCATCTCCGACTAGACATCTCAACAAGTCTCCTCTGAAACTCTTGCGGTATAAGATCCCATCAGGAAAGACAAATCTCTTAGCTCTCCGAGTGAGTTTGATTGCGTCTTTCTTTTCTGGTGACGATTTGTTGTCTCGAAGGTATTCGATGTAAGGTTGTCTCCAGTCCCTAGTGTGACGGAGTTTCAGGACCTCCAAATGGTGAGGCGGCGTCTGGCAATTAGGACAAGCTCCCTGTAAAGCCATTAATTGTGCTTCCATGGAGGGACAGTAATACCCAAGCCTTTGAAGTCTTCTGTAAAGTGTTATTACTAGAGTCTGTCCACATAATTCTTGATACACACTTTTGAGTTTTTCCCTCGCTTCTTCATCTCCAAGGCACTGTGATAGAGAAGCATCGGGGTTGCGATGATACAACGCTCCATGGAGTAGAAAGAAGTTCTTCAATTCTTTGAGACTAATTGTTCCTTCTGTAGTGGAGCTACTTAGCTCACAATCAATAGGTGCTCTCCAGTCACTTGCTGGAGTATCTTCAGTTTGATTGATCCATGTAGATGATACAGCTCGTCTCTGCACTATGATGGCTTTCTCTGACCCTTCGAATTGTATCTTAGAGGCAAGGGTTGTTAAGAAATCAGCATGCCTATTATTGGTTCGGCCGGTGTGGGTGATGGTCGCATCGGCGAAATGAGTCAGGTGTTGTTGTGATTCAGCCCTGAATGGATCAAGCATTATCTCCTTGAGAGAATATATCCCATTCATTTGATTGACCATCAACTTTGAATATCCTCTAATCTCCAGATGCATTGCTCCTTCTTGTTTAGCTAAGGATAATCCTAGCAATAAGGCTTCATATTCTGCTAAATTATTTGTATAGTGGAAATCCAACTTGAATGAATGTAAGAATACTCTCCGGATGGAGAGACCAGGACTATGCCTGCTCCTCCAGTATCATTGCTAGGAGTGGCGGATCCATCAAAGTATAGCAACCATGTTTCCTCTTTGACAACTAAGATCTCTGGAATCTCTCCTGGTACATCATCTTGTAATGTTGTGGAATCCTCTCCTGGAAAGGCAGCCAGTAAATATGCCACTGCTTGACCCTTGATTGCTTTGGGAGAGACACATACTATGTCAAATTCTGACATCGGAAACAACCACTTTGCAGGTCTTCCCATCAGAGCGGGCTTTGACAGTAAAAACTTTATAGGATCATCTTTGGATACAAGCACAACCCTGTTGGATAGTAAATAATGACTGAATCTCTGTATTGCGTGAGCTAATACTAGGCATGCTCTTTCAGCTCTCGGGTATCTGAGTTAGGCATCCTTCATAGTTCGGCTGTAATAATAGATTGGATGTTCGACGCCTTCTTCGTCTTCTTGAGCTAGCAATGCTCCGATAGCGACGTCACTGGAAGCTGTGTATAGTATCAATGGTCGTCCCTGTACTGGAGACCTCATGACTGCAGGTGATAAAAGTATCTATTGTATCTTCTAAAATGATTCCTGCTAAACGTCCATCCAGGTAAAAATTGCTCCCTTCTTCAGCATAGGAGTGAATGAAGCAATAAGTTGAGCCAATCCTGGTATGAAGCGTCTGATGTAATTCACCCTACCCATGAAGCTCTATAGTTGTTTCACAGTGCGTGGAGGAGGAATGGTGGAGATTGACTTTGCTTTGTCTGGGTCGACTTTGATCCCTTCGGCAGTAACCAAGAATCCTAGAAACTTTCCATAAGAAACCCTAAAAGCGCATTTTAGGGGGTTCATCTTTAACTTGTATTCTCTGCATCTTTCAAAGACTAGTCTCAGAACTTCTAGATGGGATGCTCGAGCTTTCGATTTCACCACGACATCGTCGACATAGTCTTCTACTTGTTTGTGCATCATATCATGAAATATTTCCATCATGGCTCGTTGGTAGGTGGAGCATGCATTCTTTAATCAAATGGGCATCACAATGTAATGAAAATTCCCAATGGGAGTACGGAACGCGGTCTTGGCAGCATCATGTTCGAACATCTTGATCTGGTTGTACCCACTATAACCATCCATGAACGATAACATACCATGGCCACTGGTCGCATCAACGAGCATGTCAATGTTGGGTAAAGGAAAGTCATCCTTCAGGCAACATTTATTCAAGTTTCTGAAATCTAGACAGCATCTGATTTGACCATTTTTCTTCTTAATTGGGACAACATTAGCCAGCCATGTTGGATGTTGAATAGGCTTGATTAATCCTGCTACCAGTAATTTTTGAATTTCAGCTTTGATTTGTTCCTCGACTTCATGCCTGAACTTCCTAGGCGGTTATTTGATAGCTTTGGAGCCGGGGATGATGTGTAGACGGTGAGTGACCATCTTGTCATCCAGACCAGGTATTTCTTCATACGTCCAGGCGAATATATCTCGATACGCCTTCAGTAATTCTACCAGACCTGCACGTTCTTCCGGTAATAGCGCAAAACTGATCAAGATTGGTCTTGGGCCTTCCTCCATGCCAATGTTAACTGTTTTAAGATCATCAATAGTAGAATCCGTGCCATCTTGCAACTGCTGTGGAGCTTCCTGAACTTCCTCCTCATGTAATTGTTCGTTCTGACACAATTCGTCAGTGCGGGGAGACTCTTGATCAATCTCCCTTGTTAATTGTTAATCTTTGCGTCGCCGGTAAGTGACCCTTCCTTATGCATCATGAGCGGTCATAAAATTGGATCCTGGGATCGTGATTTTATCTTTTCAGCGTTTAATTGGCGTAACAGGTGACTTGGACGGTCCTACTTCTGAAGGTGGTGATGACGCATCATCAGCGGATACTTCAATCATCTTCCAACTTGGAAGTGGAGTAGTGTAGATCTTATTAGGAGGCTCAGGGACACCCCTCTGGGATTCAATGAAATCAACATCATAGGCGAGAGCGTAAGGATATGTTGAAACAGTTATGAAAACGATTTTGTTGTTGAGTAAGGCCTTCATGCATTGGTGGTAGGTTGAGGGAACCACCTTGTTATCAGGGAGCCATGGTCGTCCAAGTATCATGTGATAGTCATGTTCTTGCTCGATCACATGAAATTTCACTTTCGATTGAATTGGCCCCACCCTCAAATCTATGTACGCATATCCATATGTATGACTTTGGATTCTTTCAAATTCTGTCATTAGAATGGGATGTCGAATGATTTTACCTTGTGGGAATCTGGCCATACTAAGAGTTTTCATAGTGACAATGTTCGTGGAAGCACCGGTATTGACGAGATCACTTCTAAATTCGGTGCCTTTAATGAAACCAGTCACGTATAGCGCCCGATTATGTCCTTCGTCTGCCATGCGGTCTTCTTCTCCAAAAGTGATGTTGTCGATGGTATGTCCAGACACCAAAGATATTTCTTTAACCACTGGGGTTGGTGAAGTTATTTGTATGTCAGATGATATCTGGCTGAGAGCAGCAAACGTGTATGTGCGCTGATCCTTGGAGAAGTGTAGGAGTTCACATAAATTTTCAATCAGATGTATAACTTCCTATTCCACTGGCTTCTCATATGTGGTGAAACTGTTGGTCCGAGGAGGATCACCAGTCGAGGGATTTAGAGGTTCCACCATCTCTGCTCCTAAAATCCTCGTCACGTGTACCAAACATGTGAATAGGTTATCGATCGCCCATTTCAGCCGGTCCACGTTCTTTGACAAGTCTTCTTGTCTCCGTGCCAATTCATCCAAGCTTGGGGTTTCTCCATTGATTGGTTCAACGGATTATAAACGGAGTTGTAAAATATGTTAATTCATTGTAACCAGAATTGTTCGAAGGAGTGTGAGGGACATTACCGTTCGAGCAATTCTGGTTGGGATCTGGAGTGGTTGAATTATTCCTAAGACCGACTATCCTTGTGAAACCGTGAGATTGTAACCGAGATATTAGTTCTCCCATTGTGGTCGCCAATTTTTAGATGGGGAAAAACGATTTTCTGGTTTTTACGGAATTGAAGAGTCGACCGTGCGGAGACTCTCTGAACCGAGCAAAATGTTGAACCTCACACAGATGTACTGCAAGAAGGGAGTTCTTTAAGTTCGAGAGATCAATCTGTAGGACTTCGGCCTAAACCAAGAACAATGGTCGTTCCAGTGTCAATTCGGTCACAAGAGAGGATGGGTTGATCTGTAGGAAGGAAGCTGAGAAATGCGTGAGATCAATGATGATATGAGATTGTAGGTGTGTTGTGATTTTAGCGTGGAAATTATCTGAATGATTGAGTTTTGCCTGATTAAGAGTAATTTCTGTGAGTTCGTGTAGACGAAAGATTGTCTGTATGAACTTTGATGAGAAATTGCTCGTTTAGGCGACTGTTGTTCGAATGTTTGAAAACTCTTCGAATGTTGTTCCTTCAATCAGGATTCAGAGACATTTTATAATGCCAGATTTGAAAACACCATGATCCCATGAAGTGTGACAGTTGCTGGAATCAGAGAGTGGGGAAGTGGGAAATCGTGTTAAACCAATTACTCATCGTGCAGAGACTTGGTTAATTTTCCACCCACTAGTTTGCTGACTCTTCCAACTGATTGCACAACTTGCTCACTTTCTCATCGTGGGTGAACACACGTGCCGTAGACCTCCAGACCAAAATCCTAGTTAATATCCACCATGTGACATGATTGAAATCATGTGATTGTGGAGTCAGTTGCTGACTTTATGGGACGATGAGTCCATGTGTTGCTGAGTTGAACATGTTTTACAAATGTTCTGAAACTCATGAATTTAACGCGTCTGCTGAGACGAGGTACCATTATAACCTAAAAAGAGCAAACTGTGTTGCTGAATTGCTGAACATTGATAGTTGAACCAATATTCTCTGATCTGAGCAAATATTACTAGTCTGAGCGAATAAACATTGCCGGTTAGAGCGAATATTTCTAGTTTGAGCAAATATTGCTCGTTTGATAAGTTTATTGGTAGCAGGACCGAATAAAATATTTATTTAATTTACTGACTGCTGGGTCGAGCAAAATAAATAAAAATGTTAATCATGGAATTAACATAAAATTATCATAGTGTTTGAATATGCTCAGAATCGAGTTTCTGCAGAGCTCTGGATTCAAAACCCTAATTTTATCGAAGTGATGATTTATTGCAAATCAACACAGGACCGACTACATGGGATGACGGGTTTACCATATAATGCCTAGATGCTCGAATGAGCAAAATTACCAAAGCCTCGTGAGACCAGTTGGTGAAAGAATGATCAAATGCTGGTTTAATCATTTACTGAAATAATGCTCGTGTGAGCGATAAATAATAAAACCTAATATTATGGAAATATGAAGGACCGACCAAGAGATCATGAGACCGGCTCTTGGTAGGCGCGGGACCAGTGGATGGTCGTTTAAGCAAACTTCCAATTGTTTGGAAAGAGTTTGAACCTAATATGAGCAATTGAGCAAATTAGGTTAAAATCGTTAAAACATCAGGGTCACCCTCGGTCGGTCAAGGGGATGTGCCCGTGTCACCATGGTGTTCATGCTTCAGTCCTGAGAATTTTGATATTTTCTGGTGCACGTTTGAGTAACATTTTGAGAAAATATGCAAAATCCATGGTTTTGCTGAAACTGGGAAAATACATGAGATGAGGGAAAATAAATAAAACATGGAATTTCAAGGTGTGGGACCGTCCAAGGCTAGGGAATGGCCGTCCAGTGACAAGCACGGTCCCACATATTTCCCAGTTTTATGTAATTTTATGTATTTTCTATGATTTGAGGGAAATTCCATGAAACTGGAGAGTTTGATGAAATTAGGGAACTTCCATGAGATGAGAGATAAAATAAAATAAAATAAGGAATGGGAGCGTGGGACCGACAAAAGCCAAGGCATGGTCGGCCGGCCATGGGCGCGGATCCCACCACTCTTCCCAATTTTACTAAGTTTTGATGATTTTAGATAATTTTCATAAAATCAAAGGGATTTGTTGAAAACCAAGATATTTTGTTGAAATCAGGGAGTTTTCATGAAATCAGGAAACAAAATACCAAATAATAATAAAATAATAGGCGTGTGGGGCCGACTAGGGCATGGCCGGCCGGCTAGTGCCCGGTCCCACAAGTTTTCCCTAATTTTTTAATATTTTCTATGATTTTAGAGAAAATACATGAAGTTAGGTAATTTTAGGGAAAATTCATGAAATCAAGGAATTTTCATAATTTGAGAGGAATAATAAAATAATGGGAACGTGAGGTGTGGGACCGGCTATGACCAAGGCATGACCGGCCGGCGGTCCCATGACACCTTTTCCTAATTTTATTATTTTTTGATAAAATCATGTGATTTAGATAAAAAAAATACATGAAATTAGGTAATTTTCATAATTTTGGAGAAAATTCATAAAATCAAGGAATTTTCATAATTTGAGAGGAATAATAAAATAATGGGAATGTGAGGTGTGAGATCGGCCACGGCCAAGGCATGACCGGCGGTCCGGCGGTCCCATGACACCTTTTCCTAATTTTTTTATTTTTTGATAAAATCATGTGATTTAGATAAAAATACATGAAATTAAGTAATTTTCATGATTTTGGAGAAAATTCATAAAATCAAGGAATTTTCATAATTGAGAGGAATAATAAAATAATGGGACATGAGGTGTGGGACCGTCCATGGCCAAGGCATGACCGGCCGGCCGGTGGTCCCATGACACATTTTCCTAATTTTATTATTTTTTGATGAAATCATGTGATTCAGATAATTTCTTTGAAAAATATGAAAATTTGCGCGAACGAGAGGATTTTCATGAGATCATGAAAATAGTAAAAAGTATGATAAAATTTAAAATTGGGCGCAGGACTGGTCACGGCATGACTGGCCGGCTGATGAGCCCAGTCCCCTGGCGCTTTTGCTAATATATTTTTTTTATTATTATTATTCCTTCCTATTTTGCATATGTTCCTCATTCGTTTTTTTTTTTTTTGAAATGCTCGTTCATGCATTCAAATTGCTGGTCTGTGCATTATTTTTTAATTACACTTGCACCATTTTTGTCAGGGATTATTCGATGCTCAGATGCCTGCTTTTTGTTCAATATTTATCACTAACCCGTGGAATTTTGCTGGGAAGAACCACGAATTGAAGTGATGAAATATAACAGAGAATCACAGAATATTGCTGGATATTCAGGCGATTAATTGATGATTTGTAGAATATAGTTGGATATGCAGAAGTGGGCTCGTATAATATTGCCGGATATTTAGACGATTTAAAATGATTAATTGATGGCTCTATACTAGAAGGGTATCATGTCTAGGAGCATTAATCATTTGAGGGTTGAGCAATATTAACTTGCTGGAGTGTCATATTCCTATTGTATAGTCAGGAAAAACTTGGTTGCATCCCGAAGACGTTGTCTCTCCATACTAGCAGGCATGCTGTCTAGGAGCCGTCCAATCTTTCGATTCTATATAGTATGAGATGTGTCGTGGTCTCAGCTGGAAGACTGCACATCTATATCTTCTCTGAGAGACTTTATTCATCAGAGGTTTATGGCATGAGCTTTCATGCTTAGAGGCATGAGTCTCAATATTCATCCTATTTACGGATCCGGAGTAATTACTGAAATTGCTCAGTATTCATGAGATGTGTCGCGGTCTCATCTGAGAGACTACACATCTACATGCACTCTGAGAGACAGCCTTCTCAGTCAGAGATTTATGGCATGATCTTTCATGCTTTAATGAGAGACATGAGCCTCAATAGCATCCGATTGCTGGAACTGGAGTATAGTCTTACAATTTTACCCTTTCTCAAAAATCCACCATCTACACCAAGCCAACCACCATTAAACTTATCTTATCTCTAGTTGTTCACTTCAATTGGAAGATTCAATAGCTTGATGTGAGCAATGTTTTTCTCCATAGTGATCTTCAAGAGGAGGCATTTATGACTCAACCTCAGGGATTTGTTGATCCTGATCACCCTGACTATGTGTGCAAGCTTCACAAATATCTATATGGCTTGAAGCAAGCTCCAAGAGCTTGGTATGATAAACTACATACTATTTTTCTCCATCTTGGATTTCATCCTTCAGCTGCAGATCCTTCTCTATTGTGCAGAAATTTGGTTCAAGGATTACTATTTTTATGGTTTATGTGGATGACATTGTTCTCACAAGTAACTATACTTCTTAATGTGATCAAAGTAATCGAAAACATTCCTCGGTCCTACTCGGTGAAGTACCTTGTAGCGAGGAGCAATGAGCTCGGACTTGGAAATCGTCAATACTCGACATCATACTCGGAACCTATTTATTAGATATTTATATATCATACACATGAGTCATGAATTATACCTAGTAATCGGATGATTTATATCTAATACTCGGTCTCCTCGGCGAGTACTCGGTTTCCCCGGCCAATTACTCGGTCTCCTCGGTCGATTACTCGGCTGTTCATCGGAATGACCTTGGACTCGGAAATCGCCTCACTCATTTACCTTGTAGCGAGTACTCGCAGATTACTCGGATGAGGAGACCGATTTCGACTACTTTGACTGTGATTAACTTATTTCTACTTTATACACATATTTTCCACTCAAAAATCATGGACAACTACATTATTTTCTTAGTCTGGAGGTTAAGAGGAATGCTAGTGGTCTTATTATGTGTCAATCAAAATATGTTCTGGATATTTTGGACAAGACCAAAATGGTTGGTGCTAAGGTTTGTTCCACTCCTTCTTCAACAACACCTAAACTGAGTGCTCATGATGGTGATGTTTTGAATAACCCTACAGAGTTTAGATCTCTTGTAGGTGCTCTTCAGTACCTCACATGGACTAGGCCAGAAATTAGCTTTGCAATTAATCATGTCTATCAATTCATGTACCAACTTAAAAAGAGGGGGTCTAACAATCACACCCAATATTTCGATTAGAAATCTATATGGGCAAACTCTAATATACTTTCTAGAGAATTAACTAGACAGTCAGACTCAATCTAGATAAAAGTACATCAAAGAGTTTATATCTCTATCTCTCGATTTAAATCTAACTCAAGCAAACTGCAAGTCTCAATTTAAATACTTGAGAGATAAACTTGGATGGTACAAAAAACCAATATCCAAGTGTTAATCAATTCAAATCAACAACCAAAAGGTCATATATTCTAATTGATTGAACAACGCACAACCTGTATTATTTCAATTATATAACAAATATAATGCGAAAAAGAAATAACACAGACACCAAAATTTTGTTAATGAGGAAACCGCAAATGCAGAAAAACCTCGGGACCTAGTCCAGATTAAACATACACTGTATTAAGCTGCTACAGACACTAGCCTACTCCAAACTAACTTTGGTATGGACTGTATTTGAACCCCAATCAATCTCACACTAATCTAAGGTACAGTTATGCTCCTACATCTCTAATCCTAGTAGGATACTACGTACTTGATTCCATTAGATGATCTCACCCACAACTAAGAGTTTCTACGACCCAAAATCGAAGACTTTAATACACAAATATGTATCACACAGAAAAGTCTACGGTAATAGATAAATTCGTCTCCCACGAATATACCTACGAGTTTTGTTCTATTTTTTATAAATCAAGGTGAATAGGAACCAATTGATAAACCAGACTTATATTCCTGAAGAAAAGCTCAGTATTATTAATCACCTCACTATAATCTTAATCGACGCAACGAAAAAAGATATTGTGGAATCACAAACGATGAGACGAAGATGTTTGTGACTACTTTTTATCTTGCCTATAAGAGATAGAAATCTCAAGCTAATTATTACAATTTTACTCGTATGATAAAAACAACAAGATCAGATCACACAACTACAAGAAAATTAGTATCGGTATGGCTTCACAATCCCAATAAAGTCTTTAAGTCTCTAACCTGGTTTAGAAGAAGAAACCAAAGGTTAAAGGAGAATCAACTCTGGATTAGCACAACTAGTATCACACAGAATGTGTGGGGATTAGGTTTCCCAGTTGCTAGAGTTCTCCTTTATATAGTCTTTCAAATCAGGGTTTGCAATCAATGTTTGCTTGGTAACAAAGCATTCAATATTCACCGAACATAGCTTGCTATACACACTTGAAATGCACGTTTCTAGGGTTGTGTAACCGTACCCAAACTTGTACATTAGTTGGTTCAACAATAGTTAACCAAATGGTTATCCATATGATAACTTTCATTATCAACCATATTCTTCTTCACCATAACTAGTTCAAATGACTCAAATGAACTAGTTATATAATTGTTCAATTGTAAGGAAATCTCATGTACTACACAAGACACAGTTGAAGCAAAAACGATTTGATTCACTCGAATCAGTTCATGAACTATATATCCACGGTTTGCAATTCCATTCCTTAGTTTATAAATATAAGTTCACAAATATTGTTTTTAGACATAACCTACTCAAGTTCGCGGATGGAGTTCACAAACTCCAACAGAAATTCTCGGGTCGAGAACTTCCGCCAGTTCGTAGACTTAGATCATGCACTTCTCTGGTTCTCTTGATCAACAAAGTTCGCAAACTTTGGCTTAAGGAATAAGGACTTATACATATATGTGTTTCCATAACAATGCTTATATCCTCCAATGGTTATATAGTCTAAACTCTCATTTCAATCATTGAAACATTCTCAGAGGACGTTATATAGTTGTTATTCACAAACCATTTTTCGTTAGAGAAATTTTCAAAGTGATTGAAACTTTACATGACTTTATTCAATAGGTAAAGATAAACTTGGCTAAAGCGAAAGCTTTACCAACACATATTTCGAGAAATAGATAGGCGAGGTAAAATCAACACGAAATACCAAATGTGTATAATATAAGTCTATATAGCAAAATGATTTTTGTCTCAAGATAGGAGATAAATATACTTTTGAGTGATAGATAAGTTCAATTCTCCACATACCTTTTAGCCGATGAAGATCCACCAGTTCCTTGAGTAGTCCTTCGTCTTGTATGATGATTGCCATGGAGTTCTTGAGCTCAACTACACTTTTTTTTATCCTAGTTCGATACCTTAGATATAGTATACTAGAAGTCAAGACTTAAAGTTTTGATCACTGACATTGACAAACATTCTTGAGATAGCAACACGTGCGAGTTCGACCGAGAAATGCTCTAGCACCAACCAACTACTACTCATTTAATAGCAGCCAAGATGATACTAAGATATGTAAAGGGAACGATATATCATGGTCTATTCTTTTCTAAGGGTCTCACGACTTTGCAAGTCTTTAGTGATGCTGATTGGGATGGTTTTCCAGATGTTAGGAGAACTACTAGTGGCTTCTGCATCTTTTTTGGTCACAATCTCATTTCTTGGTGAGCTAAGAAATAATCCACTATGGATAGATCAAGCACTGCAACTGAGGTGGTCTGGTTATGTTAGCTTCTTAAGGATTTGTTTATTTTTCTTCCAGCTCCACCTACTATGCATTGTGACAACACTAGCTGTCTTGCTTTTTCCTCTAATACGATTTTCACAATAAAATGCAGCATATGGCTTTGGATTTTTCACTTTGTGTGTGAACTTGTTTAGGCTAAGACTCTCTCTATCTCTTATATCTCTACAATATCCCAGCTTGCAAATATCTTCATTAAGGGACTCCATGGCCCAAAATTTTAGCTTCTCAAAGATAAACTGAATGTTTACAATCTATCTGACTTTCAATGAGTTCAGTTCTCTTATTTTCTGTTATTAACTATTCAGCCAGCCTGTCTCTGTAACTGTCTATCAGTGTCAGCATAGATTGTAAAAATGATCTTATATAGTTCAGTATGATAGTGACAAACTTATTTGGGAACCAAGTAGGTCGGTGAATTCTCAGTCAAGTCAACTTATAATGCTTTAATAACACAATCTAGTACCACTGAACAAAGAAATAATGAAGTACCAAATTTTATCTGGATGCAACTATGGAAAATGAAAGCATCTCATAAAGTTAAATTATTTATTTGGAAATGCCTTAAGAGAATTCTGCCTACTAGGGTTAAGATAAATAATATATAAGTCAGATTGGAGCCATTTGTCCTAGATGCATGCAAGCTGAAGAAACACTCCAACATCTACTTATTGGTTGTGATCTTTCTATATCAGTTTGGTTAGCTATGAATGTGATGTTACCATACAAGATAAAAATATAGAAGTTACATCTATGATTGCAAGCTGGTTTACCACTCCTGGTACCTCAAATATTCACATCTGGTATCATTGGGTTTTAACAGTCATGATAACTGCCTGGTTTCTCTGGAAAAATAGATGTTCAAAAGCCTTTGAAAATAAAAACCAAAATGTCTTATTTACAATTCATTCAATTGAAAGTATGGTGAGCCAATGCTCTGAAGAAATCTCACAGTCTCAAGAGAAAGTTCAGCAGTTTTGGTTTCCTCCATTAGTAGATGAATTCAAAATTAACTTGGATGCTTCATTTGACTATAATACATCTAATTTTGGAATTGGTTTGATTATCTGTGACTCTGCAGGTCAATGCTGGGGCCTCAGAGGCAGATACCTCAATGGAGGAATAAATCCTCAACAAGATGAGTGTTTGTCCATGAAGGAAGCTATTATATGGGCCAAAGATAAAAGTTTGCAGAAAGTAATTGCTTAAATGTAATTAACTCTATCAAGCATGCCATCCCTTAAGTTCACTGAATGAATCAAGGGATTATAGAAGAAATAAGGCATACGTATTTTTTTGTTTCTTGTTTTAGTATAAACTATGTTAAAAGAATTGCAAACAATATTGCGCATGTAATTGCTAATACTTCTAGAACTGACAGATTATCTTTTGATTATGGCTGTAACATCCCCGAAATTTTTAAAAAATCTATAAGAAATGATCAATTAATCGTTCAGAGGAAGTTATGTAAGTTATCATAAGAAATGAAAACTGTTTTTGCATCAATAAAAGTTATTTTAAGTATTTTTTCTTGCTTAATATTCTAATCTTATATGCTCACAATATGGATGAACGTAATAAGTGAAAAGACGAGGGTACCCAAATACACCACAATATTAAAATTATCCACCTATATGTCCTCTTACCGAAAGTGGTTGTCTATGGACACAATTGAGAGAATACGACAAATCGGTATTCACACTTTGTGTGATCGTCTATGGATACGAGATCAAGACAATACAACAATTAAAGTATGATTACTTGATAATAGGTTTGGACTTAACCAAACTCTATAGGATCACTATCAAGTAATATGGATTTAATGTTTGTGTATTTTACTTTTAATTATAATAAACAATTATAATTGCGGAAATAGAAAAGTAAAAGACACAACAAGATTTTGTTAACGAGGAAACCGCAAATGCAGAAAAACCCCGGGACCAAGTCCAGAATTGAATACTCTCAGAACTAAGCCGCTATACAAAATCTAAACCAACTTCGTATAGTTGAGACCAAGAAACTAACCCTAGTTCACTTAGTTTCTCCAGTATCCCTACGCTTTTGACATTCCATAAGTGCACGCACTGGAACAGTTCCTTTGGATCGTATCCAAACAGTAAAGGAACAACAAATCTATTTGGTAACAACTCTTTAATTCTTTCAGATGAAGATATCCTTAGTCATATGCAAAGGCTATTCTATTTAACAAATAAACTCCTTTTCCTGGTTAGATCAATCTATACAAAAACTACCGAAGTAGCTTTAGATTTACAATCAATCAACATAGATTCCAATAAGAAACTATAAGGTGATGTCGATCTTACACAACTAATAAATTGAATAAATCTGATTCTAGTTGGATCCCAGCCGATCAAGGTTTGTGCACACCTAAAGATATAGAAACCAAATAAGAAATCTTCTTTTTCTTCAAATCTTATTTAATCTTCAATTAAAAACCTGCACAACACCACTTGAATATCTTGTGATCAATCACGCATTGAATGAAGTATGTTACCAATGGATTATCACAAGATGTATTTAGATCTACAAACAGTTTCAAAAATCCCGTCAACACTTTGATCTAGTTTGAGTGAATCTTATATCAGAAGAGAAGATTCTCAAGAATAAACAAACTAGGTGCAATCAAAGTTCAACAACCGTTAGTCAATAAAATCAATTGAAAACTAAAATAAACTGCAAATATCTAGTTTCCCACCAACGGTACTCGTAGAGCTTCTTGATACCACATAAGTCTTTAAACGAGCGGTCGTAAGAGATTTCGCCTAATTAGGGTACTTTCCTATCCGGATAGACGGCTCCACCAGAAACAACAAAAAGATAAAGTTTGTCTGGCTCTTAGGATAGTTTGTTAGATATGCAAACTTGGGTATTTATAGACCAAGGATGTTTGGAAACCAAGGAATTTCCAAAACCGAATATTTTCAAGATATACAATAAATGCCTATAATCGGTTTTCATAATTCCTGGAAATGCTTCGTCCAATATTTCCGAAATCTCACTAGAAAATCTCCAATTAATAAATCACATTACCAATTTTTATTTTCCAGAGATATGCATTTAATTCCTGGTAATTAAAAGCATATAAAACTAACAACCTTAATTAAAAGATTCTTAATTTATTTTGGTCCGGGAACTCCTTGAGTTATTAAGGAATATCTTTGAACAATAAAAGATAAGAGTTACTGATCATGTTCAAAGTATGCTGGCATCTTTTCTTTGTAAGTCCTTTTTCATATTTACAATATTGGAATCGATTATACCACACTTCCAAACAAGTTTAGAATTGGTTCATCTGTATTCCAAGACAACTATGTGATTGATCAAATATCAAATCACTAATCATGGGTTTATGGTTTTACCAAACACAAGGATCAGTTCTACCTCAATATGGTTACTGGGACTGTTTACATCAGTTACCAGGATCGGTTATATCAATTACCAGGACCAGTTACCATATACTCATGGTATTACCTGTGATCGGTTACACAAGTCACTAGGATCGATTACACCAATTACTAGGACCGGTTACGCCAATTACAAGGATCGATTACATAACTCTTTTGTGATCGCTCACACCAATTACTAGGATCGGTCACACCAATTACAAATATCGATCATACCATCTTAGGTGATTACTTAGGATCGGTTACACTAGTAAAAGTCATACAATTCATAAGTTAGGCACTGTGATTAGTTATACCAAGATACATAACAAGTTATGTTCGGTTCTACTAACTCACACATATTGGTAATCCAAAGATATGCAATGAATAACAATACCAATAAGCCTAGCGATTTCCCTTCGATTCATAAAACAAGTTCATGAATGTACTTCCTTTAAACAAATGTAAACATTGTTTCCTATGATGAAATCTTCAACTTTACATACATATAATCACAGTATAATTCATACGATTATGTCGATGTCATATATATACGAAGTTCAAAAGATAAGCGTTATACTTCGTATCCTAATTCCTTAACACTATGATAATGTGATCATGTCTTACTACTAGAGTATAATCATTCACAGCTTCACAGTTATGTTTTCAATATAACACGACTTGAAAGATACGTTAGGAATAAAACAGTTCAAGTCAAATATTACTAACCTCAAGAGGAAGGATGATGTCATCGTTGTAGCTTGTTACTTCTTCACATTCTTCAAGTTTTCGAGTAATACTTGTATGTCTCATAATCCTAGACTTTCTAGTCTAACCTATACGAAGTTGTCTCTAGTATATAATCAAGCGACTCTTAGATAAGTTTTGGTTCACTACAATATGACAACCAAACTTGACATACCAACACTTGGTGGGTTCAGCCGAGCTATGCTCTTACAATCTCCACCTTTGTCAATTTTAGTGAAAAAACTCTTAATACATATGGATAAACAAATTACAAGAATTCATTACACATACGCTTGATTCCAAGTTTCAACAACACAAAAACCTGCATATATTCAATCAATAAATGCCGTTGTTGACATTTGAATAACAAAGCTAATACTCCCCCTAAAGGTAAGATTGGTAGATTTTCAATCCGAATATCTTTGTTATTCCCCTTTTGTATTCAAGATAACTAAAATAACAATATGATATGTTGCTCCCCCCTTAGTCAATGCTTTACTCTTTCGTTAGATATAACGTTTAAGCACAATTCTCCTTTCCTTAGTGATTACAATCACTTGTTTACTCTATATATTTTTTCCCCTTTTTTTCATAAAATGACAAAGGTTCTAGCAAATGAAGGTCAAACCGAAAGGATCTTACAAATCTAAAAGACTTGTACAACCTAAAAGAGTTAAGCACGAAGGTTTCACATACCATTTTAGATAACCAATATCAAAACCGAAACTACAAGTAATTTGGTTTTAATATTTTATCAAGGAAACAATTGCTCGAAGCAATTTTCCCTAATAGTTTAACAAATTGACTAAGAAACTTAGTTCCCTTGCTAAACCGATTGCACAAATACAATCGCTTATTTCGATAAGACCAAAATAAAGATTAGAATTAATTTTATTTTTCTCATCAGGTTCTAATTATTCAAACAATAACTCAAACCTTTCACTTTAGACAATATAAGCACTAGGTTAGTTAACTAGTATATCTCGTCAAGGCATTCGATTAGACTTGAATAACCCAATCCTTTACTTTGATAAGTCTAACTAAGATTAGAATTGTTAGAGCATTTCTCGGTCGAACTCGCATGCGTTGCTATCTCAAGCATGTTTGTCAATGTTAGTGATCAAAACTATAAAGTCTTGATTTCTAGTCTACTATAGCTAAGGTCTCGGACTAGGATATAAAGTGTAGTTGAGCTCAAGAACTCCATGGCAATCATCATACAAGACGAAGGACTACTCAATGAACCAGTGGATCTTCATCGACTAAAAGGTATATGGAGACTTGAACTTATCTATCACTCAAAAGTCTATATACTCTATCTCCTATCTTGAGACAAAAGTTGTATTACTATATTTCGAGCTGAGTATATCTCACTTATTTATTTATCGAAATATGTGTTGGTAAATCTTTAGCTTTAGCCAAGTTCGTCTTTACCTAGTGACAAAATTCATCTTATGTTTCAATCACTTTGGAAATTGCTCTGACGAAAAATAATTTGTGAATAATAACTATATGACGTATTCTGAGAATGTTTCAATAGTTGAAATGAGAGTTTAGACAATATAACCACCGGGGGATATAAACATTGTTGTGGTAACATATATATGTATAAGTCCTTAGCACTTGAACCGAAGTTTGCGAACTTTGTTGATCAAGTGAAACCGAAACTTGAGCAGTCAACCCAGTCCGCGAACGTGTGTAGTTCTCGAACTCATGAATTTCTGCTGGAGTTTGTGAATTCCAAGCGGTTAACTTGAGTCCGCGAACACAGTCCGTGAACTTGAGTGGTTATGTTTAAAAACGATGTTCGTGAACTTATCTAAATTATCTAAGGAATGCTATTGCAAACCGTGGATTTATAGTTCATGAATCGATTCGAGTGAATCACATCGTTTTTTCTTCAATTGTGTCTTGTGTAGTACATGAGATCTCATAGCAATTGAATAACTCTCTAACTAGTTCATTTGAGTCATTTGGACTAGTTATGGTGAAGAAGAATATGGTTGATGAAAGTTATCATTTGGCTAACCATTTGGTTGACTAATATTGAACCAACTATTGTACACGTCTGGGTACGGTTACACAAACCCAAAATCTTCAAGTACATGAGTGTATGGCAAGCTAAGTTTTCGATCTAATAGTTGAGAGATATTAGATTGTATCTAATCAGGTTTTCATCTAACGGTGAATATTGAATGCTTTGTTACTAAGCTAACATTGATTACAAACCCTGATTTGAAAGACTATATAAGGGAGAACTGTAGAAACTTGGAAACCTAATCCACACACATTCTGTGTGATACTAGTTTGCTAAGCTAGAGTCAATTATCCTTTAACCTTTGGTTTTCTTCTTCTAAAACCAGGTTAACGACTTAAATACTTCATTGGGATTGTGAAGCCAGACCGATACTACTTTTCTTGTAGTTGTGTGATCTGATCTTGATGTTTCTATCGTACGAGAATAATTGTAATAATTGGCTTGAGATTTCTATCTCCGATAGGCAAGATATAAAAGTAATCACAAACATCTTCGTCTCATCGCTTGTGATTCCACAATATCTTTTTTCTCTGCGTCGATTAAGACTATTGTGAGGTGATTGATAAAACTAAGCTGTTCTTCGGGAATATAAGTCTGGTTTTATTGATTGGTATTAGCTGAACAAGAACCAATTAATAGAACCAGACTTATATTCCCGAAGAACAGCTCAGTTTTATCAATCATCTCACAATAGTCTTAATCGACGCAGCGAAAAAAGATATTGTGGACTCACAAACGATGAGACGAAGATGTTTTTGATTACTTTTATATCTTTCCTATCAGAGATAGAAGTATCAATCCAATTATTATAATTCTACTCGTACGATAGAAACATCATGATCAGATCACAAAACTACAAGAAAAGTAGTGTCGGTCTAGCTTCGCAATCCCTATGAAGTCTTTAAGTCGTTAACCTGATTTTAGAAGAAGAAAACCAAAGGTTAAAGGAGAATCGACTCTAGCTTAGAAAACTAGTATCACACAAAATGTATGGGGATTAGGTTTCCCAGTTGCTAGAGTTCTCCCTTATATAGTCTTTCAAATCAGGGTTTGCAATCAATGTTAGCTTAGTAACAAAATATTCAATATTCACCGTTAGATGAAAACCTGATTAGATACAAGCTAATATCTCTCAACCGTTAGATCGAAAACTTAGCTTGCCATACATACATGTACTTGACAATTTTGGGTTTGTGTAACCGTACCCAAACGTGTACAATAGTTGGTTCAATATTACTCAACCAAATGATAACTTTCATATCAACCATATTCTTCTTCACCATAACTAGTCCAAATGACTCAAATGAACTAGTTAGAGAGTTGTTCAATTGCTATGAGATCTCATGTACTATACAAGACACAATTGAAGCAAAAATGATGTGATTCACTGGAATAAATTCATGAACTATAAAGGCATGGTTTGTAATAGCATTCCTTAGATAATTTAGATAAGTTCACGAACATCGTTTTTATAAATAACCACTCAAGTTCGCGGACTCAAGTTAACCGATTGGAGTTCACAAACTTCAGCAGAAATTCTCGGGTTCAAGAACTTCCATCAGTTCGCGGACTGAAACCGAGCTACAACTCCAGCAGAAATTCCCGGGTTCGAGAACTACGCACGTTCGCGGACTGGGTTGACTACTCAAGTTCCGATTTTCACTTGATCAGCAAAGTTCGCAAACTTCGGTTCAAGTGCTAAGGACTTATACATATATGTGTTACCACAACAATGTTTATATCCCCCAGTGGTTATATTGTCTAAATCTCATTTCAATCATTGAAACATTCTCAGAGGACGTCATATAGTTGTTATTCACAAACTAGTTTTCGTCAGAGAAATTTCTAAAGTGATTGAACATAATGTAGTTGCAGGAAATCCTACACTACACCCTTGATAAGAATTTACAGTAATTAACACATATTTGAAGATTAAAAACAACACTTTATTATTTAATCCTCAGAAATGTTTATAGGAAATGGAAGAAATCAAGAATACAACCGCTCTCTTGAATTTTCTCTCTCTTCAAGACTTTCTCAACACTCAAAAATACATCATCCTCTTTTCTGAATCTACTGGATCTCTTTATATTGGGTAGTTACATAGTGGATGACAGCTAAGCTTTCCTTTAATTTCGGATCTGACCCGCGATATTATCGCAGTAGTTATAATGTCCATTCTCGCAAGCGTTGTAACCATCGCAAGAAAATCATGCTTTTCTCGTGTTTCTTCATTCGTCAGCCATTATGTGACTCTTTAAATTATCTTGTGGCACTCGCAAAGTGTTGTTGAAGAACTCGCAGAACTGTCGCTGTAAATCTCGCAGGAGTATTGTTGTGGCGATATTCTGATCCTACATCTTGCCTCTTCTCATATATTTTCTGCGAAGGAGGAAAGATCATGAGAATTTATTTTTATTTACTATTCGTCTTTTCATCTTCTTTCTCCGATAAGGCTCCGTGAATTAAGTATAACTGCCTACACATGTCGAATATTCCTATTTTTACCGGTTAATCTTTTATTACCCGGTTACCACCCTTCTGTCTATAAAAGAGAGAACCTATCAAAGAAATATTTTTTCTTCTTTTACTTCTTCGTCTTCTTCATCTCTTCATTCTTTGTAAAAAAAATTTCTACCTGCAACTTTCTTCTTCTGCAAATTCAGCTGCTGCTGCTTCAATGGAATCTCCAAGTTATGTGTTCTTCTGACGTTATTATACTCGATTTTGCTTGTCTAAATCATATTTACTCACCCTATTTGATCTTTGTTGCTTGATTCTTTATAACTCCCACACCATGTTTTCTTTTCAGTGGAACTACATCCAACACCCAGTTTGTCGACCAAAACCCTAATCTTCGAGAAAATTTACAACAAAAACTCGCTGAAAGGAAAAGGAAGTCTGCGAGTTATAAGGTAGGAAGAAACATTTGTTTTCTTAATAACAATATTGTTGCCTCTGTTTCTTATCTATATTATTACTCGTAGGGTGATGAAAATGCTGTTAGACCTCGCAAGCAATATCGCAAAGCAAAGACTCTTGAGATTGATATTACTATTCCCAAATTTCCATCTTCAAAATCTGTTTCTACTACTTCGCAGATGGAACATCCATCCTCTATTTGCGAGAATGTCATTATCAATACCCCCAATGCCATTAATACTCCAATAAATGAGACTCCCAAAACTGTTATGAACAAAGTTTCTTCCTCTCCTATTTTACCTCCAACCGTTACTTTTCCAGACACTCCACCTCCTGGTGATGCAACCATCACAAATGACTCAAATCTCCAACTCGTCATCATTACCACTTCACCCTCTACACCTCTTCCCTCATCTAAAGAAGCATCAGTAGGGGTTGATGCTGCTTTTAAAGTTTTGTCTGACATTTTAGATGATGTCAGGAAATCTTCTTCCGACCCTTTCAAATATGATATCTGCGAGACTTTAATCAAATATTTTGGTTCTGATCGAACTGCTTCGCGAGCGTTTTTAGAAAATAAAGTTGAAACTCTAAAGAGAAGTCCCCAATCCAAAAATTCAGAATGTTATATTCTTGATCACAAGCTTCGCAACTCTTTACTAGATTGTGAAAATCTTCGCGATAAAAACAAGGAGTTAAAAGGTATCGTTCTTCTTCCTCTGCCTCTAATTTTTCTATTCTAGTAAATTGTCCTTTATGCCTATATGGCTTATAGTTACAAGACTGCACCCTAGTAATTTTTCTTTACTTGCTCTGTCATTGGAATAATCTCGAAGTTGCAATAGAGATAGAAAAATTTATTATCCGTTTCATCATATAATATACCAGCATCTCTAATCTCGCAGAATTTGTCATTGATAATATATTTTCAGAAATAATCTATTCCATGGTCTATCAAGTCTTTGACCAACATCCATACCTTCAGGATCCATTAATTTTTATGCCCCAGTTCCAACTATCTCTTTAATGATGTATGGTCCATCCCATTTTCTCGCCAGTTTACCACCATTTTCTCACTGATAATCTGGTGTTTCTCGCAGCACTAGATCACCTGGTTGGAATTCACGTTTTTTTGACACATTTGTTGTACTCGTGAGCTAATCTTTGCTGATAATTTTCCATATATTGTAAAGCTTTTTCTCTCTTCTCTTCCAATTCACCCAGTTTATTTAGAATAATCCCAACACTAAAATTCTTCTCCCAAGCCTCTCTTTTTGTTGTAGGAATAGCAACCTCTGTTGGTAACACAACTTCAACCCCATATGTCAAACAAAAAGGTGACATTCCGGTAGCTTCCCATCCAGTTGTATTGTAGCCCATATGTGTTGGTAGATTCTTATCAGAGATTGTTCTTGGTCGTTACACACTTTCTGAAGAATATTTATTTTCTGCGTGGAGATCGCCATTTTGTTTAAAAAACTACGTTTCTCCTGAGACAAAGTTTTATTTTCATCTGATAAATATTCCATTGCCAAGTTAGCTTGGGTTAAAAAATATAAGAGGCGAGTAACTTCGCTACTTAATAGATTTTTCCTTTGCGATAATTGATCGTTCTCATTGGTAAGATTATCTATTTGATCGATCGAGTATGTGTAAAGATTATCTAATCTATTATATTGATCCATCCAAGAATCTCTCTCAACACGAGCTTCTTCGGCAACACTCAAATTGAAATATCTTCATTAATCATTTTTGATTTAAAGCTAATATGGCAAGCCAAATATTTAAAAGAAAATTTTCATCTTTTCTGTACTCAATTTTCTTTTAAATATTTGGCTTGACCTATTAGCTTTAAATCAGAAACGATTAATAAAGATATTTCAATTTGAGTCTGTTGCTGAAGAAGCCCGTGTTGAGATAGATTCTTGGATGGATCAATATAATAGATTAGATAATCTTTACACATACTCGATCGATCAAATAGATAATCTTACCAATGAGAATGATCAATTATCGCAAAGGCAAAATCTATTAAGTAGCGAAGTTACTCGCCTCTCATATTTGTTAACCCAAGCTAACTTGGTGATGGAATCTTTATCAGATGAAAATAAAACTTTGTCTCAGGAGAAACATAGCTTTTTAAACAAAATGGAGATCTCCACGCAGAAAATAAATATTCTTCAGAAAGTGTGTAACGACCAAGAACAATCTCTTCATTCATTAAAAGATGAACTCAAGGAAGTAACTGAATCTTCTGCGGCTGAGAAGGATAAGCTTATCAAGGGCAGGTTAACTCTAAGTTTAAAGTCTAGTAAACTCCAAGATCAATATTCTCAATTAGAAGAATCTTACTCCTTATTAGCAAAATAAAATGCTTATCTTCTCTCCAAAGAAGAAATTATAAAATCTCGCCTGAAGGGTATTAGTTGGAGATAATTTTGATGATGCCATGAACCAATGGGAGAATTGTTTGTTAACACTAATTCAAAACTTAACTTCTCAAAAAGAAGGTAGTCATTTTGACTGCCTTAACTGTTAATTTTTCTATTTAATTTCTCTGTTATATTTCTTGCGAGATTTTCATTTGAATATTTTCTTGTCAATTTACGTTTCTCGCAGAATCTGAAAAAAGCCTTCATTCTACCATTTCTGATCTGACTGAAAAAACTGGCTAAAGTTCGCAAAGAAAATGGAGCGCTCACTGCCCATCTTGTTAAATCTCATGATTGAGCAGAGAGGAGATATGACTACCTTGAATACTTTAAAAATATGGAGATTAGAAATCGTGATAGAGGTTTCCTTCGCAAGGTTCATCTTAGTGATAAATTTCTTGTGAATGACATTCTGATATCCCAGTCTCTCCCTCTTGTATCCGTTGATCCTCTAGAAGTAGATGATGATGAAATTCCTCTTCCCATTGATGATGATCTAAACTATGCAAGTGGTGAAGATGATGTCTCTCAAGAAGACCCAACAGAAGAAGAAAAAAGTCCTTCTAGAGAAGTAGCTACTAGTGGTGAAGCAATTACTGGTGAAAGGTTAGATGAAGAAGAAACTCAAGCTGATCGTGACGCAAAGAATATTGACAAGGAGAATGAAGCTGGAGAGACTAATGGTGAGACCAATATTGAAGCCTGAGTCTTTTTTTGTTTTCTTTTTCTTCATTTTTCTTGCGAGCAATGTGTCTTTATGCAACTTTGGAATTCAACTTTATTTCTGTTATTTTGAATATTCTCAAGGAAGATAATGATATTTTATTTATCAACTCCCATACTTTCCCTTCATTATCTTTCTTGTAATTAACAAGTGTTTCCCGTATTTTCTCCTTGCGAACTGTGTTGCGAATAGTACTTGCGAAATTATGGATAATACTGCGATATTATGAATAATCCTGCTGTGTGATTCTGAATAATACTTCTGAGAAATCCTGAAGGATACTTGTTTCTCATCATCTCTCCTGCGATGAACAAATCTTTCCTGCATTCTTAAAAGAAAATAGTTAATGTTTGGGATTATTCTGTTGGTCTTATTTTGCCTTCCTAGTTAAAGGTCTTATTTTGCCAATTTTTTGTGTCTGCGACAAAATCGCAGGATGTCTTTGTATTTGCATGTAAAAACCTGTAGTTGCAGGAAATCCCACAACTACACCCTCATGAGATTCTATTAATTTGATTTGATGATCTAATTTGTTTGATATTAAAATGAAGATTAAAGTACTAAAATTGTAAAAGAGACACAAGAATTTTTACATGGTTCAATCATTGTGATCTACATCCATGGTTCTTCACTAGTGATTATATGTAATTACATAATTTTACAATTGAGACTCCATTAAAGAATATTTGGAGCTCTAGATTTTTGGGGAATAAGATCATCAAGAAAATAAGTCTCTCTCTCTCTACAAAATTCTAACTTCAAATGTCTCTCCAAAATCTATTCTCCCAAAAGAACTCTCCCTGTCTCTTATGCCTAAATGGCTATTTATATGATTTTACATAAAAGATGACAGTTGTGTTGTCCCGCAATTTCGGATCTAAAATATGTCATGCGAATCTTCGCGGCCTTGCTCGCAAGATGTCTTTTCTCTCCATAATTTCGCAAGCTATCATTTGTTGCGTCGTTAATTATTTGCAAGCATAATAATGCTGCGAGATTCTGCTCCTACATTTTGCCTCTTTTTTCTTGAGTATTGCTTAAAGAGCGATCTTCAGGAAAAAAACTAGTTGTTGTAGCTATTGGAGTAGTCTTTGATCTTTGTTGATGAAGGAACGAGCGAAAGAATACTGGACTTGAAAAGTACGTACTTGCCTCTATTATTTTGCGAAGTTCTGAAGCTTTAAGAAGTAATTAGAAGTATCATCTTGCGAAGTATGAAGTATGAGGTATGTGAAGTATCCTTGAAGAAGTATAAGAAGTACTCAATCCTCGAAATATATAAGAAGTATCCATCCCTGACTGCGAATAAGATGTATTGCACAATTATTATTCCACATTCTATGCCTCATGTTGTGCTATAATGCAAATAAGAATTTAGATTAGTATTTAACATTTCTTTTATCAAAATTTCTTATTTTTTATTTATATGCTACTTCAACATCTTTTTGTTTGTTTTGATTTCCTTTGTATGATTTATTTCATCTCATTTGATAAATATCTTTCATGGAAATGGTCCTAATAGGTACCCCCTTACATGACGCACTGAGGTTCTTTTCCTCTTGCGAATGTTTCTTCGCGAGTGTACGCCATAAAGGTTTGCCCGCTACTACTCTCCATGTTGAATATCATATCATTTGAAACAAAGCAAATTTTTCAAGAGAAATATATAAATTGATTTGTGTGAGATTTTTCTCGGTTTCTTTTGTAATTGTGAAATCTTGAAATCTTTGTAATTGTGCGATTGAATCGTTTTTTGTAAATCAAATCAAAAATATTTTATTTTCTGTAAAAGTAAAATGTTCGAGGAAATTGGTACTTAGCTTTCATGTGAGTCGCAAAAACAAGTGTGAGAAGTGAGACTTGAACCCTTGACCTGCTTCTTGGATTTTCTCGTGACATACCAACTGTGCTAAGCAGCTCTTGCGAAATAATCAAAGTTCTTGCGAAGTAATCATATTATAATTCCGCGAGATGAATATCTGCGAAGTAAAAAATTATTTGCTCGCAGGGGGAATCGATCTCATATCCTCTAGTTCGCATACTTCTTTCTTGTCCATCTGTGCTATTTTTTGCTTGCAAAATATCTCTGTGAAGTAATCATAAACTCTTCTCTGCGAAATATCGTAAATATACTTGCGAAAAAATATGGATGTGCTGTGACTTGATCCCGCGACCATGGAATTCCTTAAATTCGCAGACGACCAACTGTGCTGCCTCTTGTTTGCGAAATAATGAAACAATATTGTGAACTTATTCATTTTTTTCGCTCTTTGTAAAAAATAAGAAAATTATGCTCACAAGCATAATCGAACCTGCGACCTCTCTGTTACTCATTCAGCCTTAAACCATCTTTGCGAATTTCTGTTCATGACAGAAATTGCAGCGTCTGCGTCTTATCTCTTCTTCGTCCTTCCTTTGTTTCTTCACAAATTACCTCTTGCTCTTTCTCTTGAATATGAAAAATTTCCAAGAAACTTTTGATTTCTTCCTCTGATTTGTAGATCTGGCGAGATCCAACTCTAGCAATAGATAATTTCCCTGAATCTATTTTCATGTCTTTGAATTGTTGATGATGTTTATTCCTTGAAAGTGTAATTTCTTCTATAAAATATCCATTTTTGAACCCAAAATTTATAGATCTAAATAAAAAGTGTGGATAATAACTATTCTTCATGAAAATTTCTTGAACCAACAAGTTACAGGAAGGATAAATCCATTACTCCTCCTTGTTTCTAGCGCCAATTATGTAGTTGCAGGAAATCCTACAACTACACCCTCAGTAGAATTTGTAAAACTTTAAGAAGTTCTTGATGAAAAATGACAATTTTGATTAATATTCTCAATTAATTACAAAGAAATATGTTAATGGAAATTAGAACAGTTACAACTTTCTCTGTTCTCTCTCCTAAGACTTTTTCTAACACTCACTTAAAGAACCTCCCCAATCTAGCATTTGAACTACTATTTATAGTGAAATCTGTACAACTGTATATAACATGCGAATCATCGCAACCTCTGATCGTAAATTTATTCTATATTCGCAAACACTTCACACTTCTCCCGTGTTTCTTATACCATCGCATTATCTTGCGACACTTTTCTCTTGTACTTGTTACTATGTTCGTAACCCAACATCTTGCGATATTCGGTACCTACACTAAGACAAGATCTGATGTTCCAAATTGGAGAAAAGTTATTTCGCAAAGTATTCAAAAGGATAATCGCTCCTGCAAAACCCAACTCTAAACGGGTCTCGAAGTTCTTCATATCCAAGAAGGGACCAAATGTTAGTCACAAGAATGACTCTCAGCTGTTAATTATTGGTGACAATAATTATAAGAGTTTTCTTGAAAGACTAAAGAAATACATCATGTCTGAATTCTTTTGTACTAGTGAACGTTGTGATAATGACACTCTTCATCACAAGTCAAAAAATAAAAATAAGAGATGGAACAAGAGAAAACAAACCAAGCAAGAGGTCAAGAGTGATGATTCTGTCTTAGTCACCCATGACGAACAAGACAAGGCTCACCAAAACATAACCTAGTTGTGTTGGAATGTGCATGCTCACCTTTGTGCTCAATCTTATGATAGGTGAGGAAGCACATGAAAACTGAGTACATGACCTGTTGGTTATTTTATGACTAATTAACATCTTTAGGGAGATTTCTTTTCTTATATACTCATACCTTCTCTATCTATATTTGAACTTTTGATAGAAACAGTAATTTTGAGTTTATGATTTTGATATCTACTGATCATATATGCGCATCTCTTGTTTTTACGGTTAAAACGAGCCAAAAATCACTGAATTCAGACATCGTATGCAAAAGTTATGTCTAAAACAGTTTAGTACTATGATCCATCACTAGTAACTATTGTAACCGGTCCTAGTGATTATTGTAACTGGTCCTAGTGATTGGTCCATACGAAGGAGTGTAAAATTGTTTTGCCTATAACTTCTTCGTCTGAACTCGGAATGACCTCATTCTATTTGCGTTGGTTTCGTAATTTAATTCCCTACAAGATTGAGGTAATTGCAATACGTGATTTTCTGTTGAATATTTATGGTGTATTGCAAATTGGATTTATGAGATGTTTGATTTAGGTTTTCATAACCTTAATATTCGATCTCATATGATGTGAACCCTTATGGTTTGTGTGACTTTTTTATTTAATGAGATTAAGTTATAGCCCAGTTGGTAGGCTTTATCAAACGATCATAAGGTGTTCCGATTGAGACTTATATGTAAAAAGTCACAATGTGTTGAATCAATTTTTGTTTACATGAGTTGTGTTTAGCATAAACATATGTGTTTCGGGTTTTCAACTTTTGCTTTTGGCACTCATTAGTTAAAAACGATTTCAACCTTTCTCTGGTAAAGGTTTTTTTTTGTTGTTGTTCTTTTTTTCTTGCGAGAGGATGACAACATAATGGGGGAGAGTTCTAACTTGAACTTGCGCTTAATGATATATCCTTCAGGGGATAAGTAGATGTGGAATCTGAGGTAATGAATTTATTAGTTAATTGTTTTCCTGTTTAAGAAAAGACTGATTTTATTGCATATATTTTTCTTTTTCTTAACAAAATTTCGGTACAATTGATGTTTATTCCATTATATGTGTATGGATGTGTGTGTGTGTGTGTGATTCAATTGTTTCCGGTTAAGAAAAACGGTGTCAATTTATTTGACTTATTGTTTGATATCTTCTTTATTGTTTGGTATCAAGTGTTTTTGGCTTTACGAAATTTCGGTGCAATTGCGGTGCTATAATGTCTATGTTTATTTCAATTGCTTCCGGTTAAGAAAAATAATTGTGCAAGTCAATTTATTTGTTTTGTATGTATTGTTTATGTCTTAACAAAATAGAGGATCATTTGTTTAGTCCAATTCGATTTCGGATAAGAGAAACTAAGTTAATTCTTGAAAAAGCAGGGGTCTAAAAACCACACCCAATATTTCGATTAACAATCTGTATGGATAACTCCGAGTTGTTTTCTAGAGAATCAACTAGACTTAATCAATAGAAAATATCTCAAGGAGTTATTATCTCAATCTCTCAATTTGATTTACTCAAGCAAATCTGATTCGCGAGTCTAATCAAAGAGAGATAACTTGGATGGTACCAAAGACCTTATTGGTTGTTGATTTAAATTGATTGACACTTGGATATTGGTCTTTGGTATCATCCAAGTTATCTCTTTTTGATAAGACTCGCGAATCACATTTGCTTGAGTAAATCAAATTAAGAGATTGAGATAATAACTCATTGAGTATTTTCTATTGATTGAGTCTAGTTGATTCTCTAGAAAACAACTCGGAGTTGTCCATACAGATTGCTAATCGAAATATTGGGTGAGGTTATTAGACCCCCGCTTTTTCAATTGGTATCAGAGCAGGCAAACACGTTTAACACCTTACAAGTATGTGTTTGTGGCAATCTGAGTCTGTGGACGAAATCTCTGTTGCACATACCAAAATGTCTTCTAAAGCTTTTGATCATGTCAAGTGTCTTGGAAACACCTCAAAAGATTATTCCTTAGTTGATTCTTCCGAATCCCAAGGTAGAAAGAATGTTCAATGTGATAATGACATTTCTACCCCTCATGAGGCATGTGACATTTTGGCAGAAGCTGAAAAGGAGCTCACCAGAATTTCAAAACATACAGCTGAAGATATTTATTTTAATAATCATGATCATCTCATTGATGAATTTGAAAAGTCTCTTGATCGAGAACGTGATCTCTATAACATCATTAAGTCCCTCTCTAAGAATATTGAGAACTTCTTCAGAAAACTACTCTCCAACGTGAAAGGATTAGTGCTCTTGAGGATATTATTAAAGAGGAATCAATTAGAGAAAAACGTTTGCTCGAGACTCATTCATCAGATCTCAACAGACTTCATGCTGAAAAAGAGAAACTATGTGCATCTCTTACTCTAGCCCATGAACAGTGTAATTCCTTGGAAAAGGAAAACTCTGTCTTAAGGAGAAACTCTTCTGTAACCAATTCTCATGAATTTCCGCATACGAAGAAGTGGTCTCCAGTAGAAGATTGTGTCAAGAAAAGTTTATATAACTTGCAGTCTTCTCATATGGGTATTAAGTTTAAACATGTGCCAGTTATTGCTTCTCCTCCACGAACCTGTATTTTTTACGGGAAAGAGAATCACTATGCTATCCATTATTTTGCAAGAAGAGTTTTTTTTTCTAAGCTTCATAATTTGCTTCTCTTCACTGTCAATGGAACAAATAGTCAGTTGACTAATACAGTGAATCAGATGCCCACAAGAAACCATAAATCTTATAAAAATGATCTCTATTCTAGAAATCATCGCAGGGTTCAAGTGCATTCTGGCATAAGTTCTTGTGTTGCTAAGGAAAGCCTTACATGTACTTATAAGAATGTTTCTGGTAAATCTAATCCTAGAAAATAGATGTCCATATATTCTGATCCTCTTGAACCAGTTGCAAGAGGTCCTAGACTTAGTCCTCATAGAAATCCATATGATGGAGTTGTTAAAAATGCCATGTTTTATCCTTCGGGGATGAATACCAACCGAAGAAAGGCAAAGAAAACAAAGATCAAACAGTCAGATAATATATACAACTTTTTTCCCGATTATCACAGTGGAATTAACTTCCACTCGACTACCTAACTCCAGGTATTTCTTTCCTTGTTTCTAACTTGAGAGGTACAAGGAAAATAATTTGGGAATACTCAAGTATGTTGTATATTATTTTTGTTTGAGTCTTTTTATTAGTAGTCCAAAAACGTCCGCGCCCTACTCTTGTATGTCTCTAGGGTTTTCAAAACCAGAGTTTTTGTACTCTCGTTGACGAACGAATATATACCTTGTCTATATTGTGTTGTCCCTGACCTAGAACTATATGGAAAATTTTGTAAAATCTCAAGAGATTGTGTGTATTGATATGGAGGAAGACAACCATGAATGTAAGTCGATTCAGGAGATGGTTCTAAAGAAGATACTTGAAAGAAAGGATCACAACTCCTGGATTAGTGATTATGTCAAGGATTTAACTCATTTTCAGAACGATTCAAGGGTCGAGTTTGAAAATCTTCAATTACAAATAAAGCAACTTCTAGATGGTCATGCCAGAATTCTTGATAATCAGAACATTCCGATACGGAATCAAAAGAAGCTTATCATGGACTGTGCCAAAGCTAGACAGCTTGCTCGGGTGGTTGATCGCAAAGTTAGTGTTCTAACTCATGAACATGGTGTGTCTAAGGTCAAGAGAATAAAGGAAATCAGTGATACATTCTTTGATGGATTCATTGAAAGATATGAGGTTCTTAATGAACTTTGATTTCTTATTACCTAGTAAATCTTCTATTGTTTCTCTTTTGATTAGAAGAATAACTAGTATTTTGGAATAGCCATTATTGTGATTACACATAGCTATATCCAATGTTTTTCATCTTCTTGTTTTTAGATTTATTGGTTTAAATTCTAAACTTGATTGGAAGATGATGGTTGCAGTATTAATCTTTTGATTTTATATATTGCAATATTTTGATGGGATATGTGTGTTTACGTCCGTGAAATTGATTGTCCCATATTTTGTCAAAAGTAAAGTCGTTCGTGAATTGATATGCAAATATTGATAAAAGGATGAATAGACTTTTGACAAACACAAAAGTTAAGCCTATATTGTCAATTATTGATGTAAGATAGGTTAAAATCTTTTGTGATTCAAGGATTATGTCTATTGTATATCATTATGCAAATGGTGATGGAAACATAGAATGAATCCTTGTGTTATCCACAATAATTTATCTTCCCTGATCCATATTTTGTGTATTACTGTGAGGCTCCATTATGTATCTTATGTTGATCACGATACGACTAAGTCGATTCCTTATTGGCATGGCTGGTTGTTCTATGTATGAGATGCTATATGTTGAGCATTAAGAACTAAATTAATCAACTTGTGTGGTTATTTAGTTTGTATTCCATAAGTTTTCTTATGTTGAGTACATGTACGGTTAAGGTTGTCATGTCTTATGATAATCTTAGTCGGGGTTCCGTAATCTCTTATGTTGAGCCCAAATGAACTAAATCAATCATCTAGTATGGTTATTTATTTAGCACTCCGTAAGTTATTCTCATGTTGAGCATGATTGACTAGGATGGTTATTTTTATGATTAACTTAGTCATTGCTCCATAGATTTTCTTATGTCGAGTGTGGCCAATTAAATTGATTACTTTTGTAATTAGTTTGGTTATTATGGCAATTAGATTATTTGCGAGTTTTCTTGTGATTAATCTAATTGATTTATTAAGTCTCCATAAGTTTACTTGTGTTGAGCATATTTAGTCAAATTAATCTTGGTTCGCTTTGGTTAATTTGATTGAATATTTCTTGTTGGATTCCAAATTCATACTTGTATGTAATTTGATGAGTCTAAAGAAACCTTTTTTTTATTTTGAAATTAAGGTCGCTCTTGTTGTTCCTTAGGGAATGACATATTATGGGGGCGAGTTCTTTTGAACTTGTGCTTAATTTCCAAATCTTTGTGGGGAGTGCGACTGAGGAATATTAGAGGGGTTATCTTGCGTCTTTATAAACTCCTTGATGAATGCATTTAGCTTCGGCTTTATGATTGCATCTAAATAAGATGATACACATTTTACCTTTGGTCATGAAATGTCTCTTACGAAAATTTCATTAGGATTTCATTCTTGTACCTTTGCCAATTTTATTGACAAAAAGGAGAAAAATTAATATGTAGTTCACACTATAAATACATATGGTTTTCGGATCATTATGTAAGGGGGAGTGGTTTCCTTGTGAGATGGAGTATTGACTAAGGGGGAGTGAAGTATCACCATAGTATTGTTGTTGAAGTTGTGATGCAATTGGACTTTGACGCTGTGTAATAATACTATGACACTGTATAACAATGATTGAGAACCGATGCTTTTCTCATTGTTATAGATAAGGATTTTCAACAACGATGATGCTAAACTTACAACCTTTGGGATCATTGGACTACTTGGAAGTGACGAAGATTTCGAGTATTGTTGAATATTAGACATGTGGAATAGGAGCTACAAAGTTTATTTATATATTTTTTGTATTCCATATGTATTAATAGTTTTGCCACTAAAATTGACAAAAGGGGAGATTGTAAGAGCATTGCTCGGTCGAACTCGCGTGCGTTGCTATATCAAGCATGTTTGTCAATTTTAGTGATCAAAACTATAAAGTTTTAATTTCTAGTCTACTATAGCTAAGTTATCAGACTAGGATAGATAGTGTAGTTGAGCTCAAGAACTCCATGGCAATCATCATACAAGACGAAGGACTACTCAAGGAACCAGTGGATCTTCATCGACTAAAAGGTATGTGGAGACTTGAACTTATATATCACTCAAAAGTCTATCTACTCTATCTCCTATCTTGAGACAAAAGTCGCATTACTATATAGAATAAGAATATACACATGTGATATTTCGAGATGAGTATATCTCGCTTATCTATTTCTCGAAATGTGTGTTGGTAAAGCTTTTACTTTAGCCAAGTTCATCTTTGCCTAGTGACGAAAGTCATGTTATGTGTAGGATCAAAATATCGCCACAACAATACTCCTGCGAGATTTACAACAACAGTTCTGCGAGTTCTCCAACAACACTTTGCGAGTGTCACAAGATAATTTAAAGAGTGACGTAATGGCTGACGAATGAAGAAACACAAGAAAAGCATGATTGTACGCTTGCGAGAATGGACATTATAACTACTGCGATAATATCGTGGGTCAGATCCAAAATTAAAGGAAAGCTTAGATGTCATCCACTATGTAACTACCCTATATAAAGAGATCCAGTAGATTCAGAAAAGAGGATAATGTATTTTTGAGTGTTGAGAAAGTCTTGAAGAGAGAGAAAATTCAAGAGAGCGGTTGTATTCTTGATTTATTCCATTTCCTATAAACATTTCTGAGGATCAAATAATAAAGTGTTGTTTTTAATCTTCAAATATGTGTTAATTACTGTAAATTCTTATCAAGGGTGTAGTGTGCAAGAAACGCGAATAAAAATTTCGCAGAGATTAATAGAATAGGACGAACCTTTATGGCGTACTGATAGGTGTGATAAACACCTAATTTTATATCTAGTATTTATGATTTCTTTGCGAGTTTTAGTATGAATTATGTATCTTATGCTTACTTTTGAGTGGATTAGGTGCTTTGGAGTTGTTTGGAGCAAAAGAAGGAGAAATTAGCCATTAGGAGCTACAAAGTGCTAAAAGGAGCAAACAAGTAAAGTGTTATTGATGAAGAAGGGCCAAAGACCAATTTAACTCATTTCAATCAAGGAATTCTTATCACCATCTCTAAGAGAATCCAAACGCTAAAAGAACGCAAAAAGAATGAGGTCATTCCGAGTTCGTATGAAGAAGTTATGAGCAAAATGGTGAAACCAATTTGGATTAGGTTTTCTGTTGGGCCTTATTGGGCCTGCGCGAAAAGAGAAAGGAGAGATGCGTTTTGGGCTTGCTATGGACGTGAAAATTAGGGTTTTTGGTGGATTTTGAGGAGGTTAAGTATCCTAATTGGATAAGGATATCATCTCTTCTACTACTTTTGTTTTCTAGGGTTTGTGAATATGATAGAACTTCTTCTTCTCCTTGTTATGAACTCCATGAACATGAGATAGAATTCTATTATTGGTTATGGAATAGTTGGATTTCACAAAGCATGATTCTTTGATTCAATATATTAGTTTTGTCTCATATTTATCGTTTGCGATTCTCTGAAAATATAGTTGTGATTGATTGTTAGTTTTGTCATTAGCCAATAGGAGCTACAAAGTGCTAAAAGGAGCAAACAAGTAAAGTGTTATTGATGAAGAAGGGCCAAAGACCAATATTAACTCATTTAAATCAAGGAATTCTTATCACCATCTCGAAGAGAATTTAAACGCGAAAATAACGCAAAAAGAATGAGGTCATTCCGAGTTCTTATGAAGAAGTTATGAGCAAAATGGTGAAACCAATTTGGATTAGGTTTTCTGTTGGGCCTTATTGGGCCTGCGCGAAAAGAGAAAGGAGAGATGCGTTTTGGGCAAAAGTTGCAAATTGGTAGAATTCATAATCATATTTATTGCTAGTTTAGGGTTTATTATACGTAAAAGTGATAATCCTTGAATACAAGTAGCATAATTATGGTTATAGCTTGTAGTGATGCATCCTTATAATCATATGTGAACCATAACCTTTGTTAAATCGGATTAGTGCGTTTTCCACGTTCGATTGCTTTGATTGGCCTGATTTCATAGAACTTAATGCATCTAGGGAATTAAACTTGATTAGTGCTTTTACACGTTAGGTTGTTCTTTTAGATAGAACTCATATTCGCATCTTTTAATGTGTTTTTTGATAACAAAAGGATATTAGCGGGATATTCTTGCGATCAAGATATTCTAGGGCTTTTGATAAAAGTTGAGATTAAATATCAATTCTAATTATTGTTTTGAAAGCATGTTAGTGAATGAAGATGAATCCTTAACCAATATCTTTTCTATTTGAATTGACTTGATTATTTCTTTATTTGTTTTTATTTTATTTTAGTATACAAAAATCAGAAAAATACCCGGTGTTTTATATAAGGAACCGAAAATATATTGACAACCTAGACCTCTCTGTGGGATCGATCCTTTCTTGCCCTTGCTATATTTATATTTTGAGTAGTAAGAAAGTGTAATTTATTTTTGACGCATACGACAACGATCAAATTTTGGCGCCGTTGCCGGGGAGGCAACGGTTGTCACTTGTTTTTGGTTTCCTATTTTTGTTTTTAGTTTTTTTTCTTCTTATTTTTGTTTTTCTTATTTTCTGGTTTTTAACCTTGGTTTGAGAATCGTATTTCAGGTACCAATTCTATGGAAGGAGCATATTGGAACAACGGATACGGTTTTCAACAACCTCAACAACATGACAACTTCCAACAATTCCAGGGGTATAATCAAAACCAATTCATTGGTTATGACCAATATTCCATGGAACCTTATGGTTTACCTCAACAACCTTATGGCGGGTATGGGTGTGAACAACCACAAGGATTGGTGGATTCTTATGCTCGTGAACAACAAGTCTCTAATTTGTTAGACAATTTTTCCAACTTTGTACAACAAGAGTTTCAAAAAGCTAAAGAGACTAGAGACGAGCAACTCCAAGAACTTCGTGAAGGTATTGCTAACTTTCGAAGAGGCATTGATCAATGTAAGGAAGGTATGTATAATTCTAATATGCATATGGTTTGTGATGAATATTTGATTGATGCTAATGTTGAAAAAGGCCAATCCTTGGGCACTTGTGTTGATAATTGTGTAGCTAACTCAACTATTGATCTTAATAATGATCATTCGCCTATTCAAAAGGATGAGTTAGAGTTTAGCAACACTAAATTCAGCGATGAAGAACCTTATGTTAACTATGAAAGTGACGGTGATTATGATACATTGCTTGAAACAACTCATGGTGACAACAAAGAGGAGTGTACGATGGAATCTTTTTGGGATCAAGATGAAGACGAAGAGGAATATGATGACACTAGTGTAGCTTACTCAAGCATTGATCTTTATAACGATCAAGAACCTATTCAAAAGTTAGAGCTTGAGGATGATGCAATGAGTGTTCTAAAAAAGTTCCTTACGGACAGACTTGAATCCGCAGTGGAGTATGTGCCTTACAACAAAGAGGAGTATGTTGAGAATGTGACCGTTATGACCAATATTATGGAAGACCCAATTGAACTTGTGAATGTTTGTAATGATAATGTTTATGTCGAGACTCCGGTTAAGGCAGAAACGGATGAAGAATGGTTGCAAGGTTTGATAGAGGACCATGATATACAAGAGGTGAATAATTCACTTGAGTGTTTCAAGGATGAAGATGATTCCGTGCTACAAGAGATTGTGATAGGTTTGTCTAACCCTTTACATATTGTTTCTTCTCCTTTACCTCATATTGGTTTGAATATTTGTGCTTCGAAAACATTGTTGAATGACTTTGTTTCTCGATTTCCTCCATTAGAGAAACTCGATTCTCATACTATGTAGGTTTGTGAACAAGAAACCGTAGAAATACCCGACTCCTATATTCTTTATACACTTCCAAGTGTGGACAAGAATAATTATGGGGGAAACTTTTATAGGTTAATAGCTTCGTTTCTATTTTATATTACTAATATTTGTATGGAGCTATTGTTTTCAAAACAGGTGTTATGGGTGGATCCCCAAATTTTCAGATTGCTAATATATGGGGAATGAATCTTTCAAGAAACTAAGTCGAGCCGTCGACTTTAAAACAAGCGCTTAGTGGGAGGCAACCCACCGGTTTTGTATCTCTTATCCTTTTGCTTTATTTTTGTTTATTTCTTTTTTATTGTTTTCATATTTGCATCCCCATGTTTAATTTCATTAAGTCCATAATCTATCTTAGAAGAGAATTATGACGAATACCTTTTCGTCAGAAAATTTCAGACTGCGCGTAGTTCAGTCCAGAGACCATAACTGTCAGACCGTTTATCAAAACACTGTGAAATTTTGACAATGTGTAGAAAACACGTAGGTGAACAACCTTTGTGAAATGGAGTTTTTCCAAATTCCTTACCAATTTGCACAGTTTTTGCGTTTTATCTTCTGTTACGTCAAAATTCAGAACTTTCGGTTTTACACATTGAGGACAATGTGAAGTTTAAGTGTGGGGGAGCATTTATATGTTTGTATAGTTTGTTTTATGCCTTTAAAAAAAAAATCAGAAAAATAGAAAAACCAAGAAAAAAATTGTATTTTTTGAACTCCGAAATCTAGAAACTTGTGCCTTTAGGATGACACAATTAGTGGATGGAACCATTTTGATTGCAGGAGTTGAGGAACTAATTAACTATAAAGGGGACGAACATAGCTCAGAAATCACAAATTAACATGATAGTTGTTACCATATCTCGGAATATCACCATATCGCATTCTATTTTTTTTATTTTTCCATATTTATCTATTGTTCTCTAAGTGCTTTGGTGGGTCACTAAACATCGACGTGTTATTACTGCTAGGATGAAATAGAGTGATTGAGTTACTAGAAAAAAAAAAAAAAAAGAGACCGACCAATTAGACCAAAACGGAATAAAGAATGACACTTGGGAATAGCAGTATGTGTGAAACGTAGTCCCTGTCTCCGTCGCCTAAACAAGCGTGGAATGCAGGATCCAAGGAAACTATCATGTACTTGCTGACAAGAAGCATGCGCTTGGATCCAGTTTGATCTAATCATGCTGTCTAAAAAAAAAAAGTGAAAAAGAAAAGAAAAAAAAAAGAAAAAAAAAGTATTATATTGGTTGAATAAAGTCACTTCTGGTTCCCTTGTATATGCCAGTGAGTTGATGTAGAATTCAAACCAGTAGCTCAATCCAATAGACATAGGTTCATCTTGGCAATGACCTTCAGACAGATATGGGAAACATCGATCACTTGTGAACATTCGCCAACATCTACATCTATATCCATCTTCTTAATCTTTTCATTGTGATTGTGGTTTGTTAGTTTCCGAGTATTGTGGCTTGTTCGACTATCTAATTAGAGTTTATTTACTAATATATGAATTGAATGTGCAAGGTACCTCCTCCTGTAGTCATTGTGGATTCGTTCATTGATTTGTCACAAATAGACGGAGTTGGAAATATAGGTTTTGTAGGTATATCTCTAGTAAACCTTCACGAGACTATAACTCGTCCACTAGGGACACCTAGGGGTTTAAAGGCTTGTTATTTATGCTAAAATTAACCGTAGCCTCGACGTCACGGAGTTGTTGTATTTTAGTTTTGTTTGATTTGCTCGAGGACTAGCAAAGTCTAAGTGTGGGGGAATTTGATAGGTGTGATAAACACCTAATTTTATATCTAGTATTTATGCTTTCTTTGCGAGTTTTAGTATGAATTATGTATCTTATTCTTACTTTTGAGTGGATTAGGTGCTTTGGAGTTGTTTGGAGCAAAAGAAGGAGAAATTAGCCATTAGGAGCTACAAAGTGCTAAAAGGAGCAAACAAGTAAAGTGTTATTGATGAAGAAGGGCCAAAGACCAATTTTAACTCATTTCAATCAAGGAATTCTTATCACCATCTCGAAGAGAATTCAAACGCGAAAAGAACGCAAAAATAATGAGGTCATTCCGAGTTCGTATGAAGAAGTTATGAGCAAAATGGTGAAACCAATTTGGATTAGGTTTTCTGTTGGGCCTTATTGGGCCTGCGCGAAAAGAGAAAGGAGAGATGCGTTTTGGGCGTGCTATGGACGTGAAAATTAGGGTTTTTGGTGGATTTTGAGGAGGTTAAGTATCCTAATTGGATAAGGATATCATCTCTTCTACTACTTTTGTTTTCTAGGGTTTGTGAGTATGATAGAACTTCTTCTTCTCCTTGTTATGAACTCCATGAACATGAGCTAGAATTCTATTATTGGTTATGGAATAGTTGGATTTCACAAAGCATGATTCTTTGATTCAATATATTAGTTTTGTCTCATATTTATCGTTTGCGATTCTCTGAAAATATAGTTGTGATTGATTGTTAGTTTTGTCAAGTTGCAAATTGGTAGAATTCATAATCATATCTATTGCTAGTTTAGGGTTTATTATACGTAAAAGTGATAATCCTTGAATACAAGTAGCATAATTATGGTTATAGCTTGTAGTGATGCATCCTTATAATCATATGTGAACCATAACCTTTGTTAAATCGGATTAGTGCGTTTTCCACGTTCGATTGCTTTGATTGGCCTGATTTCATAGAACTTAATGCATCTAGGGAATTAAACTTGATTAGTGCTTTTACACGTTAGGTTGTTCTTTTAGATAGAACTCATATTCGCATCTTTTAATGTGTTTGTTGATGACAAAAGGAGATTAGCGGGATATTCTTGCGATCAAGATATTCTAGGGATTTTGATAAAAGTTGAGATTAAATATCATTGTTTTGAATGCATGTTAGTGAATGAAGATGAATCCTTAACCAATATATTTTCTATTTGAATTGACTTGATTATTTCTTTATTTGTTTTTATTTTATTTTAGTATAAAAAAATCAGAAAAATACCCGGTGTTTTATATAAGGAACCGAAAATATATTGACAACCTAGACCTCTCTGTGGGATCGATCCTTTCTTGCCCTTGCTATATTTATATTTTGAGTAGTAAGAAAGTGTAATTTATTTTTGACGCATACGACAGCGATCACGTACACCCTAGTTCGCGGATACAATTTCGCAAGAGGCAAATATAAGACCTAAAGTGCGTCATATAAGGGGGTATCTCTTTGCGTGGCTCAAGGATAAGGTTATACCGCTGCTGGAACCTGAGTCATGAAGATGTTGGGGTTAGAGAAAACTTATCCGGGGGAGGTACCTTGGATTTCCAACTGTATAAGGTTATACCCTGGTTGGACGACCGAAGGTCTCTTCTAAGGAGTGCAGAGTATGACCAAGGCTCCGAGGTACACGGTTGATCCAAGGGTGCACGGGGAGTACGAAACTACCCTGACCATTCTTGGAAAGTCTTGGATATGATGCACTCGGCCCGAAGAAAACCCCACTTAGGGTGGAGTCTTGTAACTATAAGCCATATAGGCATAAAGTACAAGAGGCTGCGAAAACAACTGGCTATTATTAAGACCGGATTGGAGGAGCTAGTCTTGTATGGCCGATGTGCCCTCCTTGAAGGGGCAACTTGGGAGAAGATGCATCACCCTCTATTAGGGAGCTGATAAGTGTCTAAAGTCGGCAATGTCATGGGGCTTTATGATCGCAAGAACATATAGGCCTGTCATATTGTCGCGTGACAAATATTATATAGAGGCAACAAGCCAAGAGAATAAGTTAAGATGAGATCAATGGGTTTTTACATGAAAGTGTAAAAATGTCCTGCGATTTCATCGCAAGACGGCAATGTCATAAGGCCTTGTTCTCGCAAGGGAGCTTAAACTTGTCATATTATCACAGAGAAATTGACAAAATACGGATAAGGCAAGATCAATGGGTTTTGTAGTTCTTAAAGGATGTCTCATAATTTTCATACTTCTTCAAGGGTGTTTCATAATTCTTATACTTCTTCAAGGATGTTTCATAATTCATATACTTCTTCAAGGATGTTTCATATTTTTCATACTTCTTCAAGGATGTTTCATAATTCTTCAAGGAGGTTTCATACTTCTTATACTTCAAGGGGGAGATTTCTTATTTACTTCGAAATAACCTGAAACTTCGCAACTTAAACGGAGGAAGATATTCTAATACTTACAACAACAATTGATCACCTGAAAAGAAATAATAAGGGGAAAGGGAATACTAAGCTAAGTATTTAAGATATATTATTTCTCTTCATATGATCAATTTATTCAATTTATGCAAATCAAGAAAGTATTCAATTAGAGAAAGGTTAAATCATTATCGCAAAATATAAAATATACTTCTTGAGGAACATAAATAAGCAGAATTGTTTGTAGAAAGAGGACCAACAGTAACCAGGAGAAAGAGTTCAGAAGAAAGAAAAATAAGAGGATTAACGATAACTTGGGAAAAAAGTTTGTCATGCTTAATGCTCTTCATCAACACTTTGTGCTGGATCTTTAAGATGCGAAGGATCATCAGCAGTGTTCAATTCTTTCGAAACATTACCCTCTGTAGAGTCTTGAACAAGAACTTCTCCTTGAGGGATAAATTCTTTTTCACCATCAAGTATTTCATCATCACTCTCGTAATCAAAGTCACTATCAGGATCACGAGCAACTTCATCATCAGATATTTCCATAGGTTCAACTTTCACTGGAAGCAAGGATTTTGATAAGAGAATGTTGTTTACGAAGACTTGAGCTTTCAAATGACTTTCACGAAGTAGAGCCTTCTGGTGGTTAGTATCTTCAATATCTTTGGCATAAGCAAGATAGTTGAATCTCCGATTGGAACGATCACGAGAATTGATCAAACGAGTAGAAAGCAAAGCATTCTTCTTACGAAGCTCAGAACATGTGGTCTCCAATCCAGCTTTAGCATTGCGAAGATTGTTCTCAGATTCTGCGAGTGAAACAAAATTCAAAGAATCAATTTTGCGAATATAACAAAGCTTAAAGGTATATCAAAGGCAATCAAATTTTAATGACTACCTTCTCTTTGTGAGGAAATAAATTGAGCTATAGATAGACAACAATTCTTCATCTGATCCATAGCTTTATCAAAACCATCACCAACTAATCCTTCAAGTCTGGATTGAAGCTTTTGATCTTTGGAAAGAAGAAATTTATTATCCTTCGCAAGTTTTGTATTAAGGTTTTCTAGTTGGGAATAATCTTCTTTAAGTTTATTCCTCTTAGTGTTCAAGATTATATTCTTATTAAGAAGGGATTTCTTCTCGGCAGCAAAAGAACTTCTCTTTGCATCTGAAGACTTCTTTAATTCCTCAAGTTCACCTTTTAACAAATAAAGGAGATTTTCTTGATCGCAACATTTACTCTGAAGAATATTCAATTGTTGCGAAGAAACGGCCATTGTATTCAAATACGAACACCTTTCTTCTGATAAGGTTTCATTTTCTTCTAATAGGGTTTCTATTCTTAAATCGGCTTTAGTTAAAGAAGAAGTGAGCTGAGATATTTCATCATTCAAAAATTTGTGATCGTAAATTAGTTGGGTATTTTCTTGGAAAAGGGCATCTAAATTATCAATAGCACATGAATGAAGACTAGATAAGTGGGGAAATTGGTTCAAAAGACTTTCATGCTTGGCTCGAAATTCTTATGCGACTGATTCATGATGAAGTACCAACATTCTACATTTCTGGATTGATTCTATAAAGGGGAATGGGTTTTAATGGGTGTTTCAAACATACGAGAAATAGAAACAAACAAAAGGAGAAAATATAAAGATAATAGCAATACCTTTTAATGCATCATTCCTCTTACGAAGGATTGCACAATCTAGAGAATCATTTTGAAGCTGATGATTCTCCTTACGAAGATTCTCACACTCCGCTTTCAAAGACTCATGAGTTTGGCGAAGCAATTCAACTTCTTTTTCCAGGGCTTGACGTGAAATAGAAACATCAGGATTGATGAAGTTGTTGAGCATTTCGCAAAATTCAGACTTCGAACAAACATTTGAAGACTTCGCAGTATTACTCAAAACATCAGATAACATCTGGAAAGCTGAATAAATTCCATCTCGAACTTCTTGAGGAAGGGGTGAAGAATTCGAAGGAATCAAAGCAAGTTGTAAATTTCTTGGAGCAACAACACTCAAAGGATTAGGAGCTAAAATGGGTTTTTCAAGAGAAGAGGTTGAGAAGGTAGCTTGCGAAGGTTGATCTTGAAGAAGTGTTGATAAATTGACAGGGGTGGGAGACTGAAAACTGGGTAATGGAGTAGAGGCAGGAGTTTGCGAAGAAGTGATTTCATGAGAAGGAGAGGAAAATTCTTTAACAATCATAGGAAGGAAATGACTGATTGAAATTGATGGATTGGATTTGATAATACGAGATCTCTTGGTAGGGTTGGATTTTTCACCGACCTACGAATCAAAATGTAGATTAAAAACTGAGGCAAAAATATATTGTTTCAGAAGGAAGACCGAGTATTTTAACTACCTTTTGATTCTCGGATTTTCTTCTTCGAGAGCTAGGGCTTGAGTTTTTAGTTGAAGGTTTCATCGGAGAAATAGTTTTGCTGAAAGAAATCAAAATCAAACAATGAATTAAACATAAATAAAAGAGATAAACAAGTGAAAGATGCGAGAGATAAAAGAAAATTACCTCGGAGAACTCATGATGAAATTAACAGTAAGAGAAGGCGATAACCGAAGAAGTGATGTAAGAAGAAGATGAAGTTGCAGAAGTAAAAAGAGAAGGTAAAAAGATAAGGAAGGGAATATAAGGAGTATATATAAGGGAATAGTTAGGAAAAGATATTTATAAAAGACGTGTTCGAATTCTGATAAAAAAGGAAAATAAAGAATAAGTAACGGTTATATTCTCACGATCATTACTTCTTCGCAGAAATGACATGAGAAGAGGAAAGATGTAGGTACCGAATATCGCAAGATGTTGGGTTACTAACATAGTAACAAGTACAAGAGAAAAGTGTCGCAATATAATGCGATGGTATAATAAACACGGGAGAAGTGTGAAGGGTTTGCGAATATAGAATAAATTTTACGGTCAGAGGTTGCGATGATTCGCAGGTTATATACAGTTGTACAGATTTCACTATAAATAGTAGTTCAAATGCTAGATTGGGGAGTGTTTATGGGTGAAAACTATTCCTTCTAATTTTGGTAATTTGGGGTGTGGATGAGGAATGAATTTAAACCTAAAAGAAATACACTGCGCGGTGAGTACTTGTAGATTTGAGAGATAAATCTGTGTAAGTCCGGCCTAAACCAAAAAATGGCCGTTCCAGACTTTTTTCGGTTACAAAGTTGTTTGTGGGAGAAAACTACTTCTGCCGGTTTAGGTAATTTTGGGTGTGTGTGGATGAGAGGTGAGTTTAAACCTTCAACAAATGTGCTGCACGATGAGTACTTTGATTCGAGAGATAATCTATACAATTCTGGCCTAAACCGAAGACACGGCCGTTCCAGATTTGTTTCGGTCACAGGTGAAGGATGTGAGGTTGATCTTAGGGAGGGAAGCGAAGAAGGTGTTCAGAGTATGAAGGTGAAGGCTATTTGATGACTTGTTAACAGAAGGTTGAGAAGGATAGCAAATGTTGCAGGCAGGCTCTGGGTGTTGAATACGATGGTATTAACACTTGGTTTTTCTGTGTTGTTTGGACTTGTGTTGTTGAAAATAGGGAGGAGAACCTATTTATACAAGTCTTTTAGCCTAACCTTCGTATCTCGTGGGAAGTGGAGAAAGTGGAGTGATGGAGTAGTGGAGTAGTGTGTTGGTGTCATCATCACTAACCGTCCATGACTTCCTGACACGTTCTTGTGATGACGCGTTGTGCGCTGCACACTGTAAACCGCCAGACCAATACCCCAGTATGTATCCCACAGTTTGTGACATGATTGATGTCTCGAGTGTTTTGGAAAACATTTAGCATGTTGTTGTAGCTTGGAAAGTCAGGCTCGGGAAACTTGCTAGCTTGGTGACCTTCGACGGTCGAGATTTTGCATCTTGAGAGGAGGGGCAACCGTTGATCGTTGCACCAGAAACCCTAATTAGCGCTCCTCACTAGAATCGTTGTAGCATTCTAGTATGGACTCGGATTTTGATGATCCTCCCCTCCATTCCATACGGAAAAGAATTTCCTATCTCCCAATGCGGGAATATTTAGGTTTTAAGCTAGTTCGGGAGGAGAAAACAGCTCGAAAGCAAAACCCAGGAAGGAAATTGATACTTGTGAAGTATCGTGTTGTTTGTAGGTGCATATTGTATGCATGCGGTGCATTAATTATGTTTAACATATTTGAATCCTACAACCTTGATGAAAAGATTGCAAGTTGAAGTGACTCAACTAGTTATGTTCAGGCGTTGTTCGGAGGTCGCATGAGTGGGACCTACCTTGGCCGGTTATGCCATGGGGAAGTGTGGAAGATGGTGATCACGGTGATACCTTGTTTTCCACCTAACTCCCTTCCTAGGCTATTCATCCAAGCATGCGAACTTGGACGGACGAGATTGATGGAGGAATAACCGTTGGATTAGGGTTTGGAAGGCTTGCGAGCTTCCTCTTTCTCCCTAACGGTTTTATGCCTTGGGAGGCGTGCATGGAGTGGCCGATTGGCCTAGTAGGTAGGCAGGACGCCATTCTACACGTTCATGCCTGCAGGACGTCCATCGGAGCAATCTGGGTCGCCCGTTCTAGCATGCGATGATGGATGGTCGAGATTAGAAGTGGCCTCGCATGCCTTCTTTGTGCCACCGTATCTCAACGTTGGTGACTCCCATAGAGAATCCGTTTGCACCAACAGGGAGGTGGGTTGGTGGCGAGCATGCGCATGCTTGGTTTATGACCCTGGGCGCAATCTAAGCCATCCAACTATGCCGGCGAAGTCGGATGGTCGTGATCGTTTTGGATCTTCTCAACCTGCATAAGGCGTTAATCTAGCCTTGTTTGGGCAATCGTTTCTTGCACCACGGCTTGCCTATGAGGGAGTCGGTCATGTAGGTATAAATTGGGCCCGCCAATGGTGTACCATCACTTCACTACTTGTTTTAGGGTATAATCTAAGCCGTCCAACTATGCCGGTGAAGTTGGACGCTCACGATTAAAAGAAACCCTAGCCGTGCGTCATGCTCACTTTGAGCGCACGTTTTGGAAGGACCAACCGTAGTTGGTCTTGACCGTTCGGTCATGTGTGAAGGTGGGTCCGAGGTGATCATGGTAGCATGCTCAGGACCCCCTGATTCTATATCTACACCCTCCATCTATGCTTGCGAAGTTGGACGGGTGAGATATATTTTTGGGTTTGTTTTCAGCAAGTGAGACTAACATGGGTAGTCTTGCATGCGTTCAACGGGGCTAGTATAACCTACCGTCAGGTAGCCTATGGGTGTTTGCACGTCGAACATAAGGCTTTAATTTAAAGCATTAATAGTAATGCTATATACCTACAGAAAACCGGGATGGTTGCCACATGCTCCGTCGGGATGGTTGCCACATGCTCCGTTCTGGGTAGGTATGTTTAATTCTCAGGGATGGTTGCACATGCTCCAATGAATTAATATGGCGAGAAGTATTCATCGCCTGAAGGCTTTATCCTTTGCAGGACGTCAGCTTACAAAAATTGGCTTTTTACAATTTTAGCCTTTAAATAGAAATCCACCATCAACATTAAGTCCCCTGCCTAGCACATAATGGTTACACTATTGTGGGGTAGGCATGAGATGGTGACAGTTAAAGATAAAACTAATGAGACAAAGTTAGATGTTACCAGGAGAGACGGGTCGTCCTGTCCTTCGAGCATGTCATGTTCAAGAGACGTCCATGAGAGCATTCCCCTAGCATGATGTCGGTCTTGCCTACTTTGATGGACTGTTACGTCTGTTTCGTTCATGGGGATACTGCGCCTGCTTGATCGAATGTGGACTTGATGTGCAGCTTCGGTTAAACGTGGGTCCACTGCGTGCCTACTTTGGTTGAACGTGGTACTCATCATGCGCCTGCTTGATCGAATGTGGGCTTGCTGTGCCTGCTTCGGTTGAACATTCGAGTGTCATCCTTATTATTTCGACCAAACACTGAACCTGCTACGTTGACCAAATGTCATTCTTGCTGCCTTGAATCGATACCAGCTTTGGTAACCGCTCGAACATGGGACCCACTTCGCGCTTGTTTTTCTCAAACATAAACGTGTTGAAGCGACTTCTGGAGCGATCAGGTCCTGTAGAGCGTTGAAGCATATTCTGGAGCGTCTCGGAGAGTTGGAGACGGCTTCTGAAGCGAACATGGAGGTATCTCCTAGCGGTAATGTTAAAGCAGGCTGAAGCTAACATGCAGGCGGCTCCTGGTGAGCGTTGAAGCATGCTTCTGACTGACCATCTCTTGGATAATTCCTTGACTGATGGCGAAGGAATATCATACTGAGCCTCAGTCCCTAAGTCTGATCTAAGTGGATCTATCTTGTATGCCCAATGGGTCTTTATACGCGGTGTTCGTTGATACAGTAAAGCTTTGGATGTTATCAAAAACAACGGTTTTTGGCAGCATCAAAAGAGACTGGCAGGGAGAGGCGTGATAGTTTTGGGTACGGACTTGACAGTCTTTGTATAGTAGCAGAGCCAAACTAGAACCGATGGCTTTCTTGACATTTCTTCATGAAATAGAGAAGGGGAAGACAGTCCCCTGCCCACAAGTATGCAGAGCTTTCGACTTGATATGTGTTGCCATGCTAGGTTCATGAGGATGTCTTTGAGATGGGCAGTGCTCCCAGTCACACTCCTTTGGTAACACAACTACTTCTTCTACGAGAGACAAATTATGAAAGCGTATCTCATTGATGCAGTTACCGTCGATCCAGATATGGAATATCTTGGACGTGTTTCACCATTACGGCAGTTGTGCATAGGGTGCTGGGGTTGGAGTTGGAGTTGGTGATGTTGGACGCGCAGACGTTGCATCTCGGTGGCTTTCCTCTTGCCGCTTCAACTAAACTGCTTATGGAAGGCTGAAGATTGTATTGCCTGCTGGTGGGATGTATGCTTCCACAAACATCATGAGGCTATTTATTACTGGCAGGCTTGGTTCTTTCCAGCAGGGTGGATGCTGTCGTTGATGAGTGTTCAATAGCTTCACGAATTATAGAGGATGACTAAAAGTGCATATTCTCCAATATAGCATGTTAGGCATGCACCATTGTATGATAGAGTGACTAGATCTTGTTCGACATGATGTGTGGACATCATTATCATCTTGAGGCTGCTCCCTTGAGGTATCGACTCCAGTGGAAGATTGCAGCCAAAAAGCGTTGATACGTTGTACTGGCATTCTTTAACCAAATGGCAGTATATCATACTAAAAATTTCCGAGAGAAGTTTGAAAAGCTATCTTACTTGCGTCATGCTCGTACATCCTTATCTGGTTGTAGCCGCTGTAACCATCCATGAATGAGAACATTCCTTGTCTGCTGGTGGTGACGTTTACTAACATGTCGATGTTAGGAAGAGTAAAGTCGTCCTCGAGGCGGTTCAAGTCTCTGGAATTCATGCCACACCTGATCTCGCGTCTGAATTGCCTCGGAGGTTGTTTGACATCTTGAAGCTGTTGTGGAATGTCTAGAACTTCTTCTTGTGGATTTTTGTTGTTGCAGCATTCCAGTGGGAAGGGATAATGTACATCAGTCTCCCTCTTGGTGTGAATGTGGGTCATTTCTTCACCAGATGAAGAAGAGTGCTTTGTTAGCAAAGATTTGTTGTGAGGAATAGTCCTCAAGGATGCAATTCAGTCCTCCTCCTGGATTGACATACTCATAAGGAATGGCATGCAATGAACTTTGTCTGGTTCTTCCCGCAGAGCTTCTCTTGGTTCAAATAACTCCACTCCATACATCGGTGCGTAATGAGACAGTGATGCAGGAATACAAACAGTTTCTTTATCCAGCATGGTCTTCAGGTACTGGTGATATGTTAAAGGGACGACCCCGTATGTGCTGGTCTGGTTTCCTTCAAAGTATTTCATTATGGTAGACTGTCGTATTATCTTGTATGGGCGGACCTTGGCTGTCCTGAGAGTCTTGAGGGTAATCACATTCGAAGACTCTCCTGTGTCGATGAGGGCCCTACTGAACTTCGAACCCTCGATGCGTGCAGTAACGTGTAGGGTCCTATTGTGACATTCTCCCGCCATCACGTCGTCTTTTGTAAATGCAATATTATTCACAGATGTCTCTGATGTGTTGGAGGCCTCTGGTCGTAAAGGAGTCAGGTGCATCTCTAGGGCTATCTGGTTCATTGTAACAAACGTCTCCGCCTGATGATTCTTCGAGAGGTGTAAAAGTTTGCATAAAATTTTCACTAGAGAAACTGCTCCCTGATCCACCGGCCTCTGGCTCATGATGAGACTATTGACATTAATAGGATCATTGTGACGATCAGTCCCCAGTATAGTAGTCTCCATGGCAGGACCATTCACGTCTGACGTCGCTTCCTTGATTATGTCTATGCAGGTCAGCGCCGCTGCAGTACCTTTCCAGGGTACGTTGAATGCGTTCCTTGTTGGCTCCAGGGGATGTTGTTCTGCCGCCGCTGTAGCTTTTCTCTTTCCACCTTCGTTTACTACACTGATAGAAGGGCCAGTATTGTACTGCTTGTTGATGAGGCGCCTGTTTCCCCGATTATCTCGTGAATCGTCACTCTGAACGATCCTGGTTCTTTCCAATAATGTTGGGGAAGTAGTGGCTGAATGTTTGGAAGCTTCATGGAGCTCTGAGAACGTCTGGAATCCCAAGTTTTCCAGCAGGGCGCGATACATGGGTATTATTCCGTTGATGCATAGTTCCACTAGTTGTCGTTCGGTGGCGTTTGGTTCATAGCAGTCCAATGCTTGTGTTCTGAACCTCTTGACCAAATCATTTGAATGTTCGTTGTTCCGTTGGGAGATTCTCCCCAGGCCGGTACCATCGTAAAGGGTGAATTGAGGGGAGGTGTATCCCATTGGAAGAGGAATCCGCTGCACGTCTTGTGGATATGGAGGCTGGTGTCGATGCGCGTCCATCGGATTTTCTTTGCCACGATTTTGGAGGAGTCTCTCCAGATCTTCACGTGTAATAAAGTTGGATGATCGGCTCCTTTCCCTGAGATGCTCATGGTCCCTTTCTCTTGCGTGGTCAGCAGCATAAGACTCTTCGTTCAGGTAGGCTTGCGTAACTGAGGCATCTGCTCCAGGTGTGCTAAACGTATCTCTTGTTGGCCCTTGAGGCTGTCTCGACTCTTGTGGTAATCGATCGGTTAATGTTTTAAGGAAGGTGAGTACCTCCTTCTGAGTGGTTACCATGTCTGCCTGATCTTTAGCGAGGGTTTCTTGTCTCTCCATCAAGTCCACCATGGTGATAGAAGGTTGTCCTCCTCTGGGTCCTCCAGATCCTCGTCCTGAAGGGGAAGTAAAAGTTGTTCTGGTGACGGACGGAAGTGTCATGCTTGAGGAAATGCCTGGATTTGCGGCCGCTCTGGCTCTTTTAATGGGAGGTGTCACGCCTGTTGGAATGTATGCTCCTGCTCCACTGGTACTGATGATAGAAGACGCGATTCCACGAGACACATTGGTTGTACTGGAGGGTTGCACTGTAACACCAGTAATTGGGATATCAGCGCCACCAGAAGCGTTGTCGGTGCTAAATCCATCGTTGGTTGCTGCTCCAGACCTAAGATCCACCATTCTTGAAATCAGAGAGATTGAATTGGTATTGAAGAAATCGACTTCACAACCGAGAGATTAACCTCCCACTGTGGTCTCCAATTGTTTGTGGGAGAAAACTACTTCTGCCGGTTTAGGTAATTTTGGGTGTGTGTGGATGAGAAGTGAGTTTAAACCTTCAAAAAATGTGATGCACGATGAGCACTTTGATTCGAGAGATAATCTATACAATTCTGGACTAAACCGAAGACACGGCCGTTCCAGATTTGTTTCGGTCACAGGTGAAGGATGTGAGGTGATCTTAGGGAGGGAAGCGAAGAAGGTGTTGAGAGTATGAAGGTGAAGGCTATTTGATGACTTGTTAACAAAAGGTTGAGCAGGCTATCAAATGTTGCAGGCAGGCTCTGGGTGTTGAATACGATGGTATTAACACTTGGTTTTTCTGTGTTGTTTGGACTTGTGTTGTTGAAAATAGGGCGGAGAACCTATTTATACAAGTCTTTTAGCCTAACCTTCGTATCTCGTGGGAAGTGGAGAAAGTGGAGTGATGGAGTAGTGGAGTAGTGTGTTGGTGTCACACGACCAGGTTTGCCCACTTCTCCCATCATCACTAACCGTCCATGACTTCCTGACACGTTCTTGTGATGGCGCGTTGTGCGCTGCACGCTATAAACCGCCAGACCAATACCCCAGTATGTATCCCCCAGTTTATGACATGATTGATGTCTCGAGTGTTTTGGAAAACATGTAGCATGTTGTTGTAGCTTGGAAAGTCAGGCTCTGGAAGCTTGCTAGCTTGGTGACCTTCGACGGTCGAGATTTTGCATCTTGAGAGGAGGGGCAACCGTTGATCGTTGCACCAGAAACCCTAATTAGCGCTCCTTACTAGAATCGTTGTAGAATTCTAGTACGGACTCGGATTTTGATGATCCGCCCCTCCATTCCATACGGAAAAGAATTTCCTATCTCCGAGCGCGGGAATATTTAGGTTTTAAGCTAGTTCGGGAGGAGAAAACAGCTCGAAAGAAAAACCCAAGAAGGAAATTGATACTTGTGAAGTATCGTGTTGTTTGTAGGCGCATATTGTATGCATGCGGTGCATTAAATATGTTTAACATATTTGAAGCCTATAACCTTGATGAAAAGATTGCAAGTTGAAGTGACTCAACTAGCTATGTTCAGGCGTTGTTCGGAGGTCGCATGAGCGGGACCCACCTTGGCCGGTTATGACATGGGGAAGTGTGGAAGATAGTGATCACGGTGATACCTTGTTTCCCACCTAACTCCCTTCCTAGGATATTCATCCAAGCATGTGAACTTGGACGGACGAGATTGATGGAGGAATAACCGTTGGATTAGGGTTTGGAAGGCTTGCGAGCTTCCTCTTTCTCCCTAACGGTTTTATGCCTTGGGAGGCGTGCATGGAGTGGCCGATTGTCTTAGTAGGTAGGAGGGACGCCATTCTACACGTTCCTGCCTGCAGGACATCCATCGGAGCAATCTGGGTCGCCCGTTCTAGCCTGCGATGATGGATGGTCGAGATTAGAAGTGGCATTGCATGCCTTCTTTGTGCCACCGTATCTCAACGTTGGTGACTCCCATAGAGAATCCGTTTTCACCAGCAGGGAGGTGGGTCGGTAGCGAGTATGCGCATGCTTGGTTTATGATCCTGGGCGTAATCTAAGCCATCCAACTATGCCGGCGAAGTCGGATGTTCATGATCGTTTTGGATCTTCTCAACCTGCATAAGGCATTAATCTAGCCTTGTTTGGGCAATCGTTTCTTGCACCACGACTTGCCTATGAGGGAGTCGGTCATGTAGGTAGAAAGTGGGCCCGCTAATGGTGTACCATCACTTTACTACTTGTTTTAGGGTATAATCTAAGTCGTCCAACTATGCCGGTGAAGTTGGACGCTCACGATTAAAAGAAACCCTAGCCGTGCGTCATGCTCACTTTGAGCGCACGTTTTGGAAGGACCAACCATAGTTGGTCTTGACCGTTCGGTCATGTGTGAAGGTGGGTCCGAGGTGATCATGGTAGCATGCTCAGGACCCCCTAATTCTATATCTACACCCTCCATCTATGATTGCGAAGTTGGACGGGTGAGATATATTTTTGGGTTTGTTTTCAGCAAGTGAGACTAACATGGGTAGTCTTGCATGCGTTCAACGGGGCTAGTATAACCTACCGTCAGGTAGCCTATGGGTGTTTGCACTTTGAACACAAGGCTTTAATTTAAAGCATTAATAGTAATGCTGTATACCTACAGAAAACCGGGATGGTTGCCACATGCTCCGTCGGGATGGTTTCCACATGCTCCGTTCTGGGTAGGTATGTTTAATTCTCAGGGATGGTTGCACATTCTCCAATGAATTAATATGGTGAGAAGTATTCATCACCTGAAGGCTTTATCCTTTGCAGGACATCAGCTTACAAAAATTGGCTTTTTACAATTTTAGCCTTTAAATAGAAATCCACCATCAACAAAAGTGAAGGAGATGGGGTTGATCTTAGGGAAGGAAGCGAAGAAGGTGTTAAGAATGTGAAGGTGTTGGCTATGCAAGACTTGTATCAGAAAGTTGAACTGGCTTGCAGGATGTAAGCTATCAGTTCCGGTGTTTGAATACGATTGTATCAACACTTGATTATGTTGTATGGACCTGTGTTGTTGTTGAAAATAGGGCGGAGAACCTATTTATACAAGTCCTTTAGCCTAACCTTCGTATCTCGTGGGAAGTGAAGAAAGTGGAGTGATGGAGTAGTGGAGTAGTGTGTTGGTGTCACACGACCAGGCTTGCCCACTTCTCCCATCATCACTAACCGTCCATGACTTCCTGAAACGTTCTTGTGATGGCGCGTTGTGCGCTGCACGCTGTAAACCGCTAGACCAATACCCCAGTATGTATCCCCCAGTTTGTGACATGATTGATGTCTCGAGTGTTTTGGAAAACATGTAGCATGTTGTTGTAGCTTGGAAAGTCAGACTCGGGAAGCTTGCTAGCTTGGTGACCTTCGACGGTCGAGATTTTGCATCTTGGGAGGAGAGGCAACCGTTGATCGTTGCGCCAGAAACCCTAATTAGCGCTCCTTACTAGAATCGTTGTAGAATTCTAGTACGGACTCGGATTTTGATGATCCGCCCCTCCATTCCATACGGAAAAGAATTTCCTATCTCCCAACGCGAGAATATTTAGGTTTTAAGCTCGTTTGGGAGGAGAAAACAGACCGAAAGCAAAACCCAGGAAGGAAATTTATACTTGTGAAGTATCGTGTGTATACTATGCAGGTACTGCATTGAGTATATCCAACATGGTTTGGAAGTTGCGCATGCAAACCCTTCCTTTACAGACCACATGGTGTGGTAGAGTGGTGAATGGTGATCACCATGACTCTGCACTGACTAATTAACTCCTGACCAGGGCTATATAACCGAGATGGTGAAGTCGGACGGATGAGATGATCTTTAAGACACTCATCTACGACACTTGGTGGAATTAGGGTTTCGAAGGAGGTGCGCAAGCACTGCTCTTCACCCTGACCGAAACCAGACTTAGGGAACTATCCTGGACTGGCCGATCACACCTGCGTGTAGATGGCGTGACGGTTTAGGCATTTATACCTACCGTCCCACAAAAACGTGATCTGGGCCACTCAATTCATCTGGCGAAGTTGAGTGGTCGAGATCGAATTGAAACAGAAGATTAGTGCCGCAAAAGCCGTATCCCATACCAACTTCGGGCGGGCGTTCCAAAACGACCAAGCTTGGTCGGTCTTGGTCGACTTCTCCAACGTGTAGGTGGTAGGCTGGTGTCCACGCCTATGTCTTACCGTCCCATGAAAACGCGATCTAAGCCACCCAATTCGTCCGGAGAAATCGAGTGGTTGAGATTAATTTGCAGCTTGGGAGGTGCGACCACACATGTTGGAGCGGACGATTTGGGGATATCCAGGCATGGCATGCCTTGGGCGATTAGGTGAGGGGATATACGGGTCCACAGTGGTCATGTTGACATGACCAGACATGCTTTGATCTAATCTCGGACCCTCCATTCGTGCCGAAGAAGATGGACGCTCGTGATTCAAAACCCTAATTTTTGGGTTTCAAAGCTGTGCGTCATGCTCCATTCATGCGCACGATTTGGAATGACCAACCATGGTTGGTCCTGACCGATTGGTCAGGTATGTAGGCGAACCTCGCGGTGATTGTATTGACATACTCCGTGCCCTTTGAATCTACATCTGCACCCTCCATCTATACCTGCGAAGATGGATGGTTGAGGCTGTTTTGCGACACATGTAATGTGCCGCAAACCCTAATTTAGGGTTTTCCATCCATACTGCTATGGTTTGGACGTTTTGGAAAGCTAGTCCAAGGGAGGTTGACCATGAAGGTTCCGCATTGGTTCGGCAGGTATTCCATACCTTCTTTGGGGTGATGGAATCGATCTGGGCCATCCAATCAGGATGGTGGATTTGGATGGTCGTGATCATATCCAGACTGATACGGTCAGTCTGGATGCTCAATCGGGCTAGTATAACATACCGAGAGGGGATCAATCGGGCTAGTATAACACACCGAGAGTTCAGCCTGTACGGGTATTTCGTACATGGTTTCATTATAAGGCTTGGAGGTTCGTGTTACTCCGCTAAGAGCAACACTCAGTCGTCATGCCACACTGATAATGAGTACAAGAAATACAAGGCTGTTGCGCATTAATTAATAATGCTGGAAATTCACAGGGTATATGGGATTGTTGCTACATGCTCTAACCTGGATGAATTTCGTGTATTTTATTCACAGAATGGGATTGTTGCCACATGCTCCATCCTAAGTGAATTAATAAAGTGAAGGAGTATCCATCACTCATTAATGGCTTTATCTTTTACAAGATGTTAGCGCACAATTTTTTGGCTTTTACAATTTTAGCCTTTAAATGAAAATCCACCATCAACATTAAGTCCCCTGCCTAGCACATAATGGTTGCACTATTGTGGGGTAGGCATGAGATGGTGACAGTTAAAGATAAAACTAACGAGACAAAGTTAGATGTTACCAGGAGAGACGGGTCGTCCTGTCCTTCGAGCATGTCATGTTCAAGAGACGTCCAGGCGAGCGTTCCCCTAACATGATGTCGGTCTTACCTACTTTGATGGACTGTTACGTCTATTTCGTTCGTGGAGCTGCTTTACCTGCTTGATCGAACGTGGGCTTGATGTGCAACTTCGGTTAAACGTGGGTCCACTACGTGCCTACTTTGGTTGAACGTGGGACTCATCATGCGCCTTCTTTGGTTAAACGTGGGACTCATCATGCGCCTGCTTTGGTTAAACGTGGGACTCATCATGCGCCTGCTTTGGTTAAACGTGGGTCCACTGCGTGCCACATGCCTGCTTCGACCAATATGGGGATGATTGTTCCTGATCAAGTGGGACCGCTGCATGTATTCTTTTCTTGAGGTCGGCTGTGCCTGCTTCGACCAATATGGGGATGGTATTAAGTGGGACCCGCCGCATGCCTGACTGAATGTCGACCCTGTGTTTAGAATGAAAACCGGCCATGCTGCGTGCACCTACTTTATTCGAATACCAGCCTTGTGACTTTGATCAATACCAGACTTGAAACTTGAGCAACACCGGACTTGTGACTTGATCAACTCCGGACTTGAAACTGGAGCAATACCGGACTTGTGACTTTATCAACTCTGGACTTGAAACTGGAGCAATACCGGACTTGTGACTTGATCAACTCCGGACTTGTGTACTCCAACTTGAATGTGTGTTCTATCATGTGTGACTACACATCTCACACGCTTTTATACAACTACTGACTCCTGTCTTTTATTGTAGAATAAAGAAAAGAACTCTTGTTGAGATGTCTTCTAGGGATAATGCTGGTGTCAAGTCAGGAGGTGTTGACAGCTTCAAAGATTTGTTGAACATTGATGACGAGTTGTTTACCGCTCCCTTTCAACTATATGAAAATATTTGTTCCACAAGATAACCCTTCTCCTATCGACTTCAAGGTTCTCATGCTCCACTGGACTCTCATGAAGGATGGATGAGACGTATATTAAGCATTGAGTACATCAAAGATAACTTGACCAGAGCGCAGATTATTGATGTAGCTTGAGTGTTGAAATGGCTCGAGAGGATGTTAAATTGGCTTATGGTGCGAACGTTGAGGTGGATCCTGGAGAGAGTATTGAAGCAGGATTCTGAAGCGAATGTGGGTCCCGGAGAGAGCGTTGAGGCAGCTCTTGAATAGACCATTGAAGCAGCTTCTGCTGGAAGGAGCGTTGAAGTGGATTCCTCTTCAGTTCGATTTACCCTTGCGAATTCCATGCTTCTTGACTGACCATCTCTCTTGTGTTGAAGAAGTCCTTGACTGAAGGTGAAGGAACTTCATGCTGAGCCTCAGTCCCCAAGCATGGTTTACATGGTTTGTTCATAGTGGTTGTTGTCGATCCAGGAATATCTTGGACGTTGTTTCATTATTGTGGGAGTCGTGCATGTGGTACTGGAGTTGGAGTTGGCGGATGCGCAGAATGTTGTATCTCGGTAGTTTTCCTCTTGATGCTTCAGGGAACTGATTACATAAGGTTAAAGGTTGTATCGCATGTTGGTGAGATATATTCCCCTACGAACATTATGAGGCTCTTCATTACGGGCAGGCCTGGTTATTTCTATCAGGGCATATGTCGTTGTAGATGAGCGTTCAACAGCTTTAGAGGATGCGCAGATTCTCCAACATAGCATGATAGACGTATACCACTGTCTGATAAAGTGAATCGCCCAGATCTTGTTCGATATGACTCGTGTATATCGTTATCTTCTTGAGGCTTCTCCCTTGAGGTATCGGCTCCAGTGGAAGATTGTCGTCATAAAGCGTTGATACGTTGCACCGGAATTCTTTAAACCAAATAGCAGTATGGTATAATAAAAATTTCAGAGAGGAGTTCGAAAAGCTATCTTACTTGCGTCATTCTCGTACATCCTTATCTGGTTGTAGCCGCTACATCCATCCATGTAGGAGAATATGCCATGTCCGCTGGTTGCATCTACTAACATGTCGATGTTAGGTAGAGGAGGATCTTTTTTGGAGCAGAACCTGTTCAAGTCTCTATGCAACACCTGATCTATCCATTTTCCTCGTGTCTCGAATCAGAATCGTTTAACCGACTTGGATACAGGTATGACATGTAGATGATGGGTGACCAATCCAGCATTTCTTCATATCTCCAAGCGAATATGTCCTGGTATTCTTTGAGAAGTTCCACGAGCTTCGTGCATCTATCCGTACATAAGGTTGAGCTGATGGATATAGGCCTAGGAGATTCCTCAACAATTTCAATCTCATTAGTTGTGGAGTTAGTGCCACCTTGCAGCTGTTGTGGAGCATCTAGCATTTGTTCTTGTGTTTCGTTGATGTTGTAGCATTCCATTGGGTGAGAGACTGGGTAATAGTCTCCCCTGCTAATTTATAATGGCAGCGTCGGTATACCATTTTCCATTTCTGGTTACGACTCGCCACAAAAGTTCATTCCCTCTTCGTGTGAACGTGGGTCGTGGCTTCATAGGATGGAGAATAATGCTTCGTCATCAAAGATGCATCGTGGGTACTAGCCCTCAATGATGCAATCCGGTCTTCTTCCTGAATTGATTCCCATGTGGGGATTGGGATGCAACGAACTTGTCTGATTATTTCCGCGGAGCTTCTCCCGTATGTGCGGGTTTGGTTTCCCTTGAAGTCCGTCATTGTGGTAGGCTTCCGTACGACCTTTCCTGGGAGAACCTTGGATGTCCTGAGAGTCTTGATAGTAATCACATTCGAAGACGTTCCTATGTCGATAAGGGACATTTTGAACTCTGAATCTTGATGCGTGCAATGACATGTAGGGCGCGGTTGTGACCTTCCTCTGGTTGATTGCAGCAAAATGTCTTCGCGCGCTGATTCTTCGAGAGGTGTGAAAGTTCGCATAAACTTTCCACTAGAGAAACTGCTTCCCGATCCACCGGCCTCTGGTTCATAGTGAAACTATTTACTTGAGGAGGATCGTTGTGAGGATCATTCCCCAGTGTAGGAGTCTCCATGACAGGACTGCTCATATCTGATGTCGCTTCTTTGATCAGGTCCATGTAGGTCCGCACCGCTGAAGTACCTTCTCTGGTGCGTTTAATGCGTTCCTTGTTGGCTCCAGGGGATATCGCGGCTCTTATGGCAATTGATTAGTTAATTGTCTTAAGAAAAGTGAGTACCTCTTTCTGAGTTGTGGCCACATCCGTTTGAGTCTTAGCAAGAACTTTCCGCTTCTCCAACAAGTCTGCAATGGTAATGGGAGATGGTCCTCCTCTCGTACCTCCGGATCCTCGTCTTGATGAAGGAGTGGAAGTTGCTTCTCTGGTGACTACCGGAGGCACTACACTTGAGGAGATGCCGGGATTCGCGGCTGCTCTGGCTCTGGTGATGGGAGGCGTTACACCTACTGGAATATCTCATGCTCCTCTAGTGTTGGTGATAGAATTGACGGCTCCACGAGATGTATTGACCACGGTAGCTCCACTGACAGGTACATCAACACCGGGAGTGTTATCCACACTAGCTCCATCAGAATTGATTGATGATCCAGACCTGAGTCCCACCATCTTGAAATGAAATGTTGAATGAATTGGTTCTAAGATCTACCCTTTTTGAAGTTGAGAAAATCGAATCGGATTTCGAAGAAATTGACTTTACGACCGAGAGATCAACCTCCCACTGTGGTCGCCAATTGTTTATGGGTGAAAACTATTCCTGCTAATTTTGGTAATTTGGGGTGTGGATGAGGAATGAATTTAAACCTAAAAAAAATACACTGCGCGGTGAGTGCTTGTAGATTCGAGAGATCAATCTGTGCAAGTCCGACCTAAACCAAAAAATGGTCGTTCCAGACTTGTTTCGGTCACAAAGTGAAGGAGATGGGGTTGATCTTAGGGAGGGAAGCGAAGAAGGTGTTGAGAATGTGAAGGTGTTGGCTATGCAGAACTTGTATCAGAAAGCTGAACTGGCTTGCAGGATGTAAGCTATCAGTTCCGGTGTTTGAATATGATTGTATCAACACTTGCTTCTGTTGTATGGACCTGTGTTGTTGTTGAAAATAGGGCGGAGAACATATTTATACAAGTCCATAAGCCTAACTTTCGTATCTCGTGGGAAGTGGAGAAAGTGGAGTGATAGAGTAGTGGAGTAGTGTGTTGGTGTCACACGACCAGGCTTACCCACTTATCCCATCATCACTAATCGTCCATGACTTCCTGACACGTTCTTGTGATGGCGCGTTGTTGCCGCACGCCGTAAACCGCTGCACCAATACCCCAGTATGTATCCCCCAGTTTGTGACATGATTGATGTCTCGAGTGTTTTGGAAAACATGTAGCATGTTGTTGTAGCTTGGAAAGTCAGGCTCGGGAAGCTTGCTAGCTTGGTGACCTTCGACGGTCGATATTTTTCATCTTGAGAGGAGGGGCAACCGTTGATCGTTGCACCAGAAACCCTAATTAGCGCTCCTTACTAGAATCGTTGTAGAATTCTAGTACGGACTCGGATTTTGATGATCCGCCCCTCCATTCCATACGGAAAAGAATTTCCTATCTCCCAACGCGGGAATATTTAGGTTTTAAGCTCGTTCGGGAGAATAAAACAGCACGAAAGCAAAACCCAGGAAGGAAATTGATACTTGTGAAATATCGTGTGTATACTATGCAGGTACTGCATTGAGTATATCCAACATGGTTTGGAAGTTGTGCATGCAAACCCTTCCTTTACCGACCACATGGTGTGGTAGAGTGGTGAATGGTGATCACCATGACTCTGCACTGCCTAATTAACTCCTGACAAGGGCTATATAACCGAGCTGGTGAAGTCGTACGGATGAGATGATCTTTAAGACACTCATCTGCGACACTTGGTGGAATTAGGGTTTCGAAGGAGGTGCGCAAGCACTTCTCTTCACCCTGACCGAAACCAGACTTAGGGAATTATCCTGGACTGGCCGATCACACCTGCGTGTAGATGGCGCGACGGTTTAGGCGTTTATACCTACCGTCCCACAAAAACGTGATCTGGGCCACTCAATTCATCCGACGAAGTTGAGTGGTCGAGATCGAATTGAAACAGAAGATTTGTGCCGCAAAATCCGTATCCCATACCAACTTCGGGCGGGCGTTCCAAAATGACCAAGCTTGGTCGGTCTTGGTCGACTGCTCCAACGTGTAGGTGGTAGGCTGGTGTCCACACCTATGTCTTACCGTCCCATGAAAACGCGATCTAAGCCACCCAATTCGTCCGGAGAAATCGAGTGGTTGAGATTAATTTGAAGCTTGGGAGGTGCGACCACGCATGTTGGAGCGGACGATTTGGGGATATCCAGGCATGGCATGCCTTGGCCGATTAGGTGAGGGGATAGACGTGTCCACGGTGGTCATTTTTACATGACCGGGCCTGCTTTGATCTAATCTCGGACCCTCCATTCGTGCCGGAGAAGATGGACGCTCGTGATTCAAAACCCTAATTTTTGGGTTTCAAAGCCGTGCGTCATGCTCCATTCAGGCGCACGATTTGGAATGACCAACCATGGTTGGTCCTGACCGATTGGTTAGGTATGTAGGCGGGTCTGTAATGATTGTATTGACATACTCCGTGCCCTTTGAATCTACATCTGCACCCTCCATCTATACCTGCGAAGATGGATGGTTGAGGCTGTTTTGCGACACATGTAATGTGCCGCAATCCCTAATTTAGGGTTTTCCATCCATACTGCTATGGTTTGGACGTTTTGGAAAGCTAGGCCAAGGGAGTCCGACCATGCGGGTTCCGCGTTGGTTCAGCAGGTATTCCATACCTTCTTGGGGGTGATGGAATCGATCTGGGCCATCCAATCAGTCTGGTGGAGTTGTATGGTCGTGATCATATCCAGACGATACTGATCATCTGGATGCTCAATCGGGCTAGTATAACATACCGAGAGGGGCTCAATCGGGCTAGTATAACACACCGAGAGTTCAGCCTGTACGGGTATTTCGTACATGGTTTCATTATAATACTTGGAGGTTAGTGTTTCTCCGCTAAGAGCAACACTCAGTCGTCATGCCGCACTGATAATGAGTACAGGAAATACAAGGCTGTTGCGCATTAATTAATAATGCTGGAAATTCACAGGGTATATGGGATTGTTGCTACATGCTCCAACCTGGATGAATTTCGTGTATTTTATTCACAGAATGGGATTGTTGCCACATGCTCCATCCTAAGTGAATTAATAAAGTGAATGAGTATCCATCACTCATTAATGGCTTTATGTTTTACAAGATGTTAGCGCACAATTTTTTGGCTTTTACAATTTTATCCTTTAAATGAAAATCCACCATCAACAGGGAGGTTCTTTAAGTGAGTGTTAGAAAAAGTCTTAGGAAAGAGAACAGAGAAAGTTGTAACTGTTCTAATTTCCATTAACATATTTCTTTGTAATTAATTGAGAATATTAATCAAAATTGTCATTTTTCATCAAGAACTTCTTAAATTTTTACAAATTCTACTGAGGGTGTAGTTGTAGGATTTCGTGCAACTACACTTAGCATTTACAAAGTCATCTCTCTTTCTATATTTGGGTATTTTATGAGATGGCCTTGTGAGATAGGCAAAATTTGAACTATCATTATAATAATTCTTTTTCCTAAAATTTGGACAATATCGATCTGAGTACCTTTAGAGAGCAATCTTAGCCAATTCGTTTGATACAAAAGAAAGTGTATCTTCTATCTTACGAATCTTGCATCCCCATTCCACATGCCCTTTATTACCATAATAAAAACAATGCTTAGTAACATATGAAGTATGAGTTTTAATGTTACCTTTTTGTGGATCCTCTTATATTGCAGCTCAACGAGTTTTCTTCTTCTTCTTCTTCTTCAACATTGTTGCTTTCTTGACATTAGCATAAGTGCATTCTTTAATGGTTGAACTTGACGAGTCTGGTTGAACACAATTCTTAGGCATGACATGATTTACTTTTTTACAAGAAATAGGAGCATCTTTAACATTAGTGGAAGCCTATGGTTGAAAAGAATTTGTAGCTTTAGAAAATTTTACCTCTTTGCTAATATTTGAAGCATCTATTCCCTTATAGCCCAATCCTCATGTATCACGATGATTTCTACATGCTTATAACAATGAGGTTAAATTGCTTGAGATAAAATTGAACTTTTTAAGGTCTAAATTTTCTTCTTCTAATGTCTTGATTTTATCAAAAGCACCAGTTAGATCAGCCTCAAGGTGTTTTTCTCGTGAGAGATATTCTCCTTCTTTCTCTTCAAAGTGCTTTTGTTGAGAGTTAATCCTTGAATCAGATTCAACAAGTTTTTCTTCCAAAAAATGTACTTTTTCAAGAGACACATCACGATCTTTCTCAAATAATTTTGCTAGACTAGCACATACTTTGTCTTTAAGACTATGTATTTGTTGAGAATAATTTTCCCTCAACTTTTCGTAATCTAGACGATGCCTTTCACATTCAGTAGTCTTTGATTTTAAAGTAACCAGAAGTTCCTTTACTTTCTTACCAGATATATTTAGGAGAATTTCATTAGAAATCAAATGTTCACGAATCTCTTTCAACTCAGAGTTTGTAACCTATGATTCTGATAGTGGTTTAACAACCTCTTGTGATACGTTAACCGAGTCTTTCAATAATTTTCGCTTTCGCTTAATCTTACTTTGACTCATTTCTTATAGGATGGATCGCACCAAACACAAATTGTTAGATCTTTTCGTGTTTGCCTGCTCTGATACCAATTGAAAAGATGATGATACCCAAATACACCACAATCTTTAAATTATTCACATATAAGTCCTCTTACCGAAAGTGATTGTATATATACAAAGTCGAGATAATACGACAAATCGGTATTCACACTTTGTGTGATCGTCTATGGATACAAGATCGAGACAATAACAATCAAAGTGTGATTACTTGATAATAGGTTCAGATTTAACCAAACTCTATAGGATCACTATCAAGTAATACAGAGTTAACGTTTGTGTATTTTACTTTTAATTATAATAAACAATTATAATTGCGGAAATAGAAAAGTAAAAGACGCAACAAGATTTTGTTAATGAGGAAACCGTAAATGTAGAAAAACCCCGGGACCAAGTCCAGAATTGAATACACTCAGAATTAAGCCTCTATACAAAATCTAAACCAACTTCGTATAGTTGAAACCAAGCAACTAACCCTAGTTTACTTAGTTTCTTCAGTATCCCCGCACTTCCGGCATTCAATAAGTTTACACACTGGAACAATTCCTTTGGATCGTATTCCAAACAGTAAAGTAACAACAAATCTGTTTGGTAACAACTCTCTTGATTCTTTCAGATGAAGATATCTCAAGTCATATGCAAAGGCTTTTCCATTTAAAAAATAAACTCATTTGCCTGGTTAGACCAATCTATCCAACAACTACCGAAGTAGCGGAGTTTAGATTTGCAATCAATCAATATAGATTCCAACAAGAAACTATAAGGTGATGCCTATCTTACACAACTAATCAATCGAATAAATCCGATTCGAGTTGGATTCCAGCCGATCAAGGTTTGTGCACACCCAAAGATATAGAAACCAAATAAGAAATCTTCTTTATCTTCAAATATTCTTTAATCTTCGATTAAACACCTGCACAACACCACTTGAATTTCTTGTGATCAATCACGCACAGAACGGAGTCTGTTAACAAATGGATTATCATAAGATGTCTTTAGATCTACAAACAGTTCTAAAGATCCCCTCGATACTTTGATCTAGTTTGAGTGAATCTTATATCAGAAGACAAGATTCTAAAGAATAAATAAACTAGGTACAATCAAAGTTCAACTATCGTTAGTCAATCAAATCAATTGAAAACTAAAATAAATTGCAATTATCTAGTTTCCCACCAACGGTACTCGTAGAGCTTCTTGATCCCACAAAAGTCTTTAAACGAGCGGTCGTAAGAGATTTCGTCTAATTAGGGTACTTTCCTCTCCGGATAGACGGCTCCACCAGAAAAAAAAATATAAAGTTTGTCTGGCTCTTAGGATAGTTTTATAGAAATGCAAACTTGGGTATTTATAGACCAAGGATGTTTGAACACCAAGGAATTTCCAAAACCGAATATTCTCAAGATATGCAATAAATGCCTAAAATCGGTTTTCATAATTCCTAGAAATGCTTTGTCCAATATTTCCGAAATCTCACTGGAAAATCTCCAATTAGTAAATGCACATTACCAATTTTTATTTTCCAGAGATATGCATTTAATTGTTGGTAATTAAAATCATATAAAACTAACAACCTTAATTAAAAGATTCTTAATTTATTTCGGTCCGAGATATCCTTGAGTTATTAAGGAATATCTTTGAACAATAAAAGATAAAATTTACTGATCATGTTCAAAGTATGCTGACATCTTTTCTTTGTAAATCCTTTTTCATATTTACAATTGATAGGCTTATAAAGATACCTACTACTATGTATAAACTGCAAGTGCACAGTGTCGACAAGCAACACATGGCAAGCACAGGTCGAACCATAGAGACTTGGAGAGTGTAGAATTTGATTCTAAATCCATACTAAGAACTGATTCAGAGAGTAACCAAAATGGGTTTGATTTTTTCGATACGACGAGATATTGGCAAAGACTTAAACAGAAAGCAATTAGAATTAAAATGTGCGATTAAATCAAGGTGTAAATACTGAGAATATGGATACTAGGGTATTCAAATCCACCACTAACCTATGAAATGCATTCAAATTGTAATATTATTCTTGTCCTTACATCAGATTCAAGTCTACCGTGTATCTAAGGTGTTTCTCCAATGGATAATTTAATCACAACTAAAGTATTTCTCCAAAGCATTAACTGTCTAATTAAAGCACAACTAATATGAGGATCAATATTAGGTTAAGCATGAGTTGCAGCATAATCAACATAGAGATATTCTAACTACAATGGATACATGGCATACATTGTGAGAGCAATATGTTGACAAACTTAGATTAAATTATATCTTTAAACAATTCTAAACTTTCAGGAACAATATACAAGATATGAATACATAACAATAAGTTACGGCTTCATTTAAACCCTATCAAATGAAACTAGAACATGAATAACATTATAACAAAACTGAAATTAAGAAACTAACATGAACAAGCTATTCTTGGATGAGTTTTCAACACAACAACCCTCTCTATTTATACACAAAAATTCTCTCAACACTTGGATTCGAATTTTGGCACTCATCAATTAAACAAAACATGTTTTCTTTAATTGATGGATGAAATGGAATACAATGGAGGTGAGGTGGATGTTTTGGAAATAATCCAATGGGGGTGAGGTGGAAACGGATTTGGGTCTTGGGTCTTGGATCATGGGTAGTTTAATCCCATGTATTGTAAACAGGCTGCCACTGATGCGCGAGCGGGTTGCAACGCTTCCAACTTTCTGCTCTTTTGTCTTCTCAATTCTTCCAAGCTTTATTTAGTACTTAAAAACATAAAATTAATTAATACAAATATTTATTCTTGAAAATGGTAAAAATGCAGAATTTGGGATAATATATGATTTTGAAGCACGAAAGATGAGTTAAGTGCCAATGAAAAGGTGTATGAATATGCAATATTTGGCACTCATCAACAATCTTGGAATCGATTATACCACACTTCCAAACAAGTTTAGAATTGGTTCATTTGTATTCCAAGACAACTATGTGATTGATCAAATATCAAATCACTAATCATGGGTTTATGGTTTTACCAAACACAAGGATTGGTTCTACCTCAATATGGTTACTGGGACTGTTTACATCAGTTACCAGGATTGGTTATATCAATTACCAAGACCGGATACCATATACTCATGGTATTACTTGTGATCGGTTACACAAGTCACTAAGATTGGTTACAACAATTACTAGGACCGGTTACGCCAATTACAAGGATCGATTACACAACTCTTTTGTGATCGGTCTTACCAATTACTAGGATCAGTCACACCAATTACAAATATCGATCATACCATCTTTGGTGATTACTTAGGATCGGTTACACTAATAAAAGTCATACCAATTCATAAGTCGGGCACTGTGATTAGTTATACCCAGAGATGTAACAAGTTATGATCGGTTCTACTAACTCACACATATTGGTAATCCAAAGATATGCAATGAATAACAATACCAATAAGCCTAGCAATTTCCTTTTCGATTCATAAAACAAGTTCATGAATGTACTTCATTTAAACAAATATAAATATTATTTCCAAGGATGAAATCTTCACCTTTACCCATACACATAATCACAATATCATACATAAGATTATGTCGATGTCATATATATACGAAGTTCAAAAGATAAGTGTTATACTCCGTATCCTAATTCCTAACAGTATGATCATGTGATCATGTTTTACTACTAGAGTATAATCATTCACAGCTTCACAGTTATGATTTCAATATAGCACGACTTGAAGGATACGTTAGGAATGAAACATTTCAAGTCACTAACCTCAAGAGGAAGGATGATGTCGTCGTTGTAGCTTGTTACTTCTTCACATTCTTCAAGTCTTCGAGTAATACTTGTATGTCTCATAATCCTAGACTTTCTAGTCTAACCTATATGAAGTTGTCTCTAGTACATAATCAAGCGACTCTTAGATGAGTTTTGATTCACTAAAATATGACAACCAAACTTGACATACCAACACTTGGTGGGTTCAACCGAGCTACGCTCTAACAATAAGTATTTAAGAGCTTCTCCAATGGAATGTATGTGAAGACAAATGTCTAAGTCCACATAGGATAGACATCCATATTCCCTAAAATTCTTCTCCAACCTCAACTTTTTAAATTAATGTGAAGATGACATGGTTTAACTTGTGTTAGACATTGTCAAGGTGAATGTATAGTTTAGAGAAGGAGAAATATCAACAAACTAACTGGTACGCGGTGGCGTATGCCACCCATTCTGTCTCTTTCGGTAACAAAAGATGCAGACCAAGGAAAGGGAAAAAAATAAAAGAAACTCTTAGATAGACAAGGTCAGACAAGATTTGCGCCATTTTTCTCCGCAAAACCCAAACTACTTAATTATTTTTTTCTGTAAGGTTTTTCTTTTCTTCTGTCCAAAGCAAAGTAGAAAAACGTTTAACAAAACATTAAAAGGGGAAATCACGAGTTATTACATAGCAGGCAAGCGAGCAACAAGCTGCGCCGCAAGCCATTTTTGAATATCAAACCCTATCCTCTTAAACACAAACTCTCTCGAATCAGTAGTCATGACATTACTGTGCATGACTCTTTGAACTCTCGCTAGAAGTCCAACCGCCTCTGGCGCTAAATACCCAAAAGTGTCAAATGCAAAGGGAATAAAAGCATGTCCATTATCAATACATGCCTTTTCATGCTTCGTTATCTTACCCGAGGCAGCTTTTAAAGCTGCCTGTCCAACTGTGAAAGAGCCTTACCCAATGCCTACTAATGGATAAACCCCAGTAAGATCAACACACGTATGTTTTCCGTTGGCCCACCCAAAAATAAGAACATCTGCTGGCCTGAGTGTTGATCTCCCTTCAAGAGGATCCATCAAAAAGTTGACCGACGCCTCTTTCTTTGCTGAAATACTAGCCCTCCATAATACGTCATATAAGATATCTCTCACATGATCATGTCTATATTTAAAACCAGGATCTACCTTACAATGAACAACATGTTCACCATATGCATCTAAGCATCCTGTAATACAAGCAGGGCAACGAGAATCAGAAGGGTATATGGGAATCATTAACCTATATTTAAGGATGGAACGGTACTCCAAGGGGGGCATCTTCTGTCCAAGGCCCTCAATTGGGATAGCAAGAAGAAAATCCTGCGCATGCACTGCTTGTAGGCAACCAAAAACTGCTTTCTGTCTGTCCGAAAACCCATAAACCCTACCAATTTCTTTAACAACTTTACCAAAAAGAGCACTCGCCAGGTTGCTTTGTGCTTTAAGTGGGGCGGTGTCTTTATTGGTAAAACTACTAAAGTCTTGGTCAGGCATAGTTTCTTGTAAGGTTTTCAATGCCATATAAAAATTATCATCCATACCTTCCACTCCACTATCCCTGAGTATGTGATCTTGCAATCCCCAAGATTGCACACGTGATGCAAGAAAAGTGTATTGTGATGCTTCCTTAGCCGTGTATAACCCAAGGCCTCCATATCTAATAGGAAGTGTAACTAGTCTCCATTGCAGCTCCCCGAAAAACGGGCCTCCACAAACAACGATTCCCTCTATCGCCTCCCTCAAGCCTCTATCAAAGATATATGCTGCCTCTGTAGTGTATCCCGGGAAACAAATGTGAAGGCCAAAGAGCAACTTAGAGATTCCCATACATGCACACAGAAGTAATAACTCACTCTGAGGATCACGTAGTCTGAACAAAATCTGCATTAACTCCACTGCCTTCTCTGCTCTCTTGATAGCAAGCCTTTTCATAAACTCATCATTAAGGCTGACTGCACCCCATAAAAGTTTGACCCCATTGTCTAGCCTTGAGATTTCAGCAGGAAACATCTCATCCCTTACCTTTCTTCCATCACAAGAGGGCCAAAAGATTTCGGTTTTTTTAATATTCAATATAAGCCCCTCGGTTTTCTGGAACCCAAACGACAATGAATTTAAGTGTAATATTTTGATAATATGTTCCTCTTATAAGAGTCTACATTCCTACAAAAACTGAACATAATTCTAAAAACTATGCAGGTAGCCAGGTAACTGTATTGAAAATTATAAAGAGCCATTTTTAACCTTCGTTTATTTGTCGAAAAAGAAAAGACTGAAAGGTAGAGATCAATACACCAATGCAAACGGTGCTGTAAATATGCCATCGGTAATTACTTGGCACCTCTTAGTCTTAAAACCAATTACTGTTCGATTACTATTAGAAGAAGAACCCAACAACGGAAGCCTCAATAAGCCACATCTAACCATGCTATCGGTACTGCTGCTCCTTGTGCCACCAGCATACAACAATTTGGTTTTAAGGTGGAGTTCTACATTAATGCGGTAACTTCCATCCCTCTGATCATTAGTGAAATGCCTAAAATCAGAACCCCGTCGTTGGAACGAGGTTTGTCCTTGAAATACAGGACGAAGTAATGTTGTATTCATACTGCTTTGCTGGAAAGGCATCAAAGAAACCAAAGCCAAATCCTTACCGTAACAATTAGTTGTAGAGTCAATATAAGAATAAGAAAAACTCGTCTTCTTATCACTGTTCCTCAAAGAAATATTTACTGCGAGATTATAATGAAGTATATGATCACTGGTTAATAGGACCTATTACTATTAGACATACGACTCCTCCAGTAAGAATCACTATGGCGATCCAGCAATAACAACAAACAACATCGTTGCTCCATATATAGATAGATAGAGATCCAACGAGAAGGATAAATTTATTCAAGAAACAAATTTAAAAAAATGTTGGTGCTAACTTTAGAAGGGGAGGCCTACCTGATCAATATACAGTACGTTTTGCAAGTTGATGGGAATACTTGGGTGTTGGGTTTCAGAACTTCCAGAACTTAGTATTATGCACGGAATCAAAAGTCAAATAAAACAAAACAGAAATTTCAGAAAACTTTTTTTTTTTGATCAAATAATTTTCTGAGGAATTAGAAATTGATCGGATCGATCTTACTTATACTACAATGATGAAGCAGGAATAATACGAGCTCTGTCATGGTCTCCACTAACCTGTTGATAATTTCAATCATTGACCCCGGATGTATCCATTGTGCTTCCACGATCGAATAGCGGATTGTGGTGAAATCATTATTTGAAGTAATAACAACAAAATAGCCAAAATAGATTAAGCTCACATTCCGTATACAATGATCAGACCCTTTTCCCGGAAGCAAGAAGCAATAGGAGTGTACCAGGCAGCAACTGTTGGAAATAATTACAATAATCGAATGCAAATGGGAAATAATACTTAGATTACACTGATAGTAGTAACAAATAACTCAATAAAATTAGTAGAGGCACGTATGAGATACGCTGAGCTAAAGGTAATATTGCCTGCTACTCCTCTGAGATGCTATAGCAATTAGCAAACTACCTCCAAAGATACAACTCATCGTTAGTTCTCCTCTATGTGTAGCATACACAGAGAGAACCCTTAGAACTTGGCAGCAAAAAATGAAAAACAAAAAACACAAATCGAAACTACAACCCGTTTCAGATAAATATAAAAACTAATTTATGTTTCTGTAAACTATGATGTTTCTGTAAACTAATTTCTGTAAACAAAGAAGTAGTTATACAAAATTATGTTTCTGTAAACTACAACTTGTTTAAGATAAGAACTCGATTTTATGTTTCTGTAAACTTAAAAAGAAATTGTTTCTGAAGGCTAAAGAAAAGAATAAGAATTTCAGAAGAGAAGAGTTCTGAAAGGTATGGTTTTCAAATGAAGTTTACAACTCGTATTTATAGCAAGAAAATGTTCGAACGTTGGAAGAGAATCCAAAGCACGACAGACTGTCCGTGATTCACGCATCTCGAACGTTGCAAAAGTAAGGTAAAAATCGCGTTAAAAGAACAGTGCACACGCATTCAAAATTTTCGAGATTCTTCTCGAGGAAAACAGTGTGTCAGGTGTCAAGAAAACCGTGTGACACGCGTGAAAGAAGATGCTTCTCGATCTCATTCGGATATCCAAAACCGAGAAGGCAAAGAATAAAATTCTTTACATGTGTGGGAGAAGCGTGTGGTAAATTTCAGTAAAAAGAAAGGATGGGTCGGATACACCCACACCCACACCCACACCCACACCCACACCCACACCCACTCCCACTCCCACTCCCTCGCCCACGCCCACGCCCACGCCCACGCCGAGCCGAGCCGAGCGAGCGTGCGTGCTTCTGTGCGAAGCACCGCGCGAACGGGAAAGGCAATAAGAAATGCAATAAGGTTTAGGCAACCTTGCCATATTCTAGGGCTTTCCCCATACACAAAGGTCTAAAGACCCAAAGGGCCATGCCCTTAAGGCTAAACCAATGCTATTTAAGTCTAAAACTCTTAGTGTTTTAGTCTATATGGGACTAATGTTTTATTCATTCACATGAAAAAACATCTAGGGAGCAATAGGTCTTGGGATCAAAACATGGTCCATGCATTTTTTGATTAAAACAAAACATTGTTTTTTCTAACAATCCCCCACATGAATAATAAACCATGTCGATAAAACACGATAAAACATAAGGCAACAAAATAGGCTAAGGTGTCCCAAAGATTGAACCTTAACTTAGTGAGAGGTTACCTGAACTGCTTGTTGATACGGTGAATGCAATGTCTTGAACCGCCAACAAAGAATGCAATTCAGAAATAACAACCACACTTGATGCCTTAACCGAAGAAAACAGCTGCCAAGCTCTTGCGGTTGTGCCCATTTTGGCCGTGGGCTAAAATCCCGGACTTAATGAATGTCTCTAGAGAATCAGCTCATATTCTCATAGGAAGCGGCCACACTTCCAACATCCACAAAGGTGAGTCCATAAAGAGTGTCCTGCCACACCCCGCTTTAATCAAAGCCATGGTACCCATTAAGATCGCAAAAGATCATCCTTAATTTCTGCAGGCAGCACTATCGCACGATTACACCATAGGGAGGGACAAAGATAGTGCTTTCTCAATATCACCATAAATTAGTTGTCTCATTGAACCTTGATCTTGGAAATCCAATCACAAGGTTGAGTATCCTTCATGGTGATTTATTCAATGAGCTTAAGTCCCATCCCCCTCGATGTAAATTTAACTTTCTCTCTGGTTAAGCCTTTTGTCAAAGGATCTGCAAGATTATCTTTGGATTTTACAAAGTCTATCGAGATAATACCAGTAGAGAGTAGTTGTTTCACCGTCTTATGTCTTCTTCGTATATGTATAGACTTCCCGTTGTATACATTGTTCTTTGCGCAACCAAGAGCAGCTTCACTGTCACAGTGGATGGCAATTGAAGACACATGCTTGGGCCAGAGTGGAATTCCTCCCAGGAAACATCGCATCCATTCAGCTTCCTCTCCAGCTTTTTCCAAGGCTATAAACTCAGACTCCATAGTGGATTTAGCTATACATGTCTGTTTGGTAGACTTCCATGAAACAGACGCACCTCCAAGCAAGAAGATGTACCCACTAGTAGATTTGCACTCTTCTGAGTCTGATATCCAGTTGGCATCACAATACCCTTCCAAAGACAAGGATACTTCCCAAAACTTAAGCAATAGTTTGAGGTCCCTCTCAGGTAATGTAAAACTCTGAAGAGAGCATTCCAGTGATCCTGACCTGGGTTGCAAGTATACCTGCTTAATCTACTCACAGAGTAAGCAATATCAGGTCTTGTACAGTTTATAAGATACATAAGACTACCAATAATGCGAGAATACTCAAGTTGATCAATACCCTCACCCTTGTTCTTTTTCAATTAACAAGTGGGATCAAATGGAGTAGACGCAGGTTTAGAATTTTCATAATTAAATCTCTTTAATACGGTTTCAGCATAATGAGATTGACTAAGACTATATCCATCAGACGTCTTTCTGATTTTCATCCCTAAGATTACATCAGTAGGGCCTAAGTCTTTCATGTCAAAATTATCTCTAAGCATGCTTTTAATGGTATTAATAATATCAAGGTTGCTGCCTAATATGAGCATATCATCAACATATAGGCAAACAATAACATGAGAATCATACACAGATTTAATGTAAACACATTTATCAGATTCATTAACCTTGAAACCATTAGTTATCATAACATGATCAAATTTTTCATGCCACTGTTTAGGTGCTTGTTTTAAACCGTAAAGAGATTTGTTTAACTTGCATACTTTGTTTTCACAACCTTTTACAATAAAGCCTTCAGGTTGGTCCATATAAATTTCTTCATTCAAATCACCATATAAAAATGCAGTTTTAACATCCATCTGATGTATATGCAAATCATAAATTGAATCTATAGCAATCAACATCCTAATCGAGGTGATTCTAGATACTGGTGAATAAGTATCGAAGAAATCTAATCCTTCCTGTTGTCTATAGCCTTTAGCTACCAACCTAGCTTTATATTTATCTATAGTTCCATCTGTTCTAAGTTTCCTTTTGAACACCCATTTGCAACCTATGGATTTACTTCCAGGAGGCAAGTCTACAAGCTCCCAAGTTTCATTTTGCTGAATGGACTCCCATTCATTTAATGAAGCTTCTTCCCAGAAAGGAGCTTCTGTAGAAGTCATAGCTTCCTTATAGGTTTGGGGTTCAGACTCTACCGTAAGAGTCAAAAAATCAGGGCCAAAACTTGTTTCAGTTCTAACCCTCTTACTTCTTCTTGGTTCAGTCTCATACTCCAAAGTTGGAGTTTGACTAGTCGATGGAACATCCGGGAGATCATCATGGACCCTTTTACGAGGTCCAGACCTTAAAGGAAATATGTGTTCATAAAACACAGCATCTCTTGATTCCATTATGGTGTTCGGACCAATGTTATTGTGGTCGAACTGATGACCATAAACCTGTGAGCATTTGTATGCTCAGGATATCCTATGAAAACACAGTCAATTGTTTTAGGACCTATTTTAGTTTTCTTGGGATGAGGAATGGCCACCTTGGCCAAACACCCCCACACTTTAAAGTATGCATAAGAAGGTTGTTTACCATTCCACAATTCATAAGGAGTTTTATTAGATTTTTTAAATGGAACTCGGTTCAAAATATAGCAAGCAGAGAGGATAGATTCCCCCCACAAGTTCGAAGATAACCCTGAACTTGTCAACATAGTATTTACCATATCTATGAGTGTTCTATTTTTTCTTTCAGCTACACCATTCGATTCTGGTGAATATGGTGCAGTTGTTTCATGAATGATTCCATTATGTTTACAAAACTCACCTATGGGTATCACATACTCACCGCCACGGTCTGACCTAAGAGTTTTAATTTTAACTCCTTTTTGGTTTTCTACTTCAAGTTTATAAAACTTGAAAGCATCTAAGGCCTCATCTTTACTTCTAAGAAGATGAACCTGACAGTATCGTGAGTAATCATCTATGAAAGTGATGTACCATTTTCTACCACCTCTTGTTGGTGTTGATTTCAAATCTCCTAAATCCGAGTGTATTAGTTCCAAAGGAACTGTTTTACGTTCAATCCTTTTATTAAACGGTTTTCTTGTATATTTAGATTCAACACAAATTTCACATCTTTGATTTTTATCAAAGTTTATTTTTGGTATACAACCTAAATTAGCAAGTCTTTCTAGAGATTTGAGATTAACATGTCCAAGTCTATCATGCCAAACATGTGAAAAGTCACAAACATAAGCAGAAGAAGATGCATTAACATTCAATTTCAAATCAGATACACTAAGCTTAATCATGTTATCGGTAACATAACCTTTTCCTACGAATTCACCATGCTTAGAAATAACAACAGTATTAGATTCAAAGCAACAATCTTAAAACCTTTTCCTAGTAAGATGGTTTCTGAGATAAGGTTTTTGCATATGTCTGGGACGTAAAATACGTCATTCAATGCGAGAGTTTTTCCTGAAGTTAGCTTCAGTTCGACCTTGCCTTTCCCCACCACTTTCGCGGTGGAAGAGTTTCCCATGAACAATTTCTCATCATCTCCTACTATGGCATAGGAGGAGAAAGCATTTCTGAATTTACAGACATGCTTGGTGGCTCCAGAATCAAGCCACCAGTCTCTCACATTAGTCATACTAGAGACAAGGTCGACTTCAGACACCATGCCAGTGAAATATCCAGAGTCCTCTACTATGTTTGCCTTATTTTTCTGTTTTGGATCATATTTGATCCTTTTAGGGGCCTTACAGTCTTTAGCCATATGTCCAGGTTTACCACAATTAAAACAGTCGCCTTTGATGGTGTGCTTAGTGACACCACCTCTAGGCTTAAAATTGTTACCTCTGGGTTTTCGACGTCTGTTACGTCTATTACCCATTTTGCTGGATTCTCCAGGAGTTTTCTTTGAAGCAGCTTTATCGTCCAAAACATGGGCTTTGTTGGACATGTTTTTGCTCAGCATCATGCTTTTGTCCTTGCTGCACATAAGCTCCTCAACCTGGATCTTTTTGCCAAGCTCCACCATGGTGATTTCACGAGTCTTGTGTCGCAGCCTCCTCTTGTATTCGCTCCATGAGGGTGGAAGCTTTTCAATCACAGCCGATACTTGTAGAGCTTCATCAAAAGTCATGCCTTCAGAAAGAATCTCGCTGATGAGGAGTTGAAGTTCGACGAACTGTTCTACCACAGGCTTTTCGTCAGTCATGTTGTATTCTAAGAACTTAGCCATCAAGAACTTCTTACTTCCAAAGCAGACAGATGATATTTTTCTTCTAGAGCTTCCCATAAATCAAAAGCATTAAAATCTTCTTTTGCATTATAGAAGTCATACAAGGAGTCATCAAGACAGTTAAGAATATGATTCTTGCATAAATAATTCTTCCTATTCTACCTGTCCAATTTATCTTCATTACCACGGCGATGAAGTTTTCTCGAGGGTTTTTCTAAAGCATATCCATCTAATCTTTGGTCGTTTAGGAAGAATAGCATTTTAGACTGCCATCTCTTAAAGTCCTTACCACTGAACTTTGGTGGTTTTTCTACAGTATTCTTTCCCATGTTCTTACAACAAAGAATATTACAGTATTACAATATTACAATAAGGCGCAATATTACCTTTAGATTGTTGGAAATAATTACAATAATCGAATGCAAATGGGAAATAATACTTAGATTACACTGATAGTAGTAACAAATAACTCAATAAAATTAGTAGAGGCACGTATGAGATACGCTGAGCTAAAGGTAATATTGCCTGCTACTCCTCTGAGATGCTATAGCAATTAGCAAACTACCTCCAGTATACAACTACTGTTAGTTCTCCTCTATGTGTAGCATACACAGAGAGAACCCTTAGAACTTGGCAGCAAAAAATGAAAAACAAAAACACAAATCGAAACTACAACCCGTTATAGATAAATATAAAAACTAATTTATGTTTCTGTAAACTATGATGTTTCTGTAAACTAATTTCTGTAAACAAAGAAGTAGTTATACAAAATTATGTTTCTGTAAACTACAACTTGTTTAAGATAAGAACTCGATTTTATGTTTCTGTAAACTTAAAAAGAAATTGTTTCTGAAGGCTAAAGAAAAGAATAAGAATTTCAGAAGAGAAGAGTTCTGAAAGGTATGGTTTTCAAATGAAGTTTACAACTCGTATTTATAGCAAGAAAATGTTCGAACGTTGGAAGAGAATCCAAAGCACGACAGACTGTCCGTGATTCACGCATCTCGAACGTTGCAAAAGTAAGGTAAAAATCGCGTTAAAAGAACAGTGCACACGCATTCAAAATTTGCGAGATTCTTCTCGAGGAAAACAGTGTGTACAGGTGTCAAGAAAACCGTGTGACACGCGTGAAAGAAGATGCTTCTCGATGCTGTCGGATATCCAAAACCGAGAAGGCAAAGAATAAAATTCTTTACATGTGTGGGAGAAGCGTGTGGTAAATTTCAGTAAAAAGAAAGGATGGGTCGGATACACCCACACCCACACCCACTCCCACTCCCACTCCCATGCCCTCGCCCTCTCCCACGCCCACGCCCACGCCGAGCCGAGCCGAGCGAGCGTGCGTGCTTCTGTGCGAAGCACCACGCGAACGGGAAAGGAAATAAGAAATGCAATAAGGTTTAGGCAACCTTGCCATAGTCTAGGGCTTTCCCCATACACAAAGGTCTAAAGACCCAAAGGGCCATGCCCTTAAGGCTAAACCAATGCTATTTAAGTCTAAAACTCTTAGTGTTTTAGTCTATATGGGACTAATTTTTTATTCATTCACATGAAAAAACATCTAGGGAGCAATAGGTCTTGGGATCAAAACATGGTCCATGCAATTTTTGATTAAAACAAAACATTGTTTTTTCTAACAGCAACTTGGGCTAAGGAGAGAGATCAGAAATTTCAGCATAGAAGAAGATTGCGAAAACTTGTTTAATTCTTTGAATGGTAGAAAATCAGAAATTTCTTGGATGAGTAGAGCACTTTTGGAAAAAGCAACCAAAGTTGTAAAAGATTGTCAAAATTTCCTAGGTTTTTATTTTGTTCTGCAGTGGCATACTCTCTAGCCAAACATGCTGAAACTTTCAATTCAGTCAAGGATTGGATGACTCCCCTCCTAGTTGTATCCTTCAAAAACTAGCAGTAGATAAATCTGATTTGTCTTCTGTTGCAAAATAGCAAATTTTCGGTCGGCCACACTGCAGTTATCTAATTTTCATGAAACAAATATATTTTTTAATTTTTTCCAAGTGGGATAGATGGATTTGCTAGCTTCAACCAATAATTATCACAGAACTGCATAGTATTGTTTTGAAAGTACTAAAATTTACAAGCTTGGTAAAGGGGCGTCATGAATTGGTAGAGGGGCGTCATGAGTGATAGTAATGTCTCTTTTATTGGTTAGGGGGTGTCCTATAGGGGATGTAGTTTTACTAAATTACCCTTTCACCTCAAATGGTCTAATTTACCCTTGTTTTTTGAGTGAAATGACTGAATTGTCCTCCCTCCTATAAAACTAATTATGTGAAGAATGAAAATCAGTTTTCATTTTTTTTTCATCTTCTCCACTTCCATTGTAACCGTAAGCACCACCTCCATTAAAGTTTGAAAATTCATCGTCTTCGATTAATCGGCGATTCGAAAAATTTATAATCGTTGATTGAAATCTACATTATAGATGACGAATAAGAAGAAAGTTGACGAAGATTGTAGAGATTCCAATCAAGCAAATGTTCCATTAGGTGAAGAACAAAAATCTCAACTCCAAACCCCTCCACCGATTCGAATGACGTACATGAGGTATGTTTTGCGGAACCCATTTAGGATTTTGTTTAATTTGTTCGTTTTAATGATGATTTTTATCAAAAAAATAGGGTTTTAGGTCAAAAATCAGGGTTTGATATCCTGGGTTTTGGTTAGATACGGTTGGTAATTAGTGGATATTTCGAACCGTATGAAGCTTTTGATGCGCATACGGTTGGTAACAATTGAAAATTTAATGATTACGAACCGTATGTTCTTCGTATTTTCTACATACGGTTGGTATTATCACTGAGTTACCAACCGCTTTTCACTCTGCATGTTAAAATTTTTATCTACGGTTCCTATTGTAACTGATTTACCAACCGTATTGAATTCTGGTGCAAATGTATAAAAATTCCTACGGTGCGTAATCCAATGTTAGTTACCAACCGTGTATTTACTACGGTGCCATGTAGTATGTTTATTACCAACCGTATGTTGTCCTGTGGTTTGAAATTTTTTGCTCCGGTTTATGTACGGTTGATAACTATTATATAGTTACCAACCGATTTTAAATACGGCGTGTTTAGGTGTTATTTTGCGAACCGTATCAATCATACGGTTTGACACGATCATAGAGTTACAAACCGTATATTGATTTGTTCACATTGTTGTTGGTTAGTTTGTAACACCTTGTTTGTTCAACCCTTAGGAATTCATTTAAATTATTACTTGTGTAGGAATCCTGATAGGGTGAAGAAAAAGAGAGGGAATAACTTAACTCCGATTGATCATACACCTACCCCTCGTGGTGACAAGCATTTAGGGGTAGATCATAGAGGTGTCCCCAAGAATGTGAAGAAGAAGAATAATCAATTTGAGATTAGGCTTAGAGAACCATTTGTCGGTAACTCTGATGTTGAATAGAAGGAGCTGAACCTAATGATCAAGAAATTGAAGAGGTAGGAGTTGAAAAGAACCTTGAGGATGAAGAAGGAAATGGTGAAGATGAAGACGAGGAAGAGGAAGGGGAAGAGGAACCAAATGATGAAGATGAGGTAGAGGAAGCAAATGATGAAGAAGGAGTAAAAAACAAGGGGAAAGAAATTGTTGTAGCTACAACTCCAGCTCCAGCTAAACCAAGGAAAGAAAAGAAGCCGAGAAAGGAACCTGCACCAAAAGGGATGCATATTCCTAAAGGAAAAGACCTTTTGTTGCCAAGGAAGAAGAATAAAAGACCTTGGGGAGAGGCACCAGATAAGTCCTCAATCTTATTTGGTTATACCAATTCCTGGGCCGCAAAAGTCTGTGAGACTAGGGTATGTTTCTCTTAACACATTGTTTTGTTTTAAGTTATCAATTATACCATTAATCTCAGTTTAACAAAATATGTTTGTATGTTTTTAAGGATCATGAAATGGCAAACAAATTGGTCAAGCATCAAAGATCTAGTCATTGGCCTTTAGGTGAGGAATGTGGTGATGTTCGTACTCTAGTGACAAGTTCAGGATTAGGTCCTGGAATTCTGAATTCCCAATCGGAGTATGATAGTATAACGGTATCTGCCTTCAGGGAACGATTTTGGCCAGAAACCGATACTTTTCACTTCCCATTTGGAGAGATGACAATAATACCGGACGATGTGAAGCAAATTCTTGATTTGGAAGTTGAAGGAAAATCTTTGTATGAAGGTTTTGATAACAACATGTCTTGGACTGATCTTTACAAAATTTCTTGTTGAAGAAACACTTGGGTGGGGTAAAGACGAGACCGAGATGGAGTTTATGTTGGCTGGTGGTTATGACCCTTCGGAACCAAACAAGATTAACAAGGTAAAGAAGCTGTTGTTGAAAAATTTGAGGACGAAGTTTGGAGACACCCTCAAAAAGCAATTGGCAGGTGAGGTGATAGATGACACAAGGTCTAGGCGTACAGCCACAGCATATTTGTTGTATTCTATTGGGACTGTATTCATGCCCGATAACTCGGGAAATAGGGTGAATGTACATTACCTACAATTGTTAAAGAATTTGAAGGAGACCAGAGAGTATTCATGGGGCACCGCCACGCTTGCATATCTACTTGAAAGTCTAAGAAAGGCCTCGAGGGCTGGAGCTACTGAAATCGCTGGAAATGTTGCGCTTTTAATGGTAAGTTTGGTTACATTTTTTTATTTTAAGATTGTTTGTTATATTTATCTTTTGTATTCATGTCCCAACTACTTAAATTGTTTTATATTTATCTAGGCATGGGTGTATGACCACTTTCCGAGCTTGAGACCTCCTACTGAATGGGAAGAAGATGATGAGAGACGTACAGGAAAGAAGTTTATGTTCACTGGTAGACAGAAAAGGAACAAAGAAAAGAGGCTCATTCAAGTGAGGCAGGAAATAGATGCTTTCAGTGTTGAAGATGTTATCTTTGACCCTTATTTGAGGATTCGAAATGGAGTTGATGTTCGTGAGTTCACACATGTCTCAGGCTACAACGGACCATTGTATCATGCCACAGGTTATGTTATGACCAATCCTCGTCGAACTCTACGCCAAATTGGTCATATTCAAGAAAAGGTCATTAAGGAAAACTTCAAATTATCCAAGGATGGATCAGAAACAAGAGGCCCCACCATTGTACTCAACTACCACCCAACTCCGACGGTTGATGCTTGGAACTACCGCCATCAAGCAAGATACCAACTCGCAGCGGGAGAGGCAACGACTTGTAACAACACGAAAGAAGTTGTTGATGGTTACATAGATTGGTTTTATTATTTTGGTCATCCATATGTTATTAATAATGATCCGGAGGCGTAGCCACTTATAAGAAAGGCGATAGAAAAAAGGATGGCTGCCGAGGAGAGCAAAGAGACAAAGGGACTATTTGGTATGACTTGGAAGAAACTATATTTCATGATGGTACGTAATTTTGTTATCCTCATGACTTGGAATTTAGTTGTAATTTATATTTCTTAGGTTATGGGATAATCTCTTAAGACTCTTCTTAATGTGTTAATAGAAAGCGCGAGGAGAACAGTTGGCAAATAGTATGACTTCATGCATCCTTGCTAACGGTGTGATTAACGCTCCTCAACAAAGGACCTTACAGGAGCAAATAAGGAACATGCATGATCCTACCAGGAAAGAATTGTATGAGGGGTTGGTCACCGAAGAAAGAGGCTTAAAGAGGGGCAGAAAGTCCATTGGAGGTGCAAGCACTAGCCATACTCAGCCGTCATCTAGCAGCGAAGAGACGCCTTTGGAAGAGGATGTGCATGGTGTGGGTACTAGCCAAAGAGGTGGTCGTGGTCGCGGTGGGGGCCCTCACACTCGTGGTGGTGGTACTACCAACAAAAGAGGTCGCGGTCGTCGTGGTTAATTATGGTTATGTGACATTTGATAGCAGGACAACTTCTTATTTCTTAGCTTTGTGGGCATGTTTTTAGTTTATGGATATTATCAAGAACTATTGGTTGTGTGGTTAGATTTTAGCCAGTTACGGTTGGTAATTGACAAATCTTGTAGAACCGTATAACAGATACGGTGTGTAATCCTACAACTTTACATACCGTATTTTACTCTGTAACTTATAAAATTAGAGAGTTGATAGGTACGGTTGGTAATTGACAAATCATGTAGAACCGTATAACAGATACGGTTGGTAACTATCATTAATTGTCTACTGTAACTCTGGTATAAACAGATTTTGCATAGATACGGTTGGTAACTATCATTAATTGTGCACCGTAACTCTGGTATAAACAGATTTTGCATAGATACGGTTGGTAACTATCATTAATTGTCCACCGTAACTCTGGTATAAACAAATTTTTCATAGATACGGTTGGTAACTATCATTAATTGTGCACCGTAACTCTGGTATAAACAGATTTTGCATAGATACGGTTGGTAACTATCATTAATTGTCCACCGTAACTCTGGTATAAACAGATTTTGCATAGATACGGTGAGTAACTATCATTAATTGTGCACCGTAAATTTTCTTCAACCGGTTGTGAGATGACTCCGCCGTACAACTATGAAGTTTTTTCTTCAACCGGTTGTGAGATGACTCCGCCGTACTTGTAGCTTGGTTGTCATAGTGCCTATATTGGTTAGTGAACGCCGATACGAACTTCTCTTTGTGAGGATCCAACCAATTATCAAACAAATACTTCACAACACTTGGATAACCTCTTTCCAATGATCCACTAACATACGAGCTCGATCTCATATTCATCCACGGTGATAAAATAGGTCAAGGCTCTCCAATCCATTTTGAAACTTTCCCATTTTAGTTCCGCCAACTTGTCATCGTTCTTAAATTTCTCTTTGGCCTCATCTTGTTTATGTAACGGTAGTTCCTTTATTCTATCCATTTCACTTTTTCGGGTTGGACGGACAAGGCGCATGCACTTAGTTTCAATACTTTTCCACAAGTGGAACGTGCAAAGAAGGTTATGAGATTCCGGGAAAACCCTCCTTATTGCATTCAACAAAGCTTGCTCCTTGTCCGTAATAATCACCTTTGGAGTATATCCCTCTACGTAGAATAACTTCACTTGTTCTAGTGCCCACACATAGCTCTCTTCGAGCTCATCTTTCAAGAAGCAAAAACCAACACTAAAAGGAGCATTGGTAGAAGTTTGCCCGACAATGTTCAACAACGGCATCTCAAACTTGTTGGTTTTGTATGTGCAATCCATTAGAAGCACTTGATGAGAGCACCGTGCCAACTTCACAAACTCAGGATTAGCCAATAAAAGATGTCTTATTCGTCCATTCTCGTCATCATCGTGGAAAACCGAGTAATTATACAACTCCCCCAAATTACTTAATTGTTGCATTTCGTTTCTTAGTTCCCATTTCTTAGCCTTCCATTTTTTTCTTGCATTGTAGATGTTATCCAAAGTAGAAGCATTTTGTGGGTTTCTTTGCTTTAAGTGAGCGAGGATATCAACAGGCTTCATACGAATTTGTGAAAGTGATTCTACGATCTTCTCTTCTTCTTGGGTAAGCCGTCCAACATAAGCGTGTGATAGCAAACTCTCCGGTATAGGGTGGTTATGACTACCACATACAACTTTCTCCAAAAACCACCTATCTGCCGCATTCTTTTTAAACTGAAGCTTGAAGGGACATCGGGTCTTCTTACTGAAAGTAGTATTCTTCCTCTTTTTCTTTTCTACTTGCAAGGTATCCTTTTTTTCGTGACTTCTATGTTGTCCACTACACTCGCAAACCATTTGAAAGGCAATATCACTAGTGGAACTATTACAAACTATGATACACATAATCAACTTTCCTCGTTCTCTAGCCCACTCCTTTGCATCGTATTTCACCTTCCATGTCTCCTCGGTTAAATAGTGAGAGCTAGAATCCGGTGTGAGAAGTTTTTTTGCTAAAGGTTGGTCATCCATTATAGGAGGTAAATAAATGACCTGGACAAAAAAAACAAAAACATATATTTAGTTACGGTTGGTAAATGTCATCCTCCAACTTACCGTAAACAAAATAAAATAAAATTGTAACACACAGTTACACATACGGTTGGTAACTAAAAGTAAATAATGCACCGTAGTATAGAGTCGGTTGGTATCGATTAATATATTATTAACCGTAACTAGTGCATTGAAACACAGTAAATATACACATGCACAAGGTAACTTACGGTTGGTAAGTGTTGCACGTACTTAGCAACCGTAACTAAAATACGGTTGGTAATCTAACAAGCTTAACCAACCGTAACTGGTATAATTTCTGGGTTTTCCCCAAAATTCAAGAACATACGGTTGGTAACTATATATTTGTGCACCGTAACATCTATTTACGGTTCATAACTACATATTTGTGAACCGTAACATGTAGTTACGGTTGGTATTGTGATAAATTCCAACCGTATGTTTATCTGAAAGTTATAAAACTAGGATCTTTTTACGTAATTTTGAGAATTTTGAGCAACAAAAAGCTAATAAGAACTAGTTTAGAAGTATACCTGGTTATTTTCAGTGCTTGGTGCTTCTTCAATTGGTTTAGATTGAAGTTCACTTTGGTCTAAAACATCTCTACCATCTAAAAAATACTCCATATCAGGATCTCCATCAAGAGGTATGTAGTACTTGTTTTCTTTATCATACAGAGATTCACCCACCTCAAATTTGCCACTGGAATCACTCATTTTGGTTGAGTGAATCAAAATCTAGGGTTTCACAAATATCACATAAGTTTTCTTCTCCTCAATTTTTTTTTTTATAACTCTAAAAATATGATTTTAGAGTTATAATACACTAATCTTGATTATCAAAACTAATCTTGATAATTAACACTAATCTTGATTATCATTACTAATCTTGATTATTAACAATAAGGGCTAATTAGTCATTTACATATTTTCATTGATAAGGGGAACTTGATTTTACTTCTAATGACCCTTTTTGTCTTATTAGATTGACGCCCCTCTACCAATTCATGACGCCCCTTTACCAAGATTGAAAATTTAACTTGGTTTAATTGGGGGACATTCAAATTAAATGGGGGCCAGACATTAGAGGACAAAAAAGATCACCCAAATATAATTTGAGCCACCCTTTATCAAAATACTTTCTAAATGTCTAAAATGCCCTAAGTGATTATACTTAATATTTAATTAAAGTTAATTAGATTTAAGTGAGGTTAGATTAAAATCAGATTTATGGATAAGAAATTTGGGTAAATTTTTTAATTTTGAGTTTTTGTGTTTTTAGAAGAAGAAGAGAAGTTTTGAGAGAAAAACGAGGGTTCTTTGAAATGGGTGATTCAAGTGGAGGAATTGATGTTGGTGAAGATTCAAATAACAACAATGATTGTGTTGATGGTAAGATTGTGTCAACTAATGATATGGATTGGATATTTGATGAAGATGAAGAGATGTTAATAGAGGAAGCCATGAATAATGGTGCAAGTGAAGATCCTATTGCTCCAAATGAAGGAACCAACACTCAAAATGAAGAACCCAAAGCTCAAAACAATCAGGTAAACCTCGTGTACTCTTGAAATCGTGTGAAAGGTTCTCCAAGTGGTCGATTCATGGTCACCATTGAAACACCCAGCGTGAGGGTCGTTAGTGGAGGTTTTTTTATTCACTAACGATCCTGAAGAGTCGTCAGTCTGTTTACACCAAACCTGACGACTCAAACTTGCAACTTTTCCAGGTTATGAAAAATCGCTAGCTTGGTGTGCTAAAAGCTGACGACTCTCCTTGGTACTTCAACAATAGTCGTTTGTTTTCTTTGTTTACACTGCAACGACGCTTAAACACAATGTCTCTGGCCAATTTTTTTTTTTTTTTTGGTTTATGGTCGTCACACCTTTATTCATCTAAACTGACGACCCTAACCAACCATTAACAGTTATCACTGGAGTCGTTGCTATCGATAGTGTTACATATTAACGACCCTTAGTGTTTTGTTTTAAGATTTTTGATTTCATAAGATCATTTCATTGAATCGTAAAAGGCATACATCTTTCATAGGGTTACATTGAAGGAAATAAAACACAATACATAACAGTAGTGCACGTATACACTCAATCATAAAGCATGTAATTATACGTGGTGCCATGCAAGATATAGTAGCAATCTTCAAACTCGAACTTTTTCCCACGAAGCCCCTCGTAATATCCATGCACCCTCTTAATCTGAAAATGCCAATATCATTAGTTAGTGTCAATCAAAGCATTGGATAAGTTTTATCTATTGTTTAAATACTTACTCTTAGAGTACTCTGCGTATCTGGAAAGTCTTCCCTTGCGGCCGCAAATTCTCTTTTCAAAATATCACACTCGAATTTTATCTCCATGAAGCGTTCCTTGACTTGTTTCAAAGACCTTGAGTTGCGATTTCCGTCCAACGCCACAAAAACGATGAATACGCGGTTCCACCAAGTATCTGATATTTCATCAATGACTTTTCCTTCACTTCAAAGTGGTTTGTGACCGTCAACCAAGCTCTCGCAATGGCATAATTCTCTTCGGAAGTGTAGGGAGTCATGGTGTTTCACTTTTTTTCCTCTTGGATGATGAATGAATGAGATAGTATGTAAAGGTTAAGAATGAAAGAGTTGTGTGAGTATGAGGTGAGTCTTGGGTCTCTATTTATAGAGTTGAACGACCCAACTACCTCTTTTTTGAATTTTTTTCCGTTGGTGGACTCAACCACATTTGGTGGATTCAAAATTCGCATTTACTGCTATAAGGGTCGTCAGTGTCCATATTAACAAAGCGACGACTCTTTCTGATATTGAGGGTCGTCGGGTATGAATTTTAAAGTATGACGACTCCATCAGGAACTATCTGATTTATTGAGCATCAAGAGTCGTTAGTGTTTATTTCTCCTAAACAAACGACTCTTAGTGCTGAGTTTGGAAAAACAAAGAGTCGTCGGGTTTTAATAGTTGTAACTTGACTACCCTGGCTTTGATAATTAAAAGTTGAACTGTTTTTATTGAATTAGAAAGAAATGTACATGTAATTCGAAATAAAACAGAAGGAAAAGACATAAAATCTGGTTCACTACATTGTCGTTGAACACTTAACTATATTGGGTGAATTGCCAGAAATTTTCTGTCAAGAGACGATAGCAATCTTCGTACGAAAACTCGTGGCCGTACTTTTATTCGTATTGGCTGCAACCCAAAGTGTACTGGAGAAAAAATAATAACTATTAGTTAGCGTTTTAAATGAAAATAACCCTATGAGAGGCCTTATTGATTGACAAACTTACTCTAGTCATATCATCTTCTTTGGGAAGAGCCTTGTGTCTCGCTTCCAATTCGTATTTTAGCCCTTCGCAATCTTTGTAGAGTAAATCTTATCGTTCCCTAATGTCTTGGAGCGACCTTCCTTAACGATTTCCGTTAAGTGCTTTGAAAATCATAAACACACGTTCCCACCAATCATTGGATGTTTGATCCATGTTAAGGTACGGATCTCCGGTTTCATCGTGGTTTGAGAAGACCCAGTGCTCTCTTTCAAAGTCGTGCTTTGTGAGCATGATGTGTGCTCTGAAAATAGCAACATCCTCTTGATTGTTGAATGGAGTTTGAGCCTTTTTTGGTGTTTAAAAGTGATGGGGGACTGATTTGACAAGATTGAAAGTGATGGGTGAATAAATTTAATAGGGATATGTCTCTTTTTTATAGTACAAAACGTACAAATGACTATTTTTCGAAAAAGAAAAAGCTAACCTATTTTCCAAATATGCAATAACTGCACCTAGGATTCAAAAGTTGTTTCAACTTGCAAATTTTTGCAATAACTGCACTTTGGATCGTTGGTTTGATTATTTATGCAGTGCCGACCCTAAGAGTCGGTGGTCTGTAGTTTTGCATAACTGCACAAGGGTCATTAGGTTTAATATTTATAAAGCAACGACCCTTAGAGTCGTTCGTAAAAAAGTATACTTGACGACCGTAAGAGTCGGTTGTCTGTAAATTATTTATGTGACGACTTTTATGATGTCTAATATAAAAACCCAACAGTCGGTTGGCATATTTTTTTAAAGCTGACGACCATTTTTTTGTAGTTGGTTGTACAGAGCTCTCAAACTGAACCCGTCTCTGCTATCGGTCCGGATACCTCCGAACACTACATCACTGATTTGGTAAGTTTTAATGGTTTGAATGGGTATATATGTTTTGGAATTTTTTTTACTTAGTGTTTTCATGAACGTGTTATTTGCTCAATTTAGACTTGGGAAAATAAGGAGGAGGCAAGGCAATGGGTTATTTCCAAGGAAAAAGAGAAGATGTGCGTGGTTGTTAAAAGAAAGCACGTTCGTTGGAAATAAATGGAGATGGTATGCGAGAGAGCATGTGATAAGGAAGAAAGTCATAAAGGAAAGAATTACAAGTATGTGAATAAGATGACGAGGGTCTACAAAACTTCGTCGAAGAAGAATAAATGCCCGTTCATGATTGTGTTCAAGATGAATACTGTAACTAAAGAATGGTATTTGTATAATATTCCCGACGGTCATCATAATCACCCTCCACCAAAAAGTCTTATGGGACACCCTGCATATGCCTGATTGCAACCACATCAAATGGACATGGTACGACAGATGAAGGGAATTAGGCCCCTTAAGATCCTTACTGCAATTAAAAAGGCCGATAAGTCTAACTTGTCAACTATTTCCACTATTTACACCACCAAAGCAACCCTCAAGAAAACTGAATGGGATGGAAGATTGATCATGCAACAATCAGAGTGGTTGGCAGAAAAATTTAACTATGCCATGTAAACAAGGGTGGGTCCGGGCGACAAAGTGACTCATATTTTTCTTGCCCATCCTAGGATGGTGGCATTGGCACAATGTTTCTCCCAAGTATTGTTCATATATTGCACTTATAAGACCAACAGGTATAACATGCCGATGTTGAACGTGGCTAGTCATACTTCGGATAAACAATATTTCATGGTGGCGTGGGTCTTTATGGAAAAGGAAGAAATAGAGGACTATGTTTGGGCGTTGGAACAAGTGAGCTTGATCTACCATGGCGAACAAACACCGCAGGTTATATTTACGGATCGAGATTTTGTAGTTATGAGTGCCGTTCGTCAGGTTTTTCCACTAGCTGAACATTTTCTTTGTACATGGCACATCCAACAAAATATTTTTCAAAATTGCAAGAAACAGATCCAAAAAATCAAACCGGCGAAGGGTAATCAACGTTCCGAGGAGGAAGACGAGCGTCTGAGTAAACTTTCAAGAAAAGAGAGAGCGGCAGAGAGAAATAAAGATAAGGAAAAATACGACGAAGATGGGGATGTATGGGAGGATTTATGCAAAGAGTGGGACTCTTTGGTTCATTCAAAAACCGAGGTGAAGTATTATGCTAGATTGCAGAAGTTTATTGATGATTGGAGTACGGATTATAAGAAGGTGGTCGACTATGGCCTAGATACGTGGTTGAATCCTTGGAAGGAGAAGTTTGTTTATGCATGGACCAATAAGTACAAGCACTTCCAATATGATTCAATGAGTATTGCTGAGCAGTCTCACAGGCGTTTGAAAAAAATTCTTGAGCTCAACAATGGTGGGGTGGTTACGGTACAAGAAGTTATTCATGAGCACGCCGAGAATGATCTTAACAAGATTGATTCTCATATGGAGCATAGTAAAGACCGTTTTTTGAAGCAATACCTACCAGGCAAAGATTTGCTAAGGGGGGTTGCACACCAAGTGTCATGGTGGGAAATAAAGCATATGATGGCTGAACTATTCAGATTCCGAGAGAAAGCTTCCCAAGGAAAAGTGTTTACATGTAATTGTACAACCAATAATTATCTTGGTCTCCCTTGTAGACATAATCTTGGAGGGTATAAGGAGCTTATTCCTCTCGGAGATATTGATCCTTTTTGGAAGCAACTTTCGTTTGATCCAACTCCCTCAGGAGCTTCATGTAGGATAAGATTATCGCAAGAAGGATGCATTTGCGAAATATTATTAACAACTCCTTGGGATTGTCGCAGGATGATCTGAAGGATGACGCAACACATGATGATAGCAGAGACATGAGAAGAGTGTGATGATTCTTGCGAGGATTAGAATATTTGCGAAGATTAACCATGTAACTCTTGTGAGGATATCGCAAGTCAGATCCGAAATTAAAGGACAGATTAGCTGTCATCCACTATGTAATTCCCTATATAAAGAGTTGAACAAGCGTTAGGAAGGAAGAGATCTTTTTCGAGTGTTAAGTAAGTCATTTAGGAGAGAGAAAAATTTAGAGAGTAATTGTATTCTTGTTTTCTCCCATTTCTTATATCTTTTCTGTGAATCAATTAATAAAAGTGTTGTTCTTAATCTTCAAAAGATGTGTTGATGATTATGGATTCTTGTGAGGGGTGTAGTGTAGGATTTCCTTCTACTACATATTAGCGCTAGAAACAGGGAGTAATTTCCCTTGTTTTTAGTGTGAAAATCAATATTGTGATTTGAGAGAATTTGTAATAGTTGGTGAGAAGTTTCAGACGATTTCCTAGCAATTCATTGAGGTTGAAGAGATGGGTAGAAGAAGAAATGCTTCAAGACAACCAACTACGGTTAGGAGGAGTAAGAGACTTGCTGGAGAAAGAAGAAATGAGGGAGAAAATCAAATTCAACGTACACCGGCGCAGAATGGAACTTTGGATTATGATAGAGTGAATGTACATACTTGGCAATCATATTCAACAGAAGAAATATAAGAGAAGCAACAGTTAAGAAATGAAAGACAGGAGGAAAGAGTTGAAGAAGCAATTGGAGGAATAATTCATAAAGATGAAAGAATTGGAGTATTAGAGGCAACAGAGGCGTTAAGAGAAAGAATACATGAAGAAAGGAGGTTAGAAGCGGAAGAACGCGCAAATTTGACAAGAAAAAACCATGAATTGAGAATGGAAAACATGAGGTTACAAAATAGGAGATCAAGAAGTACAACAAGATCAAGTTCAAGATAAGTTAGAAGTGATGCAAGAAGAAGTTCACCTATGACAAATATTGAAGAAGAAAATCAAGATACAACTGAAGGACGTCGCGAAAGAAGAGAAGTAATTGAAGATCGTTATATACCACAAGGATAAATTCAACAAAACGAACAAAACAACAGAGGTCAGGAGAATGATCAGCATCAGGAACGAAATAACCAAGATGGCGAAGAAAATCAAGAAGAATGAAGGAGGATATTGCGTGGAAGAAAAATTCAAAGAAATCAGCAGATAATTGAAAGAGAAATCGAGAGACATTATGCTGAACAAGCACGTTTAGCTTGCGAAAGGGAAAGATTGAGAGCAGAGGTGGAAGAACAAGAATTCCAAGAGGAAATTCGCCCGAACAACCATGATAATAGAGAAAGAAGACGCGAACAAAACCGCAACAATGGTAATATCAATGAAGAATATGATAGGGTGCAAAGAAGATCTGAAAGGAAACAAGGAGAATTGAAAAGAAATGAACAAAATCGCAGAAAAGAAAATGAGAGATATAAGTGCGAACTCATGAAAGAAATGTAAGAGAAGATTGCAGAGAAAGACAAGAAGAAAATAATGGAGAAGGAAATCAAAATCTTGCAACACAAGACAGGAAAGAACGCAGGAGAAGAGAAGCGGAATTAAAGAGACCAGTGGGGTCAACATCTGGGGTAAATGAACAAATCTTAAGAGAACTGGCAGAAATGAGAGGAATGCTAAATAATAGGAGGGAAGGAGGTAGGAGACAATTGGACGAAGCCATAGAAGAAGCTGTGAAAACTCCGTTCTCGCAAGAAGTACAATTAGGAGGAATTCCACCAAAGTTCAGCTTTCCTACGTTAACCAACATCTTTGATGGGACAACATGTGCAATTCAACACATTAAAGCTTATGTGAGATGTATGCTATAGTGGGAGAATCATGATGATGTGTTGTGCAAGTATTTCGCATCAAGTTTAACAGGAGAGGCACTAAAGTGGTTCGAAGGTTTACCCATGAATACTATAACATCTTTCAACCATTTGCATACTACATTCTTAGGAGCGTACATAACTAACAATTCCTCGCGGCCAGGTATAGAAGATGTATTTGGATTAAAACAGAGAATTGGTGAAAGTTTGAAACATCTAACCATAAGGTGGAAGACAATGTGCAGTGAGATGGCTGGAAGGGTGGATGAGAGATATCTTATTTTATCATTCATCAATGCAATGTTCGCAACCAATCTACTATACATTCAAATTTTTAGAATCAAGAATACAATCACAATGACTGAACTGCGAGAATTGTAGGAGGAATACATTGCTCTTGAAGAAAAGCAGAATCAAATAGAATCTTATCCCATTGCGAACACAAGTTCAAATACAACAAGTGCAAGCTTATTTCCTAAATTGATAAACACAGTGGCGAGCACCTCGCAAGTACCACAAGAAAATAAGAATGATAATCAACCGAAGCTGGTAGCTATGGGAAGCAGAGATCAAGAAGAATTTGAAATGGAAAGAAATTTTTATAATAGAAGTGGAAATAAAAAAATTCAAAGACTTGATCAGCCACAAGAAACCTATGGGGGACAAAGACAGAATTATCAGAGGGGATCATGAAGTCAAAAGATGATATGGGAAGAGATCAAGATGCCACCATTGAATGCTAGTGTAGAAAAAATTTGGGAAGATATAATTCTAATGGAGAACATTCCAACGCCCTGGAACATGGGAAAAGAACCACTTTCAAGCAACCGAAGTCAAGAATTTTGCTCTTACCATCATTTTCATGGACATTCGACAAATAACTGCAGAAATATTAAAAGGATCATTCTCAAGATGATAGACCAAGGAAAATTAAATCATTTTTTAATAGGGCATCCTCAATCTCAACCCTTACCACCACCACCAGAAATTCGCAGAGTAAATGCAACAAAAGGGGGAGAAACATTTGTTATAGAAGTTGGAGCAAAGGCGAAGAATATGTTATGTAATTATATTGTGCATTCGTACAAAACAATCGAAGACTTCCATGACAATATTCTAAGTAGAGTTTTCGCAAGAGATGCTGATGGAAAATAGATAATGAATATTGCGAAGGTCTCGCCGTTAAAAGAGTGGCAAAAGCAGACTATCTCTTTCACCACAGAAGAAGTACCAGAGTCTGGCGAAATGCATGATAACCCATTAGTAGTAAGGCTGGAAATAAACCTAAAAAAAAGAAGAAGATGACGATGAAGATAAGGATGATGAGGCTGAAAATACATGGGAAATTAATAGAGTCTTAATTGACACGAGAAGTTCTGAGGATATCTTATTTTGTCATACCTATAAGAATATGGGAGGCAGAGACGAGGATTTAATACCTTCAACCTACAAAATTTATGGTTTTAATGGTACTTCCAATAAGCCTAAGGGGGAGATCACAATGACAATTCCATTAAAGGGGATATCTTCCAAGGTTCTATTCTGTATTGTCGATGTAGAGTCACCCTACAACGATCTGATTGGTTGACCTTGGCTACACGGGAGTGCATTAAATTTCCACATCCCAGTGGAATTGGAGTAATAAAGGGAGATTGGATTGAAGGAAGGAAATGATATAAGATTGATGTGGAATCTTGCGAAGAAAGAGCTGCCAAAAAGGGAAATTGGAAGTATAACATCAAAGAAAGACAAAGAAGTGAGAGATTGATGGTTGATTCAGTAGAACTAAGAGAAGAAAGAATGTTGTGAAGCCAACGCCAGCTGAAAATAACAAATGATAAAAATGTCGCAGAAGAAAACACTGTAGCGAAAAGCAACCAAGGAACAGAGGCAGAAAACAACAAAGGTGAAAAATTCAAACTGTGAAGTGAAAGAAGTATTGAGAAAAAGGAAAAAGATGTATACTTGATTTGTTACAAAAATTTCAAAACTATATTTTGGTAAAAATGAGATTGAGAAATTACAGCAAAAATGAAAAATATGCGAAAATTTCGCAAGAAATTATCATTTAAGATCCAGAATGGGACGAACCTTTATGGCGTACACCCTAGTTCGCGAATACAATTTCGCAAGAGGCAAATGTAAGACCTAAAGTACGTCATAGAAGGGGGTATCTGTAACATGACCCAGAGATAAGGTTACACCAATGCTGGAACCTGAGTCATGGAGATTTGGGGTCAATGAAAGCCTATCCAGGAGACACACCTTGGATTCTCAACTTGAGCATATGACTTGAGTTGGGCGACTAAGGTAATAAGAGCTCTCATAAGGAGTGTAGATAATTCCCAAGGCGTCGAGGTACACGGTTGAGCCAAGAGTTCCTGGGGCATTTGAAGCGTCTCGGCCATTCTTGACAAGTCTTGGCTATGATGCACTCGGTCCTAAGAAAACCCCACTTAGGGTGCAGTCTCGTAACCATAAGCCATATAGGCAAAAGGGATAAGAGGCTGCAAACACAACTGGTTGTTGTTATGACTGGATGGGAGGAGCTATTATTGTATGGCCTATGTACGTCTCCTTGAAAGGGCAACCAGGGGGAAGATAAGGGAGACACCCTCCATTAGGGAGATGATAAGTGTCTTAAGACGCAAATGTCATGAGACTTTTTACTCACTGGAGTATTAAGACTTGTCATATTTGTGAAACATTCTTGAAGAGGCAATAATACAAAAGAGAAGATAATACGAGATCAATGGGTCATTACATGCAAGTGTAAAGACGTCCTGCGATTTCGTCGCAAGACGGCAATATCATGGGACTTTAATTTCACATGAAAATTTAGGCATGTCATATTTTCGCAGCAAAAATACAAAAGAACAAAAAGTTAAGGCAAGATCAATGGGTTTCTACATGAAAATGTGGAAACGTCCTGCGATTTTGTCGCAAAATAAAAAAGATGGCAAAATAAGACCTTTACTTAGGAAGGCAAAATAAGACCACATCAGAATATAAGAACGAATGCAATCTTCCAATTTATGATTGTGAGACTATGCAGAGATAATTGTGATTTTCTAATAATTTATGATTGCAAGATTATGCAGAGATAATTGCAATTTTATCGCAAATTATTTTATTACACAGAGATAGCTTGCTCAATCAATCATCTGAATTCAAATAACAGAGGCAAGTATGGGAATGCATAAGATAAATCAGATGTTATTTGATTACATATGATCGATTTACGCACTTGTATTTTGATTAATCAAATTGTAGGAAAGAAAACTTTACTAACACATGCAGGTTAAAAAAAAAAGAACTTATATTAAAGATTGGAGAAATTCACAGTGATAGGTTACAAGAGTAAAAGATCAAAGAATGAATGTACAAGTATTACAAAAGGTCAAAGAAGAAAAGCAGAGTTATTTCTTGGTTGATTCATCTTCTTCCTTACCAGATTCTTCTTCATTATCAGATCTTTCGTCTTTAGATTTTTCTTCATCCTCACCAGATTCACTGTCTGAAATCACTAAAGAAGGAATATTCTTTGGGACTTTTTCTTCAATGCAAGGATATGTAGAGAGAGGAATGTTGTGATTATTACAAACCATCCTGATAGTGTTATTGCGATAAGAAATGGAATCATTCTTAAAATTGGCAATAGTAATCTTCAGTTGATTCTTCAATCTTGAACACTTATCATTACGAGAATAGAAATTCTTTGCGAGATCCCCCTTTTTAGCTTCTAATTCTTCAATTCTCCAGCGAAGTCTTCCTTTATATCCTGCGAATGTATAATGATGAATCAGTAATTTGGCGAAAATTTACAAAGGACAAAAAGTTAGTAGGAAAGAATAGTTAACAACCTTCTCTCTCAGAAAGCATATCTTTAATCAAGGCTGTATGGTCAGTGTGAAGACTAACATTTACACCTAGATTACTTCTGCCATCATCTAAAATTTTCGCAGCCCAAGCAAATTCATCATCATTATCTATGAGAAAACGGGAGTGAACATGGTTTTCCCTCTCAACAAGAGTTGTATTCTCGCAGATAAGTCGATCCCTTTCAATTTGAATATCAAGAAGAGTTTTATGGAAATCCTCTAAAGCTTGAGCACCTTGCTTAGCGATGCGGTCTTTTTCATCAATAATATCACTGTATTTGGTTCTTAACATAGCAGTCTCCTCTTTGGAATTAATATAAAAGCGCTTATACTTATTGGTTAGCTCCAAGTTGAATCTATGCTCGACCTCTAAAAGGCGAAGTTTTGATCTAAGTTCATCTATAGAGAGGGGAGTAATTTGGTCATTAGAAAACTATTCAAGGATTTATTCAGACGTTCAAGAAGAGTATTCTCATCCATAGAATTGGGAAAAGAACGAAGGGTTGTAGCTTCATCATATAAACCATAAATTTCTACAAGAGTGATTGATCAAATAAGATAAAATAATAGGATAAAAGGATAAAAGAAGGAGGGAAAATTTCATACCATAAAGTTGATTGTTCGCAGCTTGGAGACTAACAACCTTATTCTGCGAAGAAGAGGGTTCAGTTTCTAATCGCTTGATCTTCTCGTGATGGTCAACAGATCCAGATTCCAACTGCTCGCGAAGATTAACAGATTCAGATTTTAATTATTTATTTTCTTTTCGAAGATTAACAGCTTCAGATTTTAATTCTTCATTTTCTTTGCGAAGATTAGCATTTTTATTTTCAAATGCCACATGCCTTTTCTCTAAATATGAGACAGCTGCATAAGAAGCTTTCCCTGCCTGCGAAATAATGCAGCGAATTTTAGGAATAAATTATGAATTCAAGGCAAAATAAAGAAAAGAACAATACAAATATGAAAACTCACCAGGCTATTCAGCGAGTGTAAGAAATTGGGAGATATAGATCTTGAAACTCCGCGAAGAGATTCGTTGTTCTCTAATAGGGAGGCATCACAGATAGTTGCAATAGAACGGCAAGCATTGGTAAGAGGAGTATCACCAATTCTCTGCATAGTATTGGAAAAGATGCTGGACAATTGATCCATGGATGACTCAGGTTGAGAAGTTTCCTTCGCATAAGAAATATCCTCGTCACTAGCATCATCCTCAGCAGAATTTTCACAAGAATGAGAATTTGAAGGAGGGGGAGAATATGTTTTCCTTTTCTTTGAAGGAGGATCAGTAGATTTCTCCTTATTAAGAGCATCTTTGTTAGATTTCTCCTTGCGAAGAGCACTTTTGCCTTTACCTTTATTGCCGGTCTTCGCAGATTTAACAGGCTCTTCTATCTCAGCGATAACCTATACACGCAGATAAAAATAAGAAATATATGCAACAATATATTGTTAAGGATCTTAAAAGGGCATTTCTTACATCATCCGTGATCGATCGAAGAGTTGATAAAATACTAATTTTCTCAGTCTTGCTATAATTTACTTTCAGTCTCTCAATCTGATAAATTCGCAAACACACAAAAATATGAGAATAATAAGAAAAAATTTATAGAAGCATAAAAGATAATAATTCAAGAGAAATTTAGAAACGTACCTCTTCATCCTTCTCGGGCCATTTGAATTCCCAAGGATGATATTTTGCGAGGTTCGCAGGTAAAATATGAGCACCGGAGACGTACGGACCTTCTAGGGTTAAGGGGATAATATGCCACCTGTCATCATTAGAGTGACGCATGGATGAATTATTTCCAAGATGCCAATCAATATCTTGCATCAAAATCTTGTCAGCAGCAACATCATTCTTTTTCATCAAGCGAACGCCCCCAACAAGTGTTATCTCTCTTCATGGGAATTACTTCATAATTCGCAAATAAGTTTTCAACGGTATAGTTCGCAGGAACAATCACAATGTCTTTGAACTTAGGATTTTTAGCTTTATCAGGATAACGAGATCCCTTGCCATCACCACGATTGGCGACTCAAGCATTAGACGTATGCAATCCCCACTTAATTGATACACAGCTCTCGAAAATTTCTCATGGGAAAGTATTTCATAAAACAAGGGAAGTTCAGGGTCGTAAAGAGGAATGGGAAGGCCAGCGAGAAGTTGACCCAACGAGACTATGATTTTATCACGATTGCAAGGATGATTAGAAAATAATTTAGCAGAAAGCTCGGATTTAGGGTTTTGTCCGGGAATAGAAGATAAAGTAAAACCTCTGCTTTGAAGTTTCTTTTGAACTGCTTTGAAATCAAGTTCATTTTTACGACCAGCTGGAGGCATATTTGAAGTATAGGGATGAAGATTGAAAGAAAGAAAAGAATAAAGAATTACAGTAGCATAAGCGGAAATTGCGGATGAATAGTAAAATTGCAGAGAAATTGAAAAGAAGGTAAAAAGAAGAAGAGAGAAGAATGGAAAGAATATTTATAGAGAGGAAAAGTTCTCGAAAAGACAAACGCAATTAATGCAAAGAATAGACGTGAACGGTTGAAAAAGATGTGTCAAGGATTAGATGGAAGTAGATACGTGTAATAAATCTTGCAAAAATCACAAAGATGTGTCAGAAGAATTATTCATAAGTTCGGAAAATGTGGTAATTTCACGAATTAAAGGCATTTTCAAGAGATTATACTATTCTGAGGCAGAGGCAAGACAAGAATGAAGAAACAACTAACTCATTTTCTACAAGTTTCTACCCTCAGAAGATAAAGAACAAAGGCAAGCATGGATTACTAAGAAAATATCTTATGTTCTTTATCTTCTCGGCAAGAATCATTTCCAAAGTAGACAAGTTTAAGTAATAATTTCGCAAGAGCAGAAGAAAAATTCAAGAATTGACGTTCCTTATTTACAACTTTGGAACTTTGCAAAAGAATAGAGGCAAGTACGTACTTTCCAAATCCGATATTCTTTCACTCGTTCCTCCAACAAGTAGCAACAAAGTAGATTTTTCCTTAAAAATCACTCTTCAAGAAATATTCAAGGAAAAAGAGGCAAGATGTAGGATCAGAATATCGCAAGAAGGATGCATTTGCGAAATATGATTAACAACACCTTGCGATTATCGCAGGATGATCTGAAGGATGACGCAACAGATGACGATAGCAGAAACATGAGAAGCGTATGATGATTCTGCGAGGATTAGAATGTTTGCGAAGATTAACCATGTAACTCTTGCGAGGATATCGCAAGTCAGATCCGAAATTAAAGGACATATTAGGTGTCATCCATTATGTAATTCCCTATATAAAGAGTTGAACAAGCGTTAGGAAGGAAGAGATATTTTTCGAGTGTTAAGCAGGTCATTTAGGAGAGAGAAAAATTTAGAGAGTAATTGTATTCTTGTTTTCTCCCATTTCTTGTAACTTTTCTGTGAATCAATTAATAAAAGTGTTGTTCTTAATCTTCAAAAGATGTGTTGATGATTATGGATTCTTGTGAGGGGTGTAGTGTAGGATTTCCTATTACTACACTTCTGATGAACAATTTGGAGATTGGAAAGTACATCAATGAGAAATATCGAAGAATGAATTGTGCGGGAAGATAAACACTGGTTTCTAATTTATGGCCGGCTGCCCGTAAGTGCTTGGGAGTAGAAGAAGAGCCAATGAAACAAAAACCACCTGGAAGACCAACAACTAAAAAGTCATTTAGACAAACTGTGAATGTTGCGAAGATCTGCACCAGTAACCCTTCACTCATGATTATGTACAGGCGGAATATACGGAGTACGAGAAGTCTTTCCTTCCCAAGAAAAGGAATCGGGCCAAAAACTAAGAATTAACACAAATGATAGCGAAGTTATACATATGGGAGACATGAATGTTGGAGAGCATGTGGTCGACACTCAACAGAGCAAATCGAGTGTAATGGTGATGATAAGAGGTAAAATAGGGAATCCGCGGACACCAAGGGATTCGCAAGGAAGACCACATCGTGTTTCTTATACTTTGTACGAAGAGTATACTGCACAACTTCCATACATCATCTTAGATCACCTTATATCCACCGACGACGTTGATGCAGATGGAGATTGTGGTTATCATGTTGCAACCGAAAAATTAGGGCATTTCGAGGTGGCCAACGAACTAAAGCTAACCCAAATCGAATAAGCAAGAACAAAAATGGCATATACACTTGTTAAGGACAAGCAACTCTATTTAACCATGATCATGCAAGGATATTCAAAAGAGAGAGAACTGAAGTTCAAGGAGTTGTTATCTAACGTGAAATGGCGGAAGGGATCGAAGAAGGCCGATTATAAGTTTTGGATGCAAATGCCCTTTGGTGATCAACTTTTAGCGGACACATTCACTTGTGTTATAATTGTATTCAGTAAAGGCTTACCCAGAGGCTCTTATATGTACGTACCCTCAAGAACTAAGTGTGAGGCGGAGATAAAGAAGAGAAGAATTGTAATGGCACATGTGAACGATAACCATTACATAGGGTTGAAGATTTCCGAAGAATGCCCTCTACCGCGGGTAGTCTATGGTGATTGGGGAGAGTACACCAAGGAGTGGACAAACCAGTATGAATATGGATTGAACATTTGTAATGCTATGGACCCAACCCCGATTTACTTATACATGGGCGGTGAATCGTGAGTTAAGACGTTTATTTTGGCCTTTGCATTGCATTTTAAAGCATACTTTTTGTAAGTGGTTGTATCTTGAATCCGGATAGTTGTATTTTGAAGAATGCTTAATGAATACAATGTGTTTAGTCTTGTGGCATAAAGGTTTTATATGTTTTTTTCTTTTTGTTAATGTAGAGTCGTTAACATATATGGATTCCGTGGGGAATGACTCTAAGGGTCGTTACCAAGTATACTCATGTACCCTAATGACTCTCAAGGATAAATCTACATTGTCTCCTGGATGTATTTTTCAACTAAACGTCGTTAACGTATATATACATACAGGTTAACGACTATGTTTCCTAAATTTCAACGGTTTCCTGGATGTGTTTTCAACTTAGCGTCGTTAGCGTACATCTACATAAAGATTAATGACTCTCAAGGCTAAATTTCAATGGTCTCCTGGATGTTATTGAAACTGGGAGTCGTTAACGTGTATATACATAAGCATTGACGACTTTATTCTCTATGCAGCTTAGAATCCCAATGAATCTTTTTTGTGTACACTTTTCCCCAAAAATATAGCCGTTGGAATTGTGTTTTATATATAGAGGAAGCCATTGATTTTCCCCTAGCTCAATTGAAAACAACATTGCAAAATCATTTCTCAATGACAACTCCCTTGTCAAATAGAAATTCTATTGAAGACATACTCCAAAGATGTAAACGTCCAACCAAATCGATTTTGGCAATGGAAGAAGAGATACGCAAAAGAAACATTCGACCACCCCAAAAATCATATACCAAATCGCCATATCCTACGAAGGAAGAAGAAGAAATGCGCGAGGCCGAAAAACGGGGTCTAGAACAATTTCATCTAAGTGAAAGGATGAAACAAGTGGAGGAAGAGACTGAATGGTTCAAAAATTACTACATATTGAAGGATCTTGACAGAGTACATGAATATGAGACTATGTCTTGGTCAAATCCTTTTGTGAAGATGGGAGAAAACTACAAAAAACCACGCCATAACTATGATAGTGCGCAAATTTCTTCAAGGGTTACTCATGTTATGAAATTGTGCTCCGAATACAACAAGTTTATCGCTATGAACAACAGGGATAGGCGTGCGGCCCAAGAAGCATATAAGAAATGGAGAGGAGAGCCGTTTTATCACATCAAAGCTGCAATGGTTGTGGAATCTCACAGTAGTAAAAGTTGTTAACATGTAATGTCTTCTTGAAATTTACTTAGACTACTAATGTTATTATTTCCAAGAATTCAATTCATAGGAGTTTTATTTGTTCATATCCACTAGCTCATCTTAGTATACCCACAAAATTGACGACTCTAACTAAGTTTCAAGAGTCTTCCTTCTGCTAATTTGACAGACTAACGACTCTTGTTGCGAATTTAAAAAAAAAAAGACCGTTGGAGGATTCTTCTATATAATACAACCCTCACATGTTGATAAAATTGCCAGAAATAATTATTTTCTTTCAAAATACTCAATATTTCTATGGCAATGGTGGAATGGGAAAGGCATGAGGATTTGGGTCTCGTAAAATCGTTTGCTAATACATTTCATGAACGTCCAAATGAAATATATTCAATATTTTGGAAGAGAGTTAAAGAGTTCTTCTATGAGCGTACCGGGAATCCTAATAACTGCAAATAGAGAGACTTAGAATTTCGATTCAACTACATGAAAGTTGCAATGCAAGAGTACGTAATAGTTAGAAATATGGTGTATGACTAACATCCACAAGCTCCCCTAAGATAAAAGGTGAATAATCCAATAATATTTATACCTTACTCATTGTCAACTACATGAAAGGTGCAATGCGAGAGTACGTAATAGTTAAAAATATGGTGTATGACTATCATCCACAAGCTCCCCTAAGAGAAAAGGTGAGTAATCCAATAATATTTATACCTTATCCAGGGAAGCTTTGCACTATATATATTTTTACAAAGAATAAGAGACAATCAATTCTGTGCACGATATGCGCAAGACAGTTTGAGAGAATATCTTCTGACTTGCTTTATTTGATTTTCTTCCCTAATGTAGTCGTGGCTAATTTATGCAGCGTATATATTCTTTCCTTTTTTGTTGTTGGTATGGTATCCTTTGTGCTAGAAAATATCCTCTGAGCTGGTGAATCTTCCAGCTGTTGGACAGCATTATTACTAGTATTGGTGAGATATTTATCACCCCCCCTCAAGAGAGAGAGTGGGAGCACTCCGAGTTTTCTTCTAATAGAGTGAAATGGATTCCTTGGAAGAGCTTTTGTGAAAATATCGGCCAATTGAGACATAGTAGAAACATATCTTGTAATTAACTGACCGATAGCAACCTTTTCACGAACAAAGTGATAGTCAAGCTCGATATGTTTCGTTCGTGCATGAAATTGGGGGTTTATAGTCATGTATAGCGCACTCATATTATCACAAAATAACACTGGTGGTTTGGAGAGACAAACACCAAGATCACGAAGAAGATAACATACCCATGTGATTTCTGCCGTGGTAGATGCCATAGAGCGGTAATCAGCTTCAGTGCTCGAACGAGCAATTGTTGGTTGTTTTTTGGATGTCCAGGAGATACAATTGGTACCAAGATATACACAATACCCCGTTGTTGATCGGCGAGTGGTTGGGTAACCAGCCCAATCAGCATCCAAGAAAGCATAAAGATCAAGACTTGAGCAGGCCAAGAAATGTAACCCAAAATCAATAGTTCCATTGACATAACATAGTATGCGTTTAGCAGCTTGGGGATGATGTTATGTAGACTTGTGCATGAATTGGCTAATGTAGTTGACTGCGTGCGTAAGATCTGGTCAAGTGAGAGTAAGGTATTGAAGAGAGCCGACTATACGACTATATTCGGTAGCGTCAGCATAAACACTTGAGTCTTGGTGAAGATCATGTTTGATTACGAGCGGTGTACGGACAGATTTACTATCAAGCATGAGATTCATGTCGAGAATTTCTTTAGCATATTTGGACCGAGATAGGTATATACCTCCATTAAAACGTGTGACTTCAACACCTAGGAAGTAATTTAAATTCCTCAGATCCTTCATTGTAAATTCAGCCCCCAATTTTTTGATGATGGATGATAGAAGCGAATCGCACGAGCCTGTAATAATCAGATCATCAACATAGACCAAAATAATAATCACGCCTCTATCACATCAAAGGATAAACATAGATGGGTTAGCAAGACTGCAAAAGAAGCCGAGTTGAAGAAGAAATTGACTGAAACTATCGAACCACGCCCATGGGGCTTGCTTAAGCCCATATAGTGCCTTATGTAATTTACAGACATGGTTCGGCTTTGAAAGATTAACAAATCCCGGCGGTTGTTCGATGTAGACTTCTTCTTTCATATGCCCATGAAGAAAAGCATTTTTTACATCTAACTGACGGAAATGCCACGAGCGGACAGTAGCGACTGCAAGAACTATGCGGATTGTTTTAGTCTTGTTAACAGGGCTAAAGGTCTCATCATAGTCGATGCCTTCAATTTGGATGTAACCTTTCGCAACTGCGGATCATGTGTTTATGCATTGTTCTTTTTCTTTCACAATTTGGGATTATTTCATCAAGTCCTTCAAGATTTCTTGGCCTTTGCTGAGGACGATGTTTCAATTGTTTGAAGCATGGACTACGAATGTCTTGTTTGGAAGAGGTAAAGTGGTTTGGCAAATTATTCATTATGTTATTTGTTGGATTTTGTGGAAGGAGAGGAATTCGAGAGTCTTTGGGGGCCGTCAAAAAAGTACTAACGAGATCATTGATCTTGTTAAACAATTGATTGTACTTTGGTCTTTTGATTTGGATACTTTTAAGTTTGTTCCCCCTAGCTTCATTTGGAGCAATTGGGAAGCACTCATGAATGAGTAAGTGACTTTTTTTTTTTTGTATTCTCCTTTTTCCTTTAATATAACTTTTTCTTCGAGAAAAAAAAACCAACGAGAACCGACGACATTTTGATGAGATGGACGTGGAACTAGAGTCCAAGTACTGTTATCTTGAAGAGCTAACAACTCTTCTTTCATCGCAGCAACCCATCCTGGAATTTTCATAGCCGTTTTTAAGGTTTTAGGTTCTACGGGCAGTGGGGCATGCATTGCAGCGAGAGCGGTATGATCTTTATACTTCTTCCGAGTAGCCATGGTATGACTGTTGGAGACGACAGTAGTAGCATCAGAGGGACCAGGCAGAGTTATTTGTGGGCAAAGGTTATAGACATCTGATAAGGGAACATACTTGGCAGAAGCGGAAGCGGGTGTGTTTGAACTTCTTGGGGAATGGGATCCAGATGATGAAGAAGTAGTATCAATTTCTGTTTTTATCGGGTTCATGATGAGATTGAATTTTTGGTGGAGGAGAGTGAAATACAGGTGATGGTGGAGTAGTGTCAGGTTCCGGACCCAAGTTAGACTCTATGTATGACGGTGTCATACTAGTCTCTAAAGATGGTAAAGACACTTGGTGGTTCTGAGATGGTGATATCGGAGATTGAGAAGATATATTAGGTTGAGCTACTTGCTCAGTTGAAATACTAACATTTTTGTCGGTGAAATTAATTGTTGGTTGTATAGCTAAAGGTTGTTGCATTTGGACTTCATCACCAGGGGCAAATGGATTGTTTATAGGTATTGAAGGTGAGGCTGAGGATGATGATGGCAGTATCCAGTCGTCATACGTAGTAATACGTAACTCCGAATCAGCGAGAAGTTGTTGTGGTGTTACCTGAAATGGAAAACAATTTTCATCAAAAACGACGTGATGGGAAATATATATACACCTCGTATCGGGGTGAAGGCAGCGATACCCCTTGTGAATTTGACTATATCCAAGGAAAACACAAGTATGTGACTTGGGGCCAAACTTATTTTTGGCATAATCCCGAAGGTACGGAAAACACCTGCAACCAAAGACTCGTAAAATATTATAATTAGGTGAATTTTTAAACAACTTAAAATATGGTGCTTCCATTTTTAATTTAGAAGTAGGAAGTCGATTTATAAGATATACCGCAGTGAGGAAAGCATCATCCCAATATTTCATTGGAACATTTGCATGAAATAATAATGTAAGTCCCATTTCAACAATTTGTCTATGTTTACGTTCCGCAAACCCATTCTGTTCGGGAGTGTGCGAACATGAAATCTGTTGCAGCACTCCGTTTTGACGAAGATAATCAAGAAAATGATTAGAGGTGAACTCACCACCCCCATCACATTGAAATACTTTTACCTTATAGTCAAAACTGTTTTTCTACCATCTTATGAAAAGTGAGGAAAGCATCATAAAAATCAGATTTTTGTCGAAGAGGGTATAACCATATAAATTGTGTGCAATCATCAACAAATATAGCATAGTAACGAAAATTTTGTTGCAATGCAATTGGTGCTGGACCCCATAAATCACAGTGAATTTTGGCTAAAGGATCAGAAGAAATCTTATTAGAAAGTGGAAACGGTAAGCGACAGCTTTTACCAATTTGACAACTACTGCAAACATTGTAAGTCTTGTTCCAACTAGAAATAGAAATTAACTGATTATTGTTTAAAATACTCAAAAACTTAGAGTTTGTGTGACCAAAACGTTGGTGCCACAACTCAATAGGCACATGCTCGGTCTTAACTGCAGATAGGGCTTCTAGTACTCCCTTGTGTCTAAAGCATACAAATCCCCTCTTCTAGTTCCTGTTGCTATAATCTTGCCTGTCCTCAAGTCCTTTATCTTAAAACCATTACCAAAAAATTCAAATGAGCAAGTATTATCATCAATAAATTTACTAACTGTTAAAAGATTTTTTGTTAGATGTGGAACAACGAGAACATTCTTTAAGGACACATTTGTACCAAGAGATGATGTGATATTCTTGGTACCAATGTGAGAGATTTTCAAACCTTTTCCATTACCAACAATTACCTTGTCAGTACCTTGATAAGATTTTAATGATTTAAAAATACCTGAGTTTCCAGTCATGTGTGAGGTAGCGCCATTGTTGGTGTACCAAGTGGGATCAGTTGCTTGATTTGATATAGTGGTTGCAGCCAAAGCATTCGAAAGATTTTCTGCTGCATCGTAGGCATGGTCATATCTATACCAACACCTATTTGCTAAGTGGCCTTGATGCTTACAGATCTGACACTTCGGATTTTCATCTGTATGTGGAGCATATTTGGAGCTGTTTGAATCTTTGTAATGAGATGTTGGATACAGACTATGTGACTCCTTGTAAGGAGATTGTCCAGCTGGTGTAAAACCTCCTCCTTTCGAGATGAAATGATTATTACCACCTCTTTTAGAGCTTCGACCACGACCTGTATTTGTTGTTGCAAAGTCAAAGTTTTGGTCGATGTTTCAGTTATTTGTAGAGTGACTTTGATGCCATAACTCGTAACCTTGTAGTGCTGAAACAAACTGGCTAAAAGAGGGAAAATGAGGCTTAGATAACATTGTTGTACTGAAAATTTCATACCTGGCTCCAAGACTTTCTGATAAAGCCAATACTTTATCTTCGTCAGGGACTGGTTTTTGAATGGCATCAAGATCATCACAAATACTTTTGAACTGTTTCAGAAGATCATTTAGATTGAGACTTCCTTTCTTAAGAAACTGGAGATGTCTCTTGAGTTGTATTTCACGGTCTTTATTAGCTTGCAAATAGGTTCCTTCTAGCTTGGTCCACACTTCTTTTGACGTGCTCATTCATTGAACATGACGGTATGATTCTTCCGTGAGTGAACTAGTTACCCAATACTTCAAAAGAATATCAGTATTTTCCCATTCAACAAACGATGGATTTGGTTCTTCCACACCATCTTTGATGTTGTTCCTTGGAGGTGCGTCTTCTTTGATGTGATCCATGAGTTTCATACCTTGGATCAACTGAAGAATTTGCATACGCCAGGGGAGATAATTCGATTCAATCAATTTAATTGACACCATCTTCATAAGATTGGGTAACGATTCTGCAGTAAGAGCAAGGACACTACTGTTAGATGTTTTTTTTGATCCCATTGTAGCAAGAATATGAAATAACGAGGATCGAATACTCGTTTGAGCTTTATGGCTCTGGTATACCAAGAAGAATTTCTGAATAAAAAGAATTTTTATTCAATTGTATTTTTCTTGATAATAACATCCAGGAAGCTTTGCACTATATATAGTTTTACAGAGAATAAGAGACAATCAATTATGTACACGATATGCGCAAGACCGTCTGAGAGAATATCTTCTGACTTGCGTTATTTGATTTTCTTCCCTAATGTAGTCGTGGCTAATTTATGCAGCGTATATATTCTTTCCTTTTTTGTTGTTGGTCTGGTATCCTTTGTGCTAGAAAATATCTTCTGAGCTGGTGAATCTTCCAGCTGTTGGACAACATTATTACTAGTATCGGTGAGCTATTTATGAAGGTGCAATGCGAGAGTACGTAATAGTTAGAAATATGGTGTATGATTATCATCCACAAGCTCCCCTAAGAGAAAAGGTGAGTAATCCAATAATATTTATACCTTATTCATTGTTAAAAGTTTCTAATGTAAGAATTCCTATATTATTTCAGCTGGAACGTTTCAATGGGTTATGGACAATTCGTAATGAGGAAACTAGGTTCATTCACCACATTGTATCGATGAGCAAGAAGGTTTATTGACGAACATTTGATGCGCCGGATTCTTCATTACCCTTACTAGTTTTTCTATAATGCTACACTCTATGTAATGTTGTTTTTTATTAAAATCAATTCCTTTTTTTTTGGTCAGATGTTGTGCATATAAAGAGTCGTTAGGTATATTCCAAATAACACTAACGACCCTTTAACTATTCTTACATGGCCTGTCATGGATGTTTTGCTCTAGAGAAGGGTCGTTAGGTTTATCCATAAACAAACCAACGACCCTACTCCCCTGGATGTATTGCATCCATAGAGTCGTTAGGTGTATTCAAAATAAAACTAACGAACCTTACCACCTCTTACTTGGCCTATCCTGGATGTTTTGTGTATAAAGGGTCGTCGTGTTGATACAATTATAGAAAACGACTCTAATATTGAGAATTGAAATCCAAAGCATCAACTGAAGGGTCGTTCGTCTGCTAAAATGGATGTTGCCCACCCTTCTGCTAATCAAGAAAAAGAAAAGTATTTTTATAAGAATCGTTCACCTGCTAAAACAATAAACTACCGACCCTTCTATAAAATAAATATTGGCAAACATGTACTTCTAAGCATCGTTCCAAAATATTATGAAAAGTTATAAAACATAAGTTCAAGTTTATAGTATCCAAACCTAACACACAAAGTTGTTTAAACAAACCATCCAAACATAAGTTATATATAAGAAAAGTTATAAAACATAACTTCAAGTTTAAAGTTAACAAACTTGTTTGCAACAAAGACCACCTCCTTTTTATCTCCTCCCTGATCTAGAGACTATCTTCTTTCTCTTTGGAGGACCCTGAGTTGCACCGCCACCATCTTGTTCATTTTGGGGTTGGCTACTTTGTCCCTGCTGAGAACGTTCCTCTTCCATCTGTGCACGTGTTTTCCGGTTCCTCTTGCCTTCCTTGGAGAGCTCATCAAACATCTTTTTTGCTTTTGGATTTTCAATGTGCTCCATGTATTGAGCGTAACGACGTTGCTTCTCAGGATTGAACACTTCCCCTTTATCAGTCGAGAAACATAGTGCCTTGACAAAAAGCTTCATCCGTTCCCTCTATATGCATTCAAATACGAATTCAACGTTAACTAGCTTATATTTGAATTTAGATGAATAACAAAATATAAAAAATAAATACTCACCACTAGTTTAAGAATTGTAGAATCATCTCTAGGTTCATCTTGAGAAGAAGAGTAGGATGCTCTGTTGGTCCTCCTAGTTTGATCAATCCGAATAACCCGACCATGCGAGAAACTTTCATACCATTCAAGGTAATCTTGTGTTGCCTCGTGCCCTTCGTTGACATGCGCCCAAGTTGTGACATTTACTAACCTAGAGTGTCTAGCATTCCAATGGGTGTAACTGGGTCCAAGGTCGTAAAAAATCTTTATGTTCGACTCGTCAGCCAGACACTTATCCAACTTATGGTTGAACGGAGGTACGTACTCTTCATCGGGTGAATCTTGAATAAACCCAACTTGACGCATGACTCTCATCGGATTGTACATCGAGAAACCGTAAGGGTGAAACAAAGGGCCATCATACAACACGACATGTTCCATTGCGCCAGCTCTATTCTCCGCGTACGGATTAAATTTTACCTCTTCCACCTTGATGTTGTCCAACTTTTCCCGCATTGCTACCAACGCCTCTTTTTTCTCCTTATCCTGAGAACCGGTGAAAAAATATTGTGCACCTGTTGGATTACCTTGCTTCCAATCTTTGTTTGGTTTCACATCTTCATTACCTTTGATCAGTGACGGAAAATGATCATAAAACCACACCTATATTTAAAACAATGAAATAAACATAAAAAGATTTAAGGAAAATAATTTAGACAAACAAAACAACTTTCATCAATCCAAATACCTGGAGTAGACCATCTGAGAAGTTTGTTCCCGAGATGCTTTGGAAAGATGACTATTCAAATGCGCAACTATGGAAGTACCCCAAGAGTACTTGTTCACATCTTCTAAAGGATCCAAAATCTGAAGAAGGTTGGCGCTAGCCCTATTACCTTTGCTGTCGGGAAATATAACAGACACAAGTACGTAAAACAAATACGCGCCTGCAGCATAACGACATTCCAAATCAGTGAGACCCTCCTTTTCTTTTTCCAATGTCCCAGCAAACATCTCCCTAATCTTTACAAATTTGAACTCTTTCTTATTATAGTTGGTTCCATTCTTAAATATCCCATCAGTGGTGGCTTGATCCCATCCAAACAAGTTCTTGGTCCACCCATAGATATCAACCCAATTAGGCCTTCTCTTGAAATTCTCAATGGTGGATTTACCTTCAACGTGCAGCCCTAATATCTATTCCGCATCATCAGGAGTAACTGCCATCTCGCCAAATGGGAATTGGAATGTGTCGACTTCAGGGTAATACCTTTCACATAGAGTAGATACTGCAACCTTATCATAATAAATCACTCGAGTTACGACGGCAAGATACAAACCAGAGTTTTCAACATAAGCTCTAACTCTTTCACATTCCTTGTCTAAAGGCCACAACTCCATTTTCCCGAAAGAAGATTGGTGCCTGAAAGGACGGACGACATTCTTACGATCCTACAAAAGAGAAACAAGTCATAATTAGAATGTATTTACAAAGTTATACCAAATAATCGAATAACAAGCAAAGATGGTATACTTACGATTGTCTCATAGATGGTACGATCCCACGATCCCCGATATCCAAATAGAACTTTACATTCATCCCTAGGTTCTCCTCTCGCTTTACCATTGCTAAGACGAGTCAGCTAAAAATTTATAGGTGCAATGTCTCGCGCTAGGGTTTGCAAATTTAAGGGGGGACAGACTCATCTTCAACCTAACAACCTAACGATTTTTCATACGTTTTACATGCAACTACAAGGTCGTTGGGGTTTGAACATTACGAAACTGCTGACCCTAACACTGTAACTTCCAGTTTTCGGTTATCAGACTCGATTTCACAATCAAAACACACCAAAAACACACCAAAACATGGAATACAAGTTGGGTTTTAGTTCACATACCTTCTAATTGGGGCCATGCGTTTCTTGGGTTTCGATTTTTCGGGTTTGGAGACTGAGACTGGTTTCTGCTTAACCTTTCCTTTCAATGCTTCGACGAAATTGTGGAGTTGAATTGCTTTGCGAGCGGTCTTCTTTGTGCGAGCCATGATTGTAGAAGAAGTTAATCGTCGATCAAAGTTTTATCATCGACGATTACACGATGAATCGGATGAAGAAATCGTTTTCTTCGAGGGTCGTTAATGGTGGTAATGGAGAAGATGAAGAGGAGGAGAGGAAGAAGATGAAAAGAGAAGAAGTGAAACTGATTTTAGAATTTAGGTTTTGTGTAGGGTATAAATTAGGGGCCTTGATTAGGGTAGTTAATTAGCCTTTAACTGATTTTTAAGACTAAGGGTAAAATATTATTTTCATACGAAGATTAATACAAACCTAAAAATAATTGGGTGCAAACAAAATATCATGGCCCCCATTTAATTTGAATGGCCCCCAGTTAAACCTAGGCAACTATACTTATAGGTCGAGAAAAATATTTACCCATTTAATTTGAATGGCCCCCAATTAAACCTAGGCAACTATACTTATAGGTCGAGAAAAATATTTACAATAAGGCCACAAATCGTATTGAAAAATCAGAAGGATCTCAAATTTACTTATCTAGAAAATCACAAAAGCTGACATTAACTTGCATCATTAGGTATCCTTCCACTGAAAATCCAGATTGATTGTCCACCCAAAACCCAACCTGGATATACCCGATCAACAATATTAAGAAAACCTTTTGAAATCCTTCCTTTCAGAACTAATCTGCAGCATCAATAATACTAAAAACTACTCAAACAACGTATCGGTATGTGACGTATCTCCCTGCTGTCTCACTAGGCCTGATAATCTTCACCACTTGCCCACGTTTTAGTCCATAATATCGAGCAATGGGATCTGTAATCTGAATTCGGGGTAGCTGACATCACAAGACAAAAAAACAATTAGAATTGCTTACGAGAAAGAAGAACGAGGTAAAAAAAGATAGAAAACAAGAAAAGACAAGCAACGTATGTAATGAGATCAAAAGAAGCATATAGCACAAGAATTTGAAACAATATTTCACTGCAGATAATAGCACAAAACAGACAAAAGAATCCGATAGGCATGATCACAGGCAGGTGCCGGTTGGTTCAATAGGCTCTACAGTCCAGACCATGGGTTGATTAGGTGTTCATATTATTACATAAACATTCCAAGAGCAGTAATCTCCTAATTGGTAAATAAAGTACAAGTTAACCACTCTTTTCCTGTCCTTTTGTTTTTCCCTTTCTAGGCCCTGGGACAACCATTTTTTTTCACTTAAGACACCAGCCTTTCCGCATGCAGTTGTATGATTGCAGCAGTCTATTTAAGTTTAAACTAGAAAAACACACTTGTCATTATTCAGTCCTTCAACCCAGTTATCCCGAATATAAACAATCATGCTTCATTCGCACAAGCATTTTATTTCAGGTCGAAAAACCTGGAAAGTACTTAAGAGGCTCTAAAACAACTACCAAGTGGGTTACAAGTCTTAAGTAATCCTCAACATTTCTACCCAGCCTCCACCTCCACCTACACTGACCACTTCAGAGGCTCCAAAAAAATTACCTGCCAAACGGTCTACAAGCATTCTCACAATTCTCTCCTACCCTCCATCATCATATGACTATGTAGTTAATATTATTGTAAGCACAGGATCCATTGTGTTCTCTATACTAGACCATTATGTAAAAAAAATGGTTGAAAACATTTAATCATCCGAAACAAGCAGTACAACATGTTTTTGGGAACAGATTCAGGCTGACAGGTACAGAGGAACAGAAAAGAATTATACAATTCACCAAAAGAAGCCGTAAAGTAATACTATAAATAGAAATTTATTTCATTCGCAAGGAACCAAAGTGCCATAAGTTCAGTCACAAAATCAATTTGAGTACTGATATGTTGTATATGCATATGAAAATGTCCTTCGATAAATTCGTGAGGTTTTAGATGAATGTTTTCCATAGACCAGAATGGCCACTTAATTTGTTTTATTATACACATACGTACATACAGAGATTGTATATCTAAGTGTGTGGATATTAAGTGTAAAGGAACATGATATAAAAAAGAATGACGGGTAAGAATATGGAATATTTGATCATCACAAACCTGAGTTTCTTTCAGAGTATAACGCTCCAGCAAAGTTTTCTTTTCTTCGGGTGTGAGAAGTTGATGTTCAGGGACAAGAACATGCCGACTGATATTGACAAGCAGCTCCGCTTCCTGCCACAGAATTGTAAGCAAACTTTAATTAATCGTTCTTTTCACGAGATCACAATAAAAGGTAATTAAATCCTTAAAATATCTACTCTCTCTTGAATCTTCAGTACAACGTTAAGTTAACTTATGAACTATAAATGATCTCAAGCCTATTTTGTAACCGGTATTTATTCCTTTCCACCGTGCTTCTATTAGCAATTCAGTATATGGTAACAAGTACAAGTGATTAAGATTGCTGACAAAAGAGCAAAACTTTCTTAATTGAGGTCCAACTAGTTCAATCCTTATAGTGAATAAGGGTTCAGAAGAAATGTTTCGAGGCTCACCAGATCATTGTGGGAACCATTCCTATAAAACCTTACACTTACAAGATGAACTAAAGAAGCCTTGTGATTGTATCAATTTTATGACATTGTTTGACTTGACAATTGGTCCTTCAGAAAATAAGTTTAGGTCACTATAGGGCACATATCGAACTAGCTAGTCAGCGGGTCCAAATTAACAATTTTCCGCAGAGCTTGTAACTGAAGAAGCATAATATAGTTTCACTACTAATTCCCTATGTTGTTTAGGGCAAGGCATATGTCGCCGAGTGAGACGCAGCATACATATACATGAGTATGTATGTAAATTCTAGGAATACCATATCAAAATAACTAACAACTAACAACAAATACGATTCTTAATAGTAATTCATAATAGAGTTAAATTTCACCAATAATGAAGTTTACCTGGAAGACCTCCAGTTGGAACTTGGAAGAAATTTCAGTGATAACTTTCTTGGCAACGGGAGTTAAATTCTGTTGTGAAATCAAAATTGCCTTGTAGACCTCATCATTCTTCATCCGTTCAGTGTAAATCTTCATTGTCCTAACTCCAACTTTGGGTTCATCAGGGAAGAATACATATATCTGATCATCATCATCGTTTCTCTTGCTTTTCTTGATATCAAGGTCTTCTCTTCTGAATTTATCCCCGAATTTAGCGAGAAATTGAGCTCTTGTCTCGTTGATTTCAAAATCTCCAACTAAGTAACCTCTGTCATTCAACATCTGCATCACTGTACGCCGAATTCTGAACAGCCTCGTGATTTCCTCGTCCGTCATCCGAGTCTCCGAAGCCATGTATTTCTGATTTTCCTAATACGAGATGCTGAAAAAAACAAGCAGAATTGTTAAACTAAACCGAAAACCCTAAACCGTAATAGAGTAATTATTCATTCAATTGTGAAGGGAAAAACTTACCAGTATGGAAACGGAGTTCAATGGGGTTGTTTTTATAGAGTTCAGAAAGAAAATCAAATCCCAACGGAAGACAGGGAGGAGTGCAGCTGCGGAGGACAGTTGGAGAATTGAGACAAGGGTTTAAGCGAGGGTTTGTAGATTGTTTTATATTATACACTAAAAACCTCGACACGGTGTGTTTGGATCCAATAAAGAAAGTCCGCTAAACTTGCATACCCAAAGCAAAAGTTGGAAGTAAAAGGAATTTTTTTTCCTCTAGAAGTGTGCTTGTCTAGTTTGATCTTGTCTTAAGCATAGCTCAAGTTAGCATAATTCCTTGAAAGCCCGTTGAAACCTTATTCACCCTTTCCCTGTTAGAGCTAGCACTATGGTGCATCATTTCCCTTCCATATCCCTCCATTTCCCTTAAAATGCCAAAACTCCAACCACTATGGTCTCCCATATCCCTACACCCATATCCCTACACGAGTAGAGATAGAGACCACCATCCCTACACGGGTGAACAGATCTGTTCATCCTTGTAAGGAAGGGAAATCACACGGGGACTCGGTCCGCGTATGCGTTACACTTTAGCGCGAGTCGCACGCGTGAGAACCGAGCATTATCGCGGACTCGCTTCCGTTTCGACAAATAATATTTGTTTGACCTTTTTGGTTTACACCTCTCTCACACCCGATCCTAACCATCCATCACTAATAACGGCTCCATTTTGTACGCTGATCGGATCCCAACGACCATTTTTTCAAAATCCCTATAAATACCAATCTAATTCTCTACTCAAACCACACCAAATCAATTGATTTTTTCTGTTCTCCCTCTTCCTCTTACATCAATTGATTTCTTCTTTCTCTGCATCTTTATTACAATTCGTTTTTTGTATTTAGATTTAGATTTATTGTAGTAGTTATTTATTTGTTATCTTAGTTTAATTAAAAATGGTACTTAATTTTGTCACACAAGAAGAGGTTGATCTTACCACTGCTTTTATTTATGTGAGTATGGACAAAATTGTGGGTTCGGGGCAAAAAAATCGCTTTGTTTTGGAAACGCATTCACGAAATTTTTGTACAACGAAATGGCAATCCATACGGAAGAGATTGGGATGCTTTAAATAGCAAGATGAGATCTATTAAAAAGGATGTCAAAGAATTCATGTCCATTCTGAACGCTATATATCGCCAAACCAAAAGCGGTGCAAGCCACGAAGATTTGGTAAGTTTATTAAATTTGTAAGTTTTTCCATACAGGTTGTGATAATAGTAATAAATCTAATGTTTCTTATATAATTTTTTAGACAAAAGATGGTCGCCTTCAATATCAGGAACAAAGAGGACAACCTTTCAAGTATGATGCATGTTATGAATTATTTAGAGAAAAGGTCCCTGGATATAATTATAAATTGGTTGTGAGCCAAAACAGTGAGTTGTTTGAATCTCATCGTAACTTTTTATCGGTCGAAGATGGTAATGAAGTTCTTCCAAATGGAGAAACTCGTTGGAAATACAAGGAAAATGCACGTCCTATAGGAACAAAGAAAGCCAAAAAATTTGCTAGACAGAAGAAGGATCGTGAGCAAGGTATATATAGAGAAGATGATGGTGAGACATCTTCGGTTAAGATGGAAGAAGCTATGATACTTGAACAAAGTTCAAGTATTTTGGAGTATCTTAAGGAAACCCGATCAAGGAAGAAAAAAATGAGAATGGAACGATAATCCCAATACCAATTTTTTTTGGCTTATACTCAACAACCGAGTTATCAAATGGAAGATCAAATGAATTTGCAAATGCTTTAACAACAGACTAATCAAATGCATGGACAACAAATGCATTTTAATCAAGACAAAGAAATAATGTTGATGGACCTTAGTTGTTTAGCTCCCAACGAAAAAAAATATTATCAACGCAAGCAAAAGGAGATTTTGAAGGGGAAGGGTATAATCAGCGTTGAAGATTCTGAAGATGAAGATGTAATCCAACTCTAATTGTTTTATCTTTAATTGTGTTTAGTTTTTTAATTTGTAGTACATGTTTAGAATAAAAGTGTTATCTTAAATTTGTAGTTGGTAATGTTGTTAACTTTATTTTAAATGTGTTTGAATTAATTAAATTTGTCAATTTGTTGTAACCACTCGATTTTCAAATCTAAATTCAAATAAATTAATTCATTTTTTCACTTCATTAAACTAATGTTCATAAATAACTTTAAAAGATACCTCTAACATATCATTCGATAGGTTTACATGTTGTTATTTTTGTTGTTGTCGGTTCAACAATCAATGCCGCTTCGAAATGGAAAAACGGTTCTTTTCTCCATGCTGTGTATGCATCTTGTGCAGCGAAATGGTCACCTATGTACCTATTGAGAAACTCATTGTACCTGATGCATAATTTCCTAACATGATATGTCCTTGAACAAATGTAGGATGGTAGATAATTATGTCGTGGTTTCTTTCCCGTCTCTTTAACGAAAGAACTCCAACCAACATTAGTCCAGAATATTGTTTGATCCTTAGGCTTTTCTGGAAAATCATCCTTGAAACGGTAATAGTTTCTAATCCATTCATTCTCTTCTTCGACATCCTTTAACCTTTCTCTCAGTTGGAATTGTTGTTGACCACGTTCTTTTTCCTTGGAATTTTCTTCGTGTTCCTTGAGTTTGTGTTGGTATTCTATCGAACACCCATATGAATATTTGGTATGTTTTGTGGACTTTCCTCTGCTTAACACTTCATCCAACAACTGTGTTAGCTTGGTAGGTGATGAAGACGTCGTAGCGTTCGCAGTAGCTTGATGACCTCTTTTGCATATCTCCTTTTCCATTGCAGCAATTGATGTAGTGGGTCGCTTGCATCTTCTAATTATGTCTTCGACTGAGTTGGTAGTTGCTGACTTATTTTCCATTGAATAGATGTTTAGCTTTGATGTTGCAAAGAAAAATAGGTAGATTGATGTTGAAAATAAAAATGGGTTATCTTTCTTGTATATAGGATTCCTTCCCAACGGCTCTATTTTTAAGAACTCGTGCCCAACGGATTGTTTTTCCCAACGGATATTTTTCTAACAACTCGTGCCCAATGACTCTTTTCCAACGGCTATGTTTCCTAACAGGTCTATATCCCAACGAATCAATTTCGTTATATATATATACTATCAGCATTTTTTGGTTCTTACAACCAACAATCTCAATACATTCTTACAAACCATCAACCTAAATTATGTATTCTAACAGTTCGAGTAGAAATGGAAAAAAAAATAGTATGTGTAGAAGCAAAAGAGGTTTGTCCATGTTGTTTCATGGATACACACAATTTTCTTCAATGCCCATGGATATATACAAAATGTCCACAACCAGGATGCAGAGGCACTAGGAAGGTAAAAGAGTCGATACCAGAGAAGATAAGGTATTTGGAATGTGAGTATGCTAAATGTCCGGGAGAAGCACAATGTTTGGAGGATGCAATGAAAGATGCAATCAAACAACAAAAAATTGAAGAACTCGGCAACAACTTGAAAATAAAAGGTAAGGTGGAGTTTGAATGTACCAAGGGGATTCCGTGTGAAACTGAGGGTTGTTATTTCTTGATGGAAATGCACCGTTCAGTCGCCAAAAAAACATATAAAAAGCGTTATTGGAGATGCCTTAAGTGTGGAACGGTGGCATGGGCTGAATAAGTGTTGTTTTACTTGGATCTAATATCAATTGATGTAATGTGAAATTTTATAATTAGTATGTGTGAGTTTTTTAATTAGTCAGTTGTGTTTAGCAATATGCGTCTACAATAAATAATAATGGTAATTTTATTATTCAGATTAACGATTATATTAAGTACGTTCAATCAGCATTTAAACCAATAGGCGACCCTATTGGACGAGTTATGTCTCGTGAGGGTTTACAGAGAGATATACCCAAAAAACCTATCTTCATTTTAATTCTTTACTCTTCATCTGATGATTCAGATGATGAATATTCAAAGGGTGAAGGGTCATAATCTGAGAAGCTATTTCTCAACATGACATATCAATTAAAAAATCTAAATGGTTTCCCCTTCTTTTTTTCGTAACTTTCCAAAGCACGTTGCTCCTACAACAAAATAAAACAATGTTAATTTACAATAAAATAATTAAACTATTCAGTACACATACTCAAAAGATTGTTTGATGGGTAACCACTAAATTTCTTACGATTTCCAATGGTACTCCAGCCCTCCATAAATATAACGATCTCTGTGTCGTTACATATACTTTCACGTCTGAAGTAATTACGTTTAACCTTGTTTTCAGATACTTAACCATGCGTTGATTCAGATTCCTGTTATGTATAGTCAACCTTTGTAGCAACTCCTCCAAAAGGTTGGTGTTATTGAGTTGTTCATCTTCTACTTCATTCTCTTGGTGAACTTGAACCCATAAACTAACTATCATTTCGTATTCCTCCGGATTATAACCCACCATAATTAAGAAATAGCAGTGATGTGGATAATAAGTTTTTTTTTTTGAAGGTGGAGAACAGATTTGGTCGAACTAATGTGTTCATTGCTAAAGAGATTGTGAGTCCTTTATACATGCACCATATACATATCCATAAACTGTTGAATGAGATCTCCCGGATGAATATCCTAATCCATATACTATACTGGTAGATTTCCCTGATATGTATACATATCCATATACTGTGTAAATGATTTCGCTGAATCCTTTATACATGCACCGTATACATATCCATAAACTGTTGCATGAGATTTCCCGGATGAATATCCTAATCCATATATTGTACTGGTAGATTTCCCTGATATGTATACAGGTCCATATACTGTGTAAATGATTTCGCGGATTATCGTAATTGTAAACCATATGCCACCAAATATAAACTTCATAATTTGCAAACATAAAGTGAATCCCAAATAATATCTAAAGTTTGTTATTACAAGAGCGTTTAACATTCGAAAACTTAAAAGAGAAAAGTGAAATACATCCTATGACTCATCATCATCATCATCATCATCATACATACATACATACATACCAGCATCATCGTCATCGTCAACCTCAACATCGTCCTCCTCATCCTCATCGTCATACTCAGAATCCTCCTCTTCATTCTTATAATCCTCCCCATCACCAGAATCCTCCTCGTCATCTCCATCATGTTGATATTCGTCTCCTACATGTCCATGTGCATCTCCATGATGGAAGTCATCTGGGATGTGATTATTGTAATCTCCATAATACTCAAATGCCCCATCCTCGTTTTGTCCTGGGACAACTTCTTCTTCTAAGTCTGTATCATCATAATCTCCTTCTGACGATGGAAGTACCACGTATTCCATATCTGAACCCTCCAGACTAGACAAGTCCCCTGCATGGCCTCCTCTACCAGGGCGCGCAGCAATGTGCTTGACAAGATCATTTATCAGTTGTAGGTGGAGTTCTAGGTTTTTTAGAGATGACATAAATACACGACCATTAACAGTAGGTTCGGGAAGGGGAACATGAACAACCCTTCCCCAATCTGTATCCCGACGCTCATGCTCGATAATGATGTTGTGTAAAATAAGACAACATTTCATAATTAGATTCATGTCTGATTGGTGCCAATACTTACAAGGAGATCCGACAATTTTGAATTTACCCTGAAGCACTCCAAAAGCACGCTCGACATCCTTTCTTTTAGCCATTTGATACTTGTTGAACCTAACATAATCGGGAATATCCAATGTCTAAGAAAAAGCTTGTACAATTGTAGTCAACTTTGGATAGATACCATCGGCTAAGAAATAACCCATATTGTATTGGTGACCGTTGATGACATAATTGCATGGAGGTGCTACACCCTTTAGCATGTTATCAAAAAGGGGTGAGTGTGCCAACACATTCAAATCGTTGTTTGATCCAGGCATTCCAAAAAAGGCATGCCAAAACCACAAATCATATGATGCCACCGCCTCTAATACCAAACTACTCTCTTTATCTTTACCCCTGTAAGTTCCTTTCCAAGCTACCGGACAATTCTTCCATGGCCATTGCATACAATCAACACTACCAAGCATTCCAGGAAAACCTCGGTCGGCATTCTCATCTAGCAACCTCTGAACATCTTCAGGAGTGGGTTCACACAAATATTTGGCTCCAAAAGTCATGCAAATGGTGTGGCAAAAACTTTTTAGATACTTGTATATTGTAGTTGCACCCATACGAGTGTAATCATCAATACTATCAGCAGGCGTACTTTTTCATAAACATTTCATCACGACAACTAATTTCATATGCGGAGAATGCCCCATAGTACCAGTTGCATCCGGACGTTGATGCCATTCCGGATCAACTTCAAGCAATTTTCCTAACAATTTCTCGAATAAATCTTCCCTCATGCCTAGACGATGTTTGAATTATCTGGAGGTATAACAGGTTCCAAGCGTAAAATAATCATTCATCATTTTTGCATCATGCCACACTCGATCACGCGTTATTACACTGCGTATTTGTACCTCCTGTGGTACAGCTTTTCTAATAATACGCAACCGTTCATCCAAACATAGTTGTGTAAACATAATCAAATCTTTCTCTTCTTCATCACTATCACTAGAGGTATCCAAATACATTCCATATTTGTGTCTCACATAAGAACGCATTAGACTCATTGTGCACCCTAGCAAACCAAAAATACACTATCAATTTGGGTATATCATACATAAACACAAGTATATCAAACTTCTACATTAATATGCATTTACATGGAACATTAAATTATACATAAATCAAGACACACAACAATTAATCATACATTTTTCACTTAATATATGTGTTCATAACGTTATTGAATTGCATACTACATATCCAACCAACCTAGCATCAATAATTTCATCAAAAATGAAATCAAATTAACTTAAAAACCCAAACATTAGAATCACTCACCTTATATGATTTTTTGGATGAAATTCGAAATTGAAGAACGGATTTGCTTCACCTTGTGCTAACCATCAAACCCTTTTAATCTAAGCTCACGAATCGCCTTGAATCGACATGAAAATGGAAAGGGGGTAAATGGGGTTTTGAGAAGAGGAAAATTAGTGAAGAAGATGAAATGGGAGGAACAACCGGGTTTTGTGAACTTAAACCTATCAAACGGGGACTCAGTCCGCGTATTTGGTCAATTCAACGAGTTGACTAATACGCGGACTCGGTTCCCGTCCTGCACTATTCATACACGGACTGAGTCCGCGTATAGTGTAGGGAAGGGATAGCTAGACAACATAGCAGAGTTGCCTTTTGTGTGCCATCCCTTCCCTTTATTTGAGGGATAGGGAAGGGATAGCTAGCACCATAGTGCTAGCTCTTAGTCTTCTCATTTACCCTCCTACGTCAAAGCGCATTTAAACCAATATATCTGATCCTCATAATGACTTCACGGTCCCAAAAGTTGGAAGGCGAGGTGGACTATGTCTGATGTGGAAAGATAACTTAAATATCTAAATTTTATTTCACTCTCAAAATTATATTCATACAAAAGTTATACCACCACTCCCTGAGCAACCGTGGTTCTGCACGGGTATCTATGGGCCACCGCATCCGGATACAAGGAAAATTCTGTGGCAGGAATTCCCAACAATCTTTAGAAACATCAATCCTTCAATTCCTTGGCTATTTCTAGGAGACTTCAATGACGTCCTAGACCAACCGGAAAAAAAGAAAGAAAGGAGGAAGGCAAGTAACATATGCTCAATCTCAACCTCTACTCACTCTCATGGATCAAATGGGTTTTATAGATCTGGGATTCCGAGGAGACCCTTTCACCTGGACAAACAACCAAATGAGGCAAAATAAAATTCTAGAAAGAGTAGATAGAGCTTTAGCAACCCAACTTTGGTGAACGACAACTCCACATGCGGAAATTACCAATCTTCCAAGAATAACATCTGATCACTCCCCAATACTGCTACAAAGGAAAGCAATGGATTGCCAAGGAACAAAAAACTACAAATTTGAAAACATATGGCTCTCTCATCCCCAACTCAAGCAAATAGTCGAATCGGCATGGGAGCAACAACAAGATAGTGAACCTACACTCGACCTCCAACTAAAACTCATAACAAACGTACAAACCCTCTTAGACTGGAACGAACAAACCTTTAGACACCTACCAACTATGATCAAGAAATCAACAACCAAGATAAAGCACGCACAACATCAATGTGCAACCCAATCAGGCTCTGACCTGGAATTCTGGCTACATCAAGAAAAATAGCTAAGAATAGATCATGTGGAACTCTTACAATGCCATGCGACATACTGGCAACAAAGATCTATAATTCAATGGTCATAATCGTGGGATCTCAACACAACCTTCTTCCATACTAAAGCTAACATCCATAGAGCATGTAACAATATACAACAACTACAAGATCCACAAAACAACTGGATTAACAAGAAGGAAGATGTTGTTCAACTCATTATAGATCACTACGCTCAGCAATATACGACCCCACTTACAATGATTAATGAATACCTTTTCACAAATATCTGACCAAAATTAATTCCCAGACAATCGTACCTACTCACAAAGGAAGTAATTACAACGGAAATCAAACAAGCCCTCTTTTCCATAAATTCAGAAAGTGTTCCATGTCCAGATGGTTACACAAGTAAGTTTTTCAAAGTTTTCTAGGAAACAACTCATCACCAATTGATAGCAATACCTAAATATTCATCCTCTCATGAATCACACAAACATAACACTAATACCTAAAATGGACCATCAATCAAAACCATCTCAGTTCAGACCCATAGCACTCTGTAACGTCACTTATAAAATCATTTCAAAAATTCTAGTCAACCGAATTAGACCACTTCTACCATTCTTAATAATCCCTTACCAAAGTGCTATTGTCCCACAAATATCAATACACGATAACATAGCGATTGCTGGAGAACTCTTCCATCATATCAAAACCTCTTACCTAACCAAAGATCCAAAAATAGCTCTCAAACTTGATATCCAAAAAGCCTATGATAGCTTAAATTGGGGATTCATCAAAACCTCCTTTACAAAACTTGGATTTCCACCAGCCTTTATAGACTACATTATGCTATGCGTCACAACAATTACATACTCAATCAATATCAATGGTACACCCCATGGCTACATCACCACAACTAGAGGTATCAGACAATGAGACCCACTATCTTCCTATATTTTTATTATATGCGCCAAAATCCTATCTACAAATCTAGGAAACCTACAAAACCAAAATTTAGTTCGGGGACTGAACATATCAAAAAAAAGCACCATCCATTATTCATTTAATTAATATATGCGGATGACTTACTAATCACATACAAATCTTCCAATCATAGTAACCAACACCTTAAAACCCTACTGCACTCCTATAGCACATCTGCGGGGAAGATAATTAATACTTTAAATCAGTAATCATCCATCACCCAAATCTAGACCCGACCAAAGTAAATGAACTTCAACAATTCTTTAATATGTCGGCTACTTCAAAACCTCCAATCTATCTAGGAGTCCAATTCAAACAAGGAAGGGCATCCAACCAAACCTTCGCTCCCCTATTACAAAGATTAGCCTGAAATGCCAAAGAATGGATGACAAAAATGCTTAACTCTAGCCGGAAGACTCACTCTCATCAAAACCTCCCTAATTCCCACCTCAAACACATTATGCAAACACAAAATCTACCCAGCAATATTCATAAACAAATAGATTGTATCATTAGGAATTTCTTCTGGGACATGACTCAACCATTAAAACACTTCACCCTATAGGATGGGATAAAGTAACAAAACCAATATCCGAAGGAGGATTAAGAATAAGGAAGAGCAGTGATCATAATAAGGCACTACTCATGAAAAGAATCTGGAATCTACATGAACAACCTAACTCTATCTGCAGAAGTCTCTTCGGTGCAAAATATCTCAACCAACAACCAATTCTACAGGGCATTAACTCCATACCCTCCTCCTTCAGTTCTCAATGGAGACAACTAGAAGCAATTGTCCCTACCATGCAACATTTGATATTCCATCGTATTGGAAATGGATTATCAACTCCGATAGAAGCCAATTGGATTCGACACTCAACAAACCTAGACCAATCACAATGCTACCCATTCCAAATGGTAGCAGATCTCATAGACCCAATTTCCCACTCTTGGAATCACGAAAAATTAAGCTCCCTTCCCAATACCATAACCCAAAAAATCATGAACATCCACCTACCCCAAAATTCCTGATAAGCATGTAATTGCTACATTTTATACCCATATTTATATTATCTAGGATACAATATTTTAGTTACTAATACTATTTTAGTGCTTTTGTAGAAAGTACAAGTGAATTCAATCATCCACCGAATAAACAACAAAATGTGAGACTTAATGGTGTTTGCGAGGAAAATGGAAAAATGTGGTTGGTATGGTACTTCCATATATCAGCAACCACTAATTAAATATGCTGGCCTGGTATTTCTATATATGCATCACTTATTATGCTGGCCTGGTATTTCTATATATCAGCAGCACTTATTAAGCTATCCTGGTATCTCCATATATCAGCAGCAATGAAATGGGATGGCCTGGTATTTCTATATATCATAAGCCGGGTTGGCCTGATATCTCCATGTATCAGCAACCAGAATAATGAAACAGGGTTGGTCTGGTATCTCCATGTATCAGCAACCACAATAATCAAATACGCTGGCCTGGTATTTCTATATATCAGCATCATTTATTATGCTGGCCTGGCATTTCTATATGTCAACATCATAGCGCTGGCCTGGTATCTTCCATATATTAGCAGCATGGAATTGCTTCACGACCGACACAACAAAGTGGAAACAAATGAGTTCTCTTTGTCCACCACGTTATAGATGTGTAAACCAGTAGTCACCATAACACTAAGTGTTGTGCACCTAAGGGAGTACCACTCCTTAATCCATTTGAGTGACACTTGATCATGGGGTTACATAATAATTGGGTGTACATTAAATTCATGTTCTCAAAATCATTTCAAGTTCAGGACTTGTTGGAGCGATGCAAATGAAGAAAAAGTGGTTGCTGAGATGGTTTGCACTGCTGGTATGTATCGAATTAAGGAGCATCAGTGGGCTGCAGTGCACATGGAACTCGTGGAAGGAAGGTGTTGTCGCTGCCTAAAATAAGAAGAACTGATGAAGTTGAGATGGACTGGCTGAGTAATGGTCAGGCGATACAAATGGTAATCGATGGAGTTAAGGTGGTTCGAGTTTTAGATGGTTTCGGCCAATATCTCATGCCTGGAAGCACCATCGAAATGACAACAAGAAGAGAAGAACTCAAAGGTGCTGTGAATGAAGTTTACACGGACAGAGAATGGGACTCGGTTGAGAAGAAAGTGGTGACTGTTTGCTGTGGTTGAGAACAATACAGAAGAGGAACTGTGGCTGGAGTTGGGTGTTGCAGTCGATGGTGCTAATGCCAGAAATACTAGCGAGCAGTGGTGGTTACTCCTTAGTGTAAGCATTGAATAAGGGAGCTGGAATCCCTGCCATGGTTGTTGTGATTGAGCTTTAGTGGGATGGTTGAGCCGTTGATACAAGAAGAGAAAGAGATCAACAACTGCAGTGCTGGAATTAACTCTTGGATGGATTCTATCGAGTAAACATGGAAAAGGAAGAAGCTGAACAGTTGGTGGCTGTTGTTTATAGTTCTTGAGACGTGAAAGAAAGGACGCAACTGACATCAGTCACCAGAGTTTTTAGTGGTGGAATTTATACTCTCAATTTGGTGTTGGTTGTAGTGGAAGTAACGAGAGGAATTGTGAATTGAAGATCGGCATCAAACAGTTTATTTGAGCTTCTAGTGTTGGAAGTGCCTTAAGTATCGGTTTGTTGAGAAGATGTGGGCGTTTGCATCGAACTGTAGTGGTATAGATTAATTGGTCGAACTATCGCGACCATTAGGTGAAGGTTCAGTAGTTGGCCGATCACAGGAGTAACACAATGAAAGAAGCTCGTGTTTAAGCTTGGCAGTGAATGAAACAGAGAAGAATAAAAGTCAGCTGCCATTGCTTGATCGGTCGGTGATGACTCTGTGACAAGGAGGAGTTGGACGAAAAAAGAATAAAAACTGGTGATTTGGCCCGAGTTTGTGAATTGTAGACAAGACTCAGATGATTTAGGGATAGAAAGTGGGTATTTACAGTTGGGCCTTGGCAGACTCGCATGCACCGGGAAGGTGGTATTTGGACCGGGCTTTGAAATTATACGCTAGGTCTTATTTTCCTCTGCAGATACCTACATATGAAGAAAGATTGGATAAAAGAAAGAGGGGAGGCCTGCGGCTGCAAAGCCGTGAAGACTAGGGTTTGGAGTTTTACTTTTCCGAATTCGATTTTTCTTAGCTAGTTTGATTTGAATATGTTTATGGCTTTTGAGAAAGCCATGTCTAGCTCGAGCCATGTTAGGGTTTAGGTAGAAATCATTTTTATTGTGAAAACTCTACATTTATATGCTTAATAATGATTTGATTGATTAGTAGTTTTTCTTCATATAGCTTGGTATTTAATTGCTCATGTGATTTTCTTGATTATTTATGCTTTTGAGTTGATATTTCGTGCTTCGGTTAAATCCATAGACGTGGTATGCAAGGATAGATAGGTAATGCTTTAGGATCACTACATAAGAAGCGAAGGAAATTACAACGGAGAAACAATATTTGAAAAAGCATGGAATATATTTTTAGAGATTAGTAGAGTTTTCATAGTTAATTGGTAGAAACCGAAAACCCTAATAACTCATTCCCATTTTGTTTATCGTTAAATTTATTTATTATTTCCTTTTGTTCCGAATATCTGAAAAATCGTTAAATATCATTTTGTTGATTACTTTGTTTTTGGTATTGGTTGGTAGAGTATTTCACACTCCTCATGGGAACGACCTGTACTTGCCATTGTCTACTAGTTAGAAGTTGTGCACTTGCAGTAATATTATTGTAGGTTTCCGAACCTACCAAGTTTTTGGCGCCGTTGTTGGGGAGTGGTTGCATAATGCACTCTGACTGATATCAATTTGTGTATATAGCTTATTTTTATTTTATTTTGTATATAATTTATTTTTCTCTTTATTTTAGATTTCTTTTAGTTCTTTTTACCCAGTTCGTTTGAATATTTTCCAGGTACCTTAGTCTGAAGTGCTATAGGCGAAAAGATGCACTCGCAAAACTTTTGCAAGGACCACTTGGAAGATCCACTAGAGGTTTGCTTAACACATTTTGGGTATGATTTTGATGATGATAGTGTTATTTGTGAAGTCAATGCCTTATTAGACTCCACACCACTGCTAGACACTAACAAATGGAAGCCCACTAGAACCTCTAGTTATGTCTGAGTCTCGACTAGTTCCATTAGTCGAGAATGGTCCGACCTTGACCCATAATCCATTAAGTTCTGATTTTTTTTTTGTCTTGATGATATTGATAATGAAACCATTTTACATAATAATGGGTCTATGAGTCATGATACTATTGCTCCAATGAGGCCTTATTCGGCAAGTGAATTTGAACCAACATATGTTTGTGTGCCCGACTTAGCTGAAGTTGAACCAATATCAGCCGTGGAAGTTATTTCCGCTGACTTAAAACCTGATTTAGGGAGTACAAAAACTGTTCAATTCTTTAAACAATGTTTACTAATTATCTGCGAACCTGATTTACTTCATATTCAAGGTTCGAATTATGTTCTAAATAATATTGAATTCAATTTTATCTCTCTAGGTACTAATATTTCTTACTGCAGGTTCATGTTTATGAATAATCATATTAGTTGGGTTGATCCACAACTCTTCAGGTTTTATATATATGACTCACAGCTTACCTTGGGGTACCAACCCCACATTGTTTGAGAACGTGCTACTGGCAAGTAGGGAAACATATAACTTTCGCTTCATGGGAGTCAACCCATCATATTTGTTCCCTCTACTCTATCTCTTATTTTCTTTTTGTTTATTTTTGTATTTCTCATCTTAATTTCTATGTTGGATGACTCAATTACATTGAGGACAATGTAATGTTTAAGTGTGGGGGGAGTGGCGCTTTTGTTAGGATTTTTCTTAAGCTTTTGTTAGGATTTTTAGTTAAAAAAAATAAAAAATCTATTGCATAATATCTCTGTTTTGCTCGAGGACTAGCAAAATATAAGTGTGGGGGTGTTGATGAGCATGTAATTGCTACATTTTATACCCATATTTATATTAGCTAGGATACAATGTTTTAGTTACTAATACTATTTTAGTGCTTTTGTAGAAAGTACAAGTGAATTCGATCATCCAGCGAATAAACAACAAAATGTGAGACTTAATGGTGTTTGAGAGGAAAATGGAAAAATGTGGTTGGCCTGGTACTTCCATATATCAACAACCACTGATCACATATGTTGGCCTGGTATTTCTATATATCACCAGCACTTATTATGCTGGCCTGTTATTTCTATATATCAGCAACACTTATTAAGATGTCCTGGTATCTCCATATATCAGCAGCAATGAAATGGGATGGACTGGTATTTCTATATATCAGCAGCCGAGTTGGCCTGGTATCTCCATGTATCAGCAACCAGAATAATGAAACGGGGTTGGCCTGGTATCTCCATGTATCAGCAACCACAATGATCAAATATGTTGGCCTGGTATTTCTATATATCAGCAGCATTTATTATGCTGGCCTGGTATTTCTATATATCAGCAGCATTTATTATGCTGGCCTGGTATTTATATATATCAGCAGCATAGCGCTGGCCTGGTATATTCCATATATCAGCAGCATGGAATCGCTTCACGACCGTCACAACAAAGTGGAAACAAATGAGTTCTCTTTGTCCACCACATTATAGATGTGTAAACCAGTAGTCACCATAACACTAAATGTTGTGCACCTAAGGGAGTACCACTCCTTAATCCATTTTAGTGACACTTGATCACGGGGGTACATAATACTTGGGTGTACATTAAATTCATGTTCTCAAAATCATTTCAAGTTCAGGACTTATTAGAGCGATGCAAATGAAAAAAAAGTGGTTGCTGAGATGGTTTGCACTGCTGGTATGTATCGAATTAAGGAGCATCAGTGGGATGCAGTGCACACAGAACTCGTGGAAGGAAGGTGTTGCCGCTGCCTAAAATAAGAAGAACTGATGAAGTTGAGATGGACTGGATGAGTAATGGTCAGGCGATATAAATTGTAATCGATGGAGGTAAGGTGGTTCGAGTTTTAGATTGTTTCGGCCAATATCTCATGCCTGGAAGCACCATCGAAATGACAGCAAGAAGAGAAGAACTCAAAGGTGTTGTGAATGAAGTTTACACGGACAGAGAATGGAACTCGATTGAGAAGAAAGTGGTGACTGTTTGCTGTGGTTGAGAACAAGATATAAGAGGAACTGTGGCCGGAGTTGGGTGTTGCAGTCGATGGTACTAATGCCAGAAATACTAGAGAGCAGTGGTGATTACTCCTTTGTGTAAGTGTAGGACCAGAATATCGCTACAACACTATTTCTGCGATATTAACAACACTTTTGCGAGCGTCACAGAAGATTCTTTAACGAAATTTCGCGAGCGTCACAGAAGAATTTAAAAGAAGCTGACGATAGAAGAAATACAAAGAGAGTATGTTTATCCCACGATGGTTATCAATTTTGCGAGATAGAATATTATAACAATCGCGATAAGATCGCAAAGTATATCCGAAAAAGGAGGAAAACTTAGCTGTCATCCACTATGTAAAACCCTATATAAAAGGTTCGTTAGGTTCAGAAAAGGATGATGTCTTTTGGAGAGTTGATAAGATTTTGAGGAGAGATAAACTCTAGAAAGAAATTTGTACTTCTGAGTTCTCATGTCTTTTGTAAAGAATTATAAAGTTAGAATAATAAAAAAGTGTCGTTATTCATCTTCAAATCTAATTTAATTTCTGTAGATTCTTATCAGGGGTGTAGTGTAAGAATTCCTGCAACTACATTTTGGCACCCGAAACAGGGATCGAATTAACAAAAATTGAAGAGAAAGTGAAGAAGAAGATAAGAATTGTTTAAGATTAAGGAAATCATTAAGTAAATTGGTGAGATAATTGAAGGGAGAATGATCAGAATCAAAGAGGATTGTAGAAAATAAAGTGTGATATGGTAACAAGAACAATGATTGATAGATTTCATGAAAATATTAAGGGAAGATACATAAACGGGATTTTGAAGGAAGGAAAATTATGACGGTGGAAAAAATATCACCATTAAAAGATTGGGAAAAGCAAGAAATCACGTTTGCAGCAGCAGAAATACCAGAAGAAGATCTAAGTCATACATCTCCATTAGTGGTCACAGTAACCACTATACCAATGAGAAAGGAGAAATCAATAAAATCTGTAGAAGAATGGGCTATGAATAGAACTTTGGTGGACACAAGAAGTTCTGTAGACATGATATTTTATCATACTTTCAAGAAAATGGGATATAAGGATGAAGAAATGTATTATTCAACATATCATGTTCATGGCTTTGGAAAGACATTAACAAAACCTAAAGGCGAGATAATGGTACGAATTCCACTAGGGGAGATTGAAACACAAGTAACGTTATGTGTGGTAGACGTGGAATCACCGTATAACATGATATTAGGAAGACCATGGATACACGCAATTAAGGCTGTATCATCAACGTTGCATCAATGCATTAAGTTTCTTACACCCAGTGGAATTGGAGAAATCAGAGGAGACACAGATTTTGCGAAATTGTGTTGCCAAATTGAAGTAAGAAATTATGAAAAACGTCCAAAACTGCGAAACGCTCGCAGAAAATTGGAGAGAGAAACAAAAAAAGGAAGAAGAATTTAAAGTTTACATGATAAGAGCAAAAGAAGGAAAAGGAATACCTAGTGAAATCCCACAAGAAGGAGATGAACTCGCGAGAATTATGAAAGCACCAACACCAATGGGAGAACCTGAAGCCAGTTATATTGTAGCAGAACCAACAAAGGAAATAAATATTGGGAATAAAAATTGGGACTAGAATGGAAGCAGATGAGGAAGAAAGAACTATAAATCTTTTGCAAGAGTATGCAGATATCTTCGCGTGGAGAATGGATGAGATGCCAGGGATAGACCCGTCAATAGCATGTCATAAATTAGAAATCAACAAAAACATAAGACCATTTAAGCAAAGAATAAGGAAGATCTCAACAACATATCATTCTCAAATAGAAGAAGAATTACAGAAGATGCTCGACGCAGGAATTATAAGGCAAGCAAAATATCCAGAGTGTATTGCAAATATGGTAGTGGTCCCAAAGAAGAATAAGGGATAAGAATTTGTATAGATTTCACCGACTTAAACAAGGCTTGTCCTAAAGATAGTTTTCCATTACCGAGATATTCCACATGGTTGAATCAAAGCGTGAAATGCTAGAATATCATCGTTGGATGGGTATAAAGGATATAATCAAATCCCTCTCGCTGAAGAAGATCAAGAACATACCGCATTTTTTTCCCCAAGAGGATTATATTGTTATACAAAGATGCCATTTGGCTTACGAAATGCTGGTGCAATGTATCAAAGAATGGTAGAGAAGGTGATTGCAAAGTGGATCCACAAAACATTAGAAGTGTATGTAGATGATATGCTGATAAAAAGCAAAGAAGCTGAGAATCATGTGCAAGATTTGAAAGAGATCTTCGATCAAATGCGGCAATTCAATATTAAAGTGAATCCTGATAAGTGTACTTTTGGAGTAACTTCAGGGAAATGTTTGGGGTATATTGTATCAAAAGAAGGAATACAAGTTGATCCAGAAAAGGTACAAGCAATTCGCGATATGCCAACACTGCGACGGTAAAAGATGTGCAAAAATTAAATGGACTATTAGCCTCGCTAGAAGGTTCATTTCGCGATCTTCGATAAGTGCAAACATTTTTTCGATATACTCAAGAAGGGAGAAAAATTCAAGTGGACAGATGAATGTGAAAAATCTTTTCAAGGAATAAAAGAACATTTAACGAACATAACTATTTTACAGAAAGCTGAACCGAGAGAAGAATTATTGATTTATCTTGCAACAACCACATATGCGCTAAGTGTTGTATTGCTACGAGTAGATGCAGGGGTAGAAAAACCAATTTATTACATCAGTAAAACATTCAATTCTGCAGAGAGAAATTATTCAAAGATTGAGAAACTAATTCTAGTATTGGTACATGCAACTTTCAAACTTCGCATCTATTTTCAAGCACATAAGGTCAAAGTGTTAACGAAAGTGCCAATTGAGTCAGTAATGAAAAATTCAAAGAGATCAGCAGAGTTGAGAGATGGAATGCACAAGTAGGACACTTTGATATACAATATGAAATTTTATCCTCGCCAAAATCACACATCATCGCAGAGTTCTTAGCTGAATTTCCTTTAGAAGATGATGAAGATGTGGAAGAGATGATGGATGTAGAAGAGGAATGTGGAGATCCAAAAGAGCTATTAACAGAACCCAATAGATGGGAAATATTAGTGGATGGATCATCCAATGGAGAAGGAAATGGAATTGGAGTTGTTTTCATATCGTCAGAAGGAGAAAAAACAACTTTTTCATTTAGACTTGAATTTGCATCAACTAATAATGAAACAGAGTATGAGGTCATGATCCATGCTTTAAAATTTGTGATAGAAATGAATTTGGAAAATGCGAGAATCACCAGCGATTCACAATTGGTTATTCGCCATATAAAAGGAGAATACACAACAAATGAACCATCCTTGAGAAAATACAAAAGACTTGTTGAAGAATTATCTGCGAGAATTCCAAAAATAAAATGGAGACATATATCAAGAAAAGATAATAGACTTGCAGATGCTTTTGCTTTCATATCTAGTATGATGACAAATCCATTGGCAAGGTGCATAAAAATTCAAACACTTTCATTTCCTTCGGTAAACAAGGAAGAAGAAGAGACAGATGTAATGATGATAGAAGCTAGCGAAGGAGAGCCAGCGAGTAGTATCACAGATTGGTGAGCAGATCTTCATGCATACTTGGAAAGAGGAGAAATCCCAAGAAATCGATTGGAAGCGCATAAATTAAAGAGTAGGGCAACCAATTATGAATTAAGAGATGGAGTATTATATCGCAGATCTTTTAATGGGCCATCGCTAAGATGTTTGACGAGGGAAGAAGGACAAAAGATATTGAAGATGTTGCACAGCGGTGACGCTGGTAATCACAGTGGAGGAAGATCTTTGGCATATAGAACAAAAATGCAAGGCTACTACTGGCCATATATGCATGAAGATGCAAAACAACTCTCAAGGCGTTGTGAAGATTGCCAGCGATATGGAAATAATATACATGCACCAGGAGCACCATTATCATCGTCAACAAGTGTATGGCCTTTTGGGAAATGGCGGTTAGATATCGTGGGACCATTTGTACCTGGTTTTGGACAAAGAAGATATTTGATCGTCGCAACAGATTATTTCACAAAATGGGGAGAAGTAAAGGCAGTACAACATATTCGCGATAAATATATTTTTACATTCATATTTGAGAATATAATATGCAGATTCGGATTCCAAAACATTGGTATCTGATAATGGAAAGCAATTTGAAGGGCAGAATATAGAATTGCTACTCAATGCATTTAAGATAAAGTGTGGAAAATCTACTCCTTTATATCCACAAGCAAATGGTCAAGCTAAATCAATCAATAAGACAATTGCAGACATCTTAAAAAAGAATCTAGAAGGATACCATAGAGCATGGTGTGAACAGGTGCATAATGCAATATGGGCCTACAATACAACTAGACGAGAAGCTACTGGAATGTCACCTTTTTGTTTGACATATGGATTTGAAGCTGTGTTACCAATAGAAGTCGTTATTCCTACAACAAAAAGGGAGGCTTGGGAAAGAAATCTGAGTGCTGGAATGATTTTAAATAAATTGGATGAATTAGAAGAAAAATGAGAAAAAAACATTGCAACATATGGAAAATTACCATCGAAGATTAGCTCGTGAGTACAAAAAACGTGTTAAGAAACGTGAATTTCAACCTGGCAATTTAGTGCTGCGGGAAACACCAAGTTATCAGCGAGAGAATGGTGGAAAGTTGGCGAGAAAATGGGATGGAACATACATCATTAAAGAGATAGTTGGAACTGGGGCATACAAACTAATGGATCGTGAAGGAAGAGATGTTGGTCAAAGACTCGATAGACCATGGAATAGATTATTTCTGAAAAGGTATTATCAATGACTTCTTCTAAAAGATAAGAGATACTAGTATGTTATATGTTGAAACAGGTAATAAATTCTTCTATCTATATTTACAACTGAAAAATTCTTCTGATAACAAAGCACAACGAGAACAGCGAGCATCATCGCAAGAAAAATGAATAAATATTTCGCAGAGATTAATAGAATGGGACAAACCTTTATGGCGTGCACCCTAGTTCGTGAATAAAATTTCGCAAGAGGCAAATGTAAGACCTAATAGCATGTCATAGGAGGAGGTATCTCTTGACATGATTCAGGGGAAAGGTTATACCGCTGATGGATCCTGAGTCATGCAGATGTTGGAGTTAAAGAAAACCTATCCGGGAGAGAGATCTTGGATTTCCAACTATATAAGGTTATACCCTGGTTGGAAGACTGAGAATATCTTCCAAGAAATGCAAAGTATGACCAAGGCGCCGAGGTACACGGTTGATCCAAGAGTGTTCGGGCCGTACGAAACTCCCTTGCCATTCTTGGTAAGTCTTGGATATGATGCACTTGGCCTAAAGAAAACCCCACTTAGGGTGCAGTCTTGTAACTATAAGCCATATAGGCATAAAGGATAAGAGGCTGCAAAAAACACCGTTGTTGGTAAATCTGGATGGGAGGAACTAGTCTTGTATGGCCGATGTGCCCTCCTTGAAGGGGCAACCAGGGGGGAGATAAGGGCGGCACCCTCCATTAGGGAGCTGATAAGTGTCTTAAGACGGCAATGTCACGGGTCTTTATGATCGCAAGAACATTTAGGCCTATCATATTGTCGCGTGACGTAAATGATACAGAGGCAGCAATCCCCAAGAGAAATGTTAAGATGATATCAATGGGTTTTTAGATGAAAGTGTGAAGACGTCTTGCGATTTCATCGCAAGACGGCAATGTCATAAGGTTAAATTCTTGCAAGAGAGTTTATGCTTATCACATTGTCGCAGAGATTTTGAAAGAACATGGATAAGACAAGATCAAAGGATCTTTACATGCAAATGTTAAGAAATCCTGCGATTTTGTCGCAGAAAGAAAAAAATTTGGCAAAATAAGACCTTTAATTAGGAAGGCAAAATAAGACCAAAAGAATAATCCTACCAATTAACTATTCTATTTTAAGTTTGCAGGAAATATTCATTCATCACAGAGCAATATATAAGAAGGCAAATTCTTAACATTGTAGATTCCTTCGAATTTTTCGAACATCACAAATAGATTCATTGCATCGTGATACAAAAAATAATTCACCATTTCAAGAAAGATAATAAAGGGCAAATAGGGGAATGAAGAAGTAACATTTCATTATCTTCCTTGAAAATATTCAAAGTAAACTAAGTTGAAAGTTAAATTCTAAAAAAGTTTCAAAAGTTATATCGCTCGCAAGAAAGAAAAAATAAAGTTCAAGCCTCGCCAAATTCATTATTCTTGCTCGTCGGATTTATTATTCTTTCCAGAGTTATCAACTTCATCAGCATCCTTTTTGCCATGAGTCTCTTCTTCTTTTGATTCTTCATCAGCGATTACTTCGCCACTTGCAGTTACTTCTTTGGGAGGACTTCTTTCTTCTTCTTCACCATCTTCTTGGGTGATATTTTCTTCATCATTAGTAAACTCTAAATCTTCATCCATGGGAAGAGGAATTTCATCATCATCAAACTTTAGAGGAGGAAAAGATACAGTAGGAGAGAATGGGGGAGCAGAATCTCGTTCACAAGAACTTCAGCACTAAGGTGGACTTTGCGAAGGAAACCTCTATCACGATTCCTAATCTCTATATTTTTAAAGTACTCGAGATAATCAAGTCTTCTTTATTCTTTGTCGCGGGCTTCAAGATAATTAGAAAGTAGAGACTTGTTATCTTTGTGAACTTTATCTAATTTGTTGGTAAGATCAACAATGGTAGAATGAAGACTTCTTTCAGATTCTGCGAGTGAAAGTGATAAAAGATCATTTAGTCAAAGATTTTGCAAAAAATATAACACAAAATTAACAGAAAGGTCAATAAATAAGAGGCAGCCAATTGACTACCTTCTTTCTGCGAGGTTAAGTTTTGAATTAATGAAAAGAAACAGTTTTCCCATTGATTCATAGCGTCATCGAATTTATCGCCAACCACACCCTTCGATGAGATTTCATGTTTTCTTCTTTAGTGCGTAGATACAAGTTTTCCTTTGCTAGTAAAGAATGAGATTCCTTCAATTGAGAGCACTGGTCTTGAAGCTCGATGGCCTTCAAACTAAGAGTTAACCTACCTTCGATAAGTTTATCCTTCTCAAGCAGAATGATTCAAGCACTTCCTTAAGCTCATTTTTAAGGAACGAAGAGATTGCTCCTGATTATCGCATATCCTTTGTAGATTACTCAATTGCTGTGAAGAAATCGCCATCAAGCTTGAAAATCTATGTTTTCTTGGGATAAAGTTCTATTTTCATCCGATAAAGATTCTACCGCTAAAATTAGACTTGGTTAACGAATATGAGAGACGAGAAACCTCATTACTTAATAAACTTTGATTTCGCGATAATTGATTATTCTCATTAGTAAGATTATCTATTTGATCAATTGAATAGTATGAAGATTATCTAATCTATTATACTAGTCCATCCAAGAATCTCTTTCGAAACGAGCTTCATTAGCAATAGATTCAAACTTAAGTCTCTCCATGAAACGAGTCCGATTTGAAACTAATATATGAATCAAGAATTTAAGAAAAAGACTTGAGTACAGAGTATATAAAAGTAAAACAGAAAAACAAAAGAGCATAAGCAAGAAAGATGTACCTTTCAGCTCATCATTTTTTCTGCGAAGATTCTCGCAGTCTAGAGAAGAATTGCGGAGCATATGATTCAAAGTATCGCATTCAGCAGTCTTGGCTTGAAGGCTTATTCTCAGAGCTTCAACCTCATTTTCCATAGACGCTCGTGAAGCATTACAATCAGATCCAAAATACTTGAGTAGAGTCTTGCAAGCTTCATATTGAAGGGGATCAGTAGAGGACTTTTTAGCATTGTCTAAAATATTGGACAAGATTTTAAAAGCAACATCAACACCTGCAAAGGTTTCATTTAATGAAGGAATGGGTGTAGAAGATCAAGTAGTAACGAGATCAAGTTGACGATTTGAATCATTTGCGATAGTTGAGTTGTCAGGAGGAGGGGTATTTGGAAAAACAACAGTTGAAGGCAGTAGAGGCCTATAAAGAGTCTCAGTCATAGCAATTCTAGAAGTTTGGTTCGTCAAAGGGTCAGAAGAGGTAGAAGTATGAGCAGTGATATCTTCGCAGACAAAAGAATAAGGATTTGGTTGCGACAATGTGGTAGTATCCCTCGCGGATGCTAGTGAGCGAATAACGAGATTATCTCCAAGAGTCTTAAAGTGGCGAGATCTCTTGGGAGGTTTAACAGAGTTCTCATCATTCTGCGAATAATAATTCAGATAAGAAACAGAGGTAACAATATTTTTATTAAAAAATAGAGGGTGTTTCTTACTACCTTATCATTCGTAGAACTCCTCTTCTTCTTCTTAGCTGGCCTTTTGCGAATATTAGGGTTTTGAGTCGTGGATTGTGTGTTAGAGATAGTTCCGCTAAAAAGAAGATATAACATGGAAGTTATGAAGAATCAAATAAGAAAGGTTGGAGAATAAAAATAAAAATTGGTTTAAATAAATATCATAAGCCAAGAAATATACCTTGGTGACTCCATTAAAACAGTAGCAGGAGAATATGAAGAAGAAAAGTTGCAGACGGAAGACAAAATAAATGGATGAAGAAGATAAAGAAACGGAAGAGGAAAATTAGTTCTAAAATTTAACTCTACCATTTATAGGCAAAAAGGAGTTGACCTATTAAACAAACACGTGTCAGTAAAAAGAGGGCTAAACAACACGTGTAGGCGGTAAGGCTAGATTAACCGAACCTTGTCGAGAAGAAAATATAAGAGGGAAAGAAGTTGCGAGTATTAGTTCTCATGATCTTCTCTTCTTCGCAGAAAAGACATGAGAAGAGGCAAGATGTAGGACCTAATATCGCTACAACACTATTTCTCGATATTAACAACACTTTTGCGAGCGTCACAGAAGATTCTTTAACGACATTTCGCGAGCGTCACAGAAGAATCCAAAAGAAGCTAACGATAGAAGAAATACAAAGAGAGTATGTTTATCCCACGATGGTTATCAATTTTGCGAGAGAGAATATTATAACAATCACGATAAGATCGCAAAGTATATCCGAAAATGGAGGAAAACTTAGCTGTCATCCACTATGTAAAACCCTATATAAAGGGTTCGTTAGGTTCAGAAAATGATGATGTCTTTTGGAGAGTTGATAAGATTTTGAGAAGAGAGAAACTCTATAAAGAAATTTGTACTTCTGAGTTCTTATGTATTTTGTAAAGAATTCTAAAGTTAGAATAATAAAAAAGTGTCGTTATTCATCTTCAAATCTAATTCAATTTTTGTAGATTCTTATCAGGGGTGTAGTGTAGGAATTCCTGCAACTACAGTAAGCATTGAATAAGGGAGCTGGAATCGCTGCCATGGTTGATGTGATTGAGCTCTAGTAGATGGTTGAGCCGTTGATACAAGAAGAGAAAGAGATCAACAACTACAGTGCTGGAATTAACTCTTGGATGGATTCTATCGAGTAAACATGGCAAAGGAAGAAGTTGAACAGTTGGTGGCTGTTGTTTATAGTTCTTGAGACGTGAAAGAAAGGACGCAACTGACATCAGTCACCAGAGTTTTTAGTGGTGGAATTTATACTCTCAATTTGGTGTTGGTTGTGGTAGCAGTAACGAGAGGAATTGTGAATTGAAGATAATTGAAGATCGGCATCAAACAGTTTATTTGAGCCGCTGGTGTTGGAAGTGCCTTGAGTATCGGTTTGTTGAGAAGATGTGGGCGTTTGCATCGAACTGGAGTAGTATGGATTAATTGGTCGAACTGTCGTGCCCATTGGGTAAAGATTCAGTAGTAGGCCGATCACGGGAGTAACACAATGAAAGAAGCCCGTGTTTAAGCTTGGCAGTGAATGAAACAGAGAAGAAGAAAAGTTAGCTGCCATTGCTTGATCGGTCGGTGATGACTCTGTGACAAGGAGGAGTTGGATGAACAAAGAATAAAAACTGGTGATTTGGCCCGAGTTTGAGAATTGTAGACGAAACTCAAATGATTTAGGGATAGAAAGTGGGCGTGTACAGTTGGGCCTTGGCAGACTCGCATGCACCGGGAAGGTGGTATTTGGACCGGGCTTTGGAATTATACGCTAGGTCTTATTTCCTCTGCAGATACCCACATATGAAGAAAGATTGGAGAAAAGAAATAGGGGAGCCTGCGGCTGCAAAGCCGTGAAGACTAGGGTTTGGATTTTTACTTTTCCGAATTCGTTTTTTCTTAGCTAGTTTGATTTGAATATGTTTATGGCTTTTGAGAAAGCCATGTCTAGCTAGAGCCATGTTAGGGTTTAGGTAGAAATCATTTTTATTGTGAAAACTCTACATTTATATGTTTAATAATGATTTGATTAATTAGTAGTTTTTCTTCATATAGCTTGGTATTTAATTGCTCATGTGATTTTCTTGATAATTTATGCTTTTGAATTGACATTTCGTGCTTCGGTTAAATCCCTAGACGTGGTATGCAAGGATAGATAGGTAATGCTTTAGGATCACTACATAAGAAGCGAAGGAATTTACAGCGGAGAAACAATATTTGAAAAAGCATGGAATATATTTTTAGAGATTAGTAGAGTTTTCATAGTTAATTGGTGGAAACCGAAAACCCTAATAACTCATTCCCATTTTGTTTATCGTTAAATTTATTTATTATTTCATTTTGTTCTGAATATCTGAAAAATCGTTAAATATCATCTTGTTGATTACTTTGTTTTTGGTATTGGTTGGTAGAGTATTTCACACTCCTCGTGGGACCGACCTGTACTTGCCATTGTCTACTAGTTAGACATTGTGCACTTGCATTAATATTATTATAGGTTTCCGAACCTACCAATTCCTCAGGATAAAATTATCTGGCCTCACTCAAAAGCTGGAAGCTACACCACCTCATCGGGATACAAATGTATAACTTATGATCAACCAACTCACACTCCTCTACCACCCACCAAATTCTTATGGACTTTACCATGTGCACCAAATATTCGACTTTTCTTGTGGAAAGCCATCAATGAAGGATTACCAACCTTCTTACTCTTACATCACATCCATTTGACCAACTCATACATATGTCCCAGATGCAACACTGATCCAGAATTAGCAAGTCACCTTCTAATTCACTGTCCAATGGAAACTACCTCTTGGAACACCTTACTCGCTCAAATATCAATTTCATCAAACACCAATCCCTCCCACCCCCACTTTTACCATTACGCATCAGACGACCTTTTCACAAATTCTACAACAACTTGTGTCAACTTCTATAATCTCATTTTTCTGTTTTTTATTATGGACCTTATGGATAGCTAGGAATAACCTAATATACCAACAAAAGCAAACAACTTCGGATGAAATCCTAGCATGGGCACAAAACTACAACAAGAATTCTATTGGTCACTACACTCTTCGCCTCCAATCATACCAGAAGATACACGGTTATTAACCATCCAACGAGATACAAAAGAATATCAACAATATATATAGGAAGGTCTATCCCACACATCAATTGGATTAAGATTAATACAGATAGAGCAGGCAGAGGTCACCCGGGATTTGCAGGGGAAGGATTCAGAGATTCTGACGCATGAAGTTAAATGGCTCTAGCTCAACCACCAGGAATCACAACTGCATTGACTGCAAAAACCTGGGCTTTGCTATTAGCATCAAGAACATCAATAGAAATACAATGGCCAAGAGTTCTCTTTGAAACCAATTCAGAGAACCTTCTGCGATTCATCACTTCCTCTACCCCACCACCTTGGCACATATCAAGAATGATAGAGGAAATAAAAATCAAATTTCGACAAATCCCGCATGCGGCTATCCAGCACAACTACAGGGAAGGAAATCAATCGGCAGACGGGTTAGCCAATCATGCAGCAGATGGAAGTCAAACGGGGAATTTATCAACTAAAATATGGGACCAGGCAATCCTATTTTTATTAATCAAATTCTATTTCTTGATTATGTGGGAACCACATACCCACGACAAATTGTAACCTAACTCCTTTTAACACTACACCAAATCCTGGATTTTGTCACAGGGTATTTCTGTTACTAAAAAAAATTGTCACACATATACGCCGTTAGAGAAACGCTGTGATATTAATCGTTATTATTTTTTGTAACAATTTTCACTGTGATTTAAATTTGGTTGTCACATTTATAAACCTGTTACAATATTTAATAGTAACAGTTAACCTAATTTTAATAAAGCGACACGTGGATCATTTGTCACATCTATCATAACGGTTTTAGCTGTTAGACCATAACTACCACAATTCGGCCAGCGACACGTGTACCTTTTCGTCACGGTTATAGGTACACACATAAGTGTTACCAAAATTTAGCAACAACTACTTAAGGGACACGTGTCTTTTTTGACACGATTACTGTAACATTTAAATTGTTACTTTCATATACAACAACACAGTAATGGTGACACGTGTTCTCTTTTGTCACAATTTTCTGTCACGGTTAACCGTGACAATTTTCTAATAACAAATAAAAAAAATATGGGTAGCCCAGGTCATTACGATGGACCTGGGCTTCGATTTTAAAGGCCTGCAATTCAGTTGCAACTGCAGTTCATACATTACAATTACATTTTCTGTATCTACAGACTCTCCACAAATTACAATGTTCTGCTCATTATGAAATTTAACCAAAAATAATTGAAAGCTAACACTTGCAAGCTGCAACCAAATAAAAACAAGCTCAACTTCTGATGGACCCAACCTTTGAGAATTTTGTTTTGGTCTATCTACTGATGATGTCTGTTTAAGAATGAAAGTGAACTATGCTACTCAGAAATTCTATAAATTCAAAGCTTTCGATAGACCAAGTAATTAATTATCTGAAGTGGTAATTATCAATTCGTTATAACTACGTACAGTTATTGCCGAAGGCGTGTGAGATATGTTGATGCATTTTCTTAATGGCCCCAACAAGTTCTCTCATAACCTGCAATGGAAACAACGTCATTAGTACTCTTTGAGAATTTTTAATGTCATCGGAACAACTACATATTCCCCGTATTTCACCAACATAAGAGCACTTCATGTGAAAGTGCAAAGGGCACTACAAAGTAAATAGTTTCCTCAAACAATAATAGTTTATTCCAAGTAATAAAGAGAAAGTTAGTAGTTCACGGATAACATGAGAACATACAAACCATTATTTTCTCGAATCAAGGAATAGATTCTAAGCTTAACATAAACTAGCTTATTCTGATAAATTCTTCTCAACACACTGTATGTTCAAGAGCAGTATAACATGCGAACATAAAAACTGAGTGGAAAACATCTTCTACAAGCCTGGACAAAGAATAATCCTAGATGACTGATATTTTGGGAAACCATACTGAACAAATCTCGATAGAATAAAAATAACGAAACCTAAACAAACATACAAAAAACGGTTAACGCTGACACTGAACTTTAGATGAAACCAGTATTTACTCAAATCAAGGAATAGATCCCAAGCTCTAATTCTAACATAAACCATCTTATTATGATAAATTCTTCTCAACATACGGTACACTCAAGAGCTGTATAACATGAGAACATACAAAGCACAAACTGAGAGGAAAACATACCAGACAATGAATAATCATACATAACTGATACATAGAAAACAAAATCAAAATCTTTCTGAAACGATAATTCTACAATTTTAAGCATCCAAGTAAACTATCAATAAAATGTTTACCTTAACAAAAAGAAGAGCCAGAGTAATTAGGGGCCCCTAAACTCAAATTCAGCATTTCCACATCTTGAGGCACGACCAGGTGATACAGGATTTTTGTGTACAGATTGATAAAAGAAACACTTAGAAAAAGCAAGTAGATATGCACAAGGATCAGAAAATAAAACATTCACAAACTCTACTTACCCATCAGCGGGAATCCTATCATCATCAACATACAACCTTCTACGTGGATGATCACCGTCTTGCGCACATGGGACATGCAATGGAGTCCTTGAATGGCCCTCTAGCCTTCTCCTTGGACTAACAGACGGCTACTCAGAGTTTAATCTGCCAAAATCAGCACAAAATGTAACATTACAATCAGCCACTTACTAGCTATACTACTCCAAGGAGACGAAAGAACTTAATATGTTACCTTGAGCGATATCTGCTTCTTGAACCAGATGGATAGCGAGGGGGAGCGTGAGCGAGACAATGAACGAGAAAGGGAATGCCCTGAATCATACCAGACATAGAGCACTAAGTAAGAAACTTACCAACAACAATAAAGGCAAACTGATACATGACAGACTCTCTTATTAATGAAAATTGATACATCATGGGACAAGAAGTGTTCTGTATTGATGAAAATAACACATATTTCCTGTAAAGCGTGTGTAATCATTGATCTAATACCACCAAAGGAACCTTAAAAGGGCACATTACTGCCATTATTTCTACTTACAACATACTCAACACTCATAATAGGGCCAGTCATACTACAACACCACCTGATTTTTTAATATCTGTAATCATTATCACAGAAAATTTCAAGCAGGATTTTACAGACCATCAATTTAGATTACTAAAAACTTCAATCTAATATCACTACTATACTAAAAAAAAAATCAATTCATGTAGAAATACAAGTTATGCGCAAGTTTAACTCTACAACTCAATAAACAGGATAAAAAACAATGCACGGTCAATCTTAATTGTACAATTTCAGTAAAAAAATCACAGTAAAAAATAAACAACGAATTCAGCATAAAATTGGTTGTTATGCTACAATATACAAACTAACAATAACCAGTACAACATTCAAAGTAGCCAATCAACTCTTGTGCAATAACAACTTTCTATATTAGACTCTAGCAAAGAACAATACCATCACCAAGAGGAGTAGGAACCATTCTTACAAAGAATAAGAACAACATTTCCCAGTTACCTTACAAGGAACAACATGTGGTTTAGCAATCTTAATACCCCAATAACTTCTTTGAACAGTAGAATGATAACTTAGCAAGACTAATCCCACCACGAATAGCTTCAATAACCATCCACCCTCAAGAAAATGAAATAATAGTGAAAACCTTAACCAAATACGAAAAACATAATAACATAAGAAAATAAATGCCTGATACTTACTTAAAATCTTGCAGATCTAGAAATACAACAACACATCTAGTTTGATGCTTCAAGGGTGATTAAGTTTTCTCAAACTCCTCCTGTTAATATCCATAACTATTATTACACTGAAATTTGATTACCAAAAAATCTCTATAAAAAAAACATCACATTGTGCTATTACTAGATAATTTCACTAAGGTTTGTTCAGTTAACATTCCATAAGAATATTACCTTAACCTTTTCTTCGGATTTCAGAGACATCGATTCAGATATGTAAAAATTTGAAAGAGAAAAACAAAAATTATAAATGAATTCATTATTAACGAAATCAATGCAGAGATATAGCTTTTGAAAAACCCAAAACACAAATTGAAAAAAACAAAAACAAAATCCCTATAATCTGAATTGAAAAACCAAAAACAGAATACAAATAGAACTTCAGATTATAGCAATAACCTCACGAACCATTGAAACGATGTAACGATTCAATAGATTTCAAGATTCAAAACCCTCGATATCTTCATAATGATTCGATCGAGTGTTAAATCAGAGTAACGAACAAGAGTTCTAAACCAATCTAATTCAATGATTGAAATCCTAGAATCTAAATCTTCTAGGATTGAAGATCGATAACTAGAAACTAAAAACCCTAACAAAAACATGAAAAGCTATATCTGTATAGATCGAAGATTTCAAAGAACATCTCAAGATTCTGAAACCCTAAAACGAACAAATTTAACAGAAATCATAGTTTATTTAGAAGTTGTTAGAGAAAGTTAGTTCATAATTTCACAAATCGGAGTTGATCTGTGAATCACGGAGAGGATTTGAGTGATCATAGTTGATGTGTGAATCAAGTAGACGATTTGAGCAAAATTGGTTCAGAGAAAGTTATGGTTTTTTTTCTCTTAGTTGGAGAGAGACGAGATTTTTTTTTTGTTTTTTGTTTTGATAAGGATGGAAATGAGATGATTTGAGCGAAATAGTGAAGTTGGGAAAGGATAAGACTGAGTCGTATGGTTGAGCTTTGTCATCAAAAAAGGAAAGATCTAACGTCTAAGGTTTGTCCATCAAAAAACATGGACGACTGACATTTTGTTTGTGGTTCTCATACGGATTAAGGGGTGTGTGTGAGAAACATGTATGTTATTTTGAGAAGGTGTAACCAGTCACAAGACAAGTATAACCGGACATAACCTATAGTACGAAGTAAGGTGTAACCGGTCATAAGCAAGGTGTAACCTATCCCAGGTGTAGAGTGTGTGAGAAACAAGTATGTTATTTTGAGAAGATGTACGTAACCGGTCAAGAAGGTGTTAACCGGTCACAAGACAGCTGGTATAACCGTAAGTATGGTGTAACCGGTCAAGAAGGTGTAACTGGAGACAAAATCTATCATATTTGGACATTTTGACTTCAATTATCACTAGAGTTAGACCTGAGTCTCTCGTTATGATGAACTAGAGATGAAATCTATCATAATTGAACATCACAAGTTCAAAGATTACCAGAGTTAGACTTGAGTTTCTGATTCGGATGAACTGGACACGAAATATATCAGAATTGAACATCACAGGTTCAAAGATTGCCAGAGTTAGACTTGAGTTTCTGATTCGGATGATCTGGAGACGAAATATATCAGAATTGAACATCACAGGTTCAAAGATTACCAGTGTTAGACCCGAGTCTTCAGTTCGGATGAACTTGAGAAGAAATAGATCAGAATTGAACATCACAGGTCCAAAGATTACTAGAGTTAGACATGAGTCTCTCGTTTGGATGAACTTGAGAAGAAATATATCGAAATTGAACATCACATGTTCAAAGATTGCTGAGTTAGGCTCTGAGTTTCTTCGATTTTGATGATCTGGAGACGAAATATATCAGAATTGAACATCACAGGTTCAAAGATTACCAGTGTTAGACCCGAGTCTTCAGTTCGGATGAACTTGAGAAGAAATATATCATAATTGAACATCACAGGTCCAAAGATTACTAGAGTTAGACATGAGTCTCTCGTTTGGATGAACTTGAGAAGAAATATATCAGAAATTGAACATCACATGTTCAAATATTTCCAGAGTTAGACCTGAGTTTCTGATTTGGATGATCTGGAGACGAAAAATATCAGAATTGAACATCACAGGTTCAAAGATTACCAGTGTTAGACCCGAGTCTTCAGTTCGGATGAACTTGAGAAGAAATATATCAGAATTGAACATCACAGGTCCAAAGATTACTAGAGTTAGACATGAGTCTCTCGTTTGGATGAACTTGAGAAGAAATATATCAGAAATTGAACATCACATGTTCAAAGATTGCCAGAGTTCGACTCGAGTTTCGATTCGGATGATCTGAGACGAAATATATCGAATTGAACATCACAGTTCAAAGATTACCAAGAGTTAGACCAGTCTTGATTCGGATGAACTTGAGAAGAAATATATCAGAATTGAACATCACAGGTCCAAAGATTACTAGAGTTAGACATGAGTCTCTCGTTTGGATGAACTTGAGAAGAAATATATCAGAAATTGAACATCACATGTTCAAATATTACTAGAGTTAGACCCGAGTCTTCAGTTCAGATGAACTTGAGAAGAAATATATCAGAAATTGAACATCACAGGTTCAAAGATTACTAGAGTTAGACATGAGTCTCTCGGTTGGATGAACTTGAGAAGAAATATATCAGGAATTGAACATCACAGGTTCAAAGATTGCCAGAGTTATACTTGAGTTTCTGATTCGGATGATCTGGAGACGAAATATATCAGAATTGAACATCACAGGTTCAAAGATTACCAGTGTTAGACCCGAGTCTTCAGTTCGGATGAACTTGAGAAGAAATATATCAGAATTGAACATCACAGGTCCAAAGATTACTAGAGTTAGACATGAGTCTCTCGTTTGGATGAACTTGAGAAGAAATATATCAGAAATTGAACATCACATGTTCAAAGATTGCCAGAGTTAGACCTGAGTTTCTGATTCGGATGATCTGGAGACGAAATATATCAGAATTGAACATCACAGGTTCAAAGATTACCAGTGTTAGACCCGAGTCTTCAGTTCAGATGAACTTGAGAAGAAATATATCAGAATTGAACATCACAGTCCAAAGATTACTAGAGTTAGACATGAGTCTCTCGTTTGGATGAACTTGAGAAGAAATATATCAGAAATTGAACATCACATGTTCAAATATTTCCAGAGTTAGACCTGAGTTTCTGATTTGGATGATCTGAGACGAAAAAATATCGAAATTGAACATCACAGGTTCAAAGATTACCAGTGTTAGACCTGAGTCTTCGGCCTTGATGAACTTGAGAAGAAATATATCAGAATTGAACATCACAGGTCCAAAGATTACTAGAGTTAGACATGAGTCTCTCGTTTGGATGAACTTGAGAAGAAATATATCAGAAATTGAACAACACAGGTCCAAAGATTACTAGAGTTAGACCTGAGTCTTCAGTTCGGATGAACTTGAGAAGAAATATATCAGAATTGAACATCACAGGTCCAAATATTACTAGAGTTAGACATGAGTCTCTCGTTTGGATGAACTTGAGAAGAAATATATCAGAAATTGAACATCACATGTTCAAAGATTGCCAGAGTTCGACCAGTTTCGATTCGGATGATCTTGAGACGAAATATATCGAATTGAACATCACAGTTCAAAGATTACCCCGATGTTAGACCCGAGTCTTCAGTTCGGATGAACTTGAGAAGAAATATATCAGAAATTGAACATCACAGGTTCAAAGATTACTAGAGTTAGACATGAGTCTCTCGTTTGGATGAACTTGAGAAGAAATATATCAGAAATTGAACATCACATGTTCAAATATTACTAGAGTTAGACCCGAGTCTTCAGTTCGGATGAACTTGAGAAGAAATATATCAGAAATTGAACATCACAGGTTCAAAGATTACTAGAGTTAGACATGAGTCTCTCGGTTGGATGAACTTGAGAAGAAATATATCAGAAATTGAACATCACATGTTCAAAGATTGCCATAGTTAGACCTGAGTTTCTGATTCGGATGATCTGGAGACGAAATATATCAGAATTGAACATCACAGGTTCAAAGATTACCAGGGTTAGACTGAGTCTTCGATTCGGATGAACTTGAGAAGAAATATATCGAATTGAACATCACAGTCCAAAGATTACTAGAGTTAGACATGAGTCTCTCGTTTGGATGAACTTGAGAAGAAATATATCAGAAATTGAACATCACATGTTCAAAGATTGCCAGAGTTCGACACGAGTTTCGATTCGGATGATCCTGGAGACGAAATATATCAGAATTGAACATCACGGTTCAAAGATTACCATAGTTAGACCCGAGTCTTCGGTTCGGATGAACTTGAGAAGAAATATATCAGAATTGAACATCACAGTCCAAAGATTACTAGAGTTAGACATGAGTCTCTCGTTTGGATGAACTTGAGAGGAAATATATCGAAATTGAACATCACATGTTCAAAGATTGCCGTAGTTCGACCCGAGTTTCGATTCGGATGATCCGAGACGAAATATATCGAAATTGAACATCACAGTTCAAAGATTACCAGTGTTAGACCCGAGTCTTCAGTTCGGATGAACTTGAGAAGAAATATATCAGAATTGAACATCACAGGTCCAAAGATTACTAGAGTTAGACATGAGTCTCTCGTTTGGATGAACTTGAGAAGAAATATATCAGAAATTGAACATCACATGTTCAAAGGTTTCCAGTTCGACCCGAGTTTCGATTCGGATGATCCTGAGACGAAATATATCGAATTGAACATCACAGGTTCAAAGATTACCAGAGTGTTAGACCGAGTCTTCTCTTCGGATGAACTTGAGAAGAAATATATCGAAATTGAACATCACGAGTCCAAAGATTACTAGAGTTAGACATGAGTCTCTCGTTTGGATGAACTTGAGAAGAAATATATCAGAAATTGAACATCACATGTTCAAAGATTACTAGAGTTAGACCCGAGTCTTCATTTCGGATGAACTTGAGAAGAAATATATCAGAAATTGAACATCACAGGTTCAAAGATTACTAGAGTTAGACATGAGTCTCTCGTTTGGATGAACTTGAGAAGAAATATATCATAAATTGAACATCACATGTTCAAAGATTGCCATAGTTAGACCTGAGTTTCTGATTCGGATGATCTGGAGACGAAATATATCAGAATTGAACATCACAGGTTCAAAGATTACCAGTGTTAGACATGAGTCTTCAGTTCGGATGAACTTGAGAAGAAATATATCAGAATTGAACATCACAGGTCCAAATATTACTAGAGTTAGACATGAGTCTCTCGTTTGGATGAACTTGAGAAGAAATATATCAGAAATTGAACATCACATGTTCAAAGATTGCCAGAGTTCGACCTGAGTTTGTGATTCGGATGATCTGGAGACGAAATATATCGAATTGAACATCACAGGTTCAAATATTACCAGTGTTAGACCCGAGTCTTGATTCGGATGAACTTGAGAAGAAATATATCGAAATTGAACATCACAGTCCAAAGATTACTAGAGTTAGACATGAGTCTCTCGTTTGGATGAACTTGAGAAGAAATATATCGAAATTGAACATCACATGTTCAAAGATTGCCGAGTTAGACACAGTTTCGATTCGGATGATCGGAGACGAAATATATCAGAATTGAACATCACAGGTTCAAAGATTACTAGAGTTAGACCCGAGTCTTCGGTTCGGATGAACTTGAGAAGAAATATATCAAAATTGAACATCACAGGTTCAAAGATTACTAGAGTTAGAAATGAGTTTCTCGTTTGGATGAACTTGAGAAGAAATATATCAGAAATTGAACATCACATGTTCAAAGATTACTAGAGTTAGACCTTAGTCTTCGCCCAAATGAACTTGAGAAGAAATATATCAGAAATTGAACATCACGGTTCAAAGATTACTAGAGTTAGACATGAGTCTCTCGTTTGGATGAACTTGAGAAGAAATATATCAGAAATTGAACATCACATGTTCAAAGATTGCCAGAGTTAGACCTGAGTTTTTGATTCAGATGATCTGGAGACGAAATATATCAGAATTGAACATCACAGGTTGATTGGAGAATGCATAATTTAATTTGCACTATTAAGCAATCCTTTTTAGATTTTAGCTCTTGGCAATGTTCTTATGTGCCTAAAGAGAAGAATAAAATAGCGGACATGTTGTCCAAATTATCTAGAGTTGATAAACTAAGCCATGTTTGGCCTTCTGATCCTCCTAGTTTGATTGTTGCTCAACTAGAAAAGGAGGCAAACTATGTTCACTTTAATTCTTAAATAAATTACTTCTTCCAGTTTCAAAAAAAAAAAAAAAGAACATCACAGGTTCAAAGATTACCAGTGTTAGACCCGAGTCTTCAGTTCGGATGAACTTGAGAAGAAATATATCAGAAATTGAACATCACAGGTGCAAAGATTACTAGAGTTAGACATGAGTCTCTCGTTTGGATGAACTTGAGAATAAATATATCAGAATTGAACAACACAGGTCCAAAGATTACTAGAGTTAGACATGAGTCTCTCGTCCTGATGATCTGAAGACGAAATATATCGGGTTCAAAGATTACTAGAGTAAAGTAATTCTTACGGATTGTGAAAATGACCATATTACCCTTATTGGAAAAAAGTGCAATAAATATTATGAAGACTGTGAAAATGACCATACTACCCTTATCAAAATAAGTAACATAATTCTTACGGATTTTGAAAATGACCATATTACCCTTAACGGAAAAAGTGCAATCAATATTATGGAGACAGTGAAAATGACCATACTACCCTTATCATAAATAAATAAAGTAATTCTTACGGATTGTGAAAATAACCATATTACCCTTATTGGAAAAAAGTGCAATAAATATTATGAAGACAGTGAAAATGACCATACTACCCTTATCAAAAATAAGTAAAGTAATTCTTACTGATTGTGAAAATGACCATATTACCCTTATTGGAAAAAAGTGCAATAAATATTATGAAGACTGTGAAAATGACCATACTACCCTTATCATAAATAAGTAAAATAATTCTTACGGATTGTGAAAATGACCATATTACCCATATTGGAAAAAAGTGCAATAAATATTATGAAGACTGTGAAAATGACCATACTACCCTTATCATAAATGAGTAAAGTAATGCTTACGGATCGTGAAAATGACCATATTACCCTTATCGGAAAAAAGTGCAATAAATATTATGGAGACTGTGAAAATGACCATACTACCCTTATCATAAATAAGTAAAGTAATTCTTACAGATTGTGAAAATGACCATATTACCCTTATCGGAAAAAAGTGCAATAAATATTATGGAGACAGTGAAAATGACAATGCTACCCTTATCATAAATAAGTAAAGTAATTCTTACGGATTGTGAAAATGACCATATTACCATTATTGGAAAAAAAGTGCAATAAATATTATGAAGACAGTGAAAATGACCATACTACCCTTATCAAAAATAAATAACATAATTCTTACGGATTGTGAAAATGACCATATTACCCTTATTGGATAAAAGTGCAATAAATATTATGAAGACTGTGAAAATGACCATACTACCCTTATCATAAATAAGTAAAGTAATTCTTACAGATTGTGAAAATGACCATATTACCCTTATCGGAAAAAAGTGCTATAAATATTATGGAGACAGTGAAAATGACCATACTACCCTTATCATAAATAAGTAAAGTAATTCTTACGGATTGTGAAAATGACCATATTACCCTTATTGGAAAAAAGTGCAATAAATATTATGAAGACTGTGAAAATGACCATACTACCCTTATCAAAAATAAGTAAAGTAATTCTTACGGATTGTGAAAATGACCATATTACCCTTATTGGAAAAAAAGTGCAATAAATATTATGCAGACTGTGAAAATGACCATACTACTCTTATCATAAATAAGTAAAGTAATTCTTACGGATTGTGAAAATGACCATATTACCCTTATTGGAAAAAAGTGCAATAAATATTATGGAGACTGTGAAAATGACTATACTACCCTTATCATAAATAAGTAAAGTAATGCTTACGGATCGTGAAAATGACCATATTACCCTTATTGGAAAAAAGTGCAATAAATATTATGAAGACTGTGAAAATGACTATACTACCCTTATCATAAATAAGTAAAGTAATGCTTACGGATTGTGAAAATGACCATATTACCTTATTGGAAAAAAGTGCAATAAATATTATGGAGACTGTGAAAATGACCATACTACCCTTATTATAAATAAGAAAAGTAATTCTTACAGATTGTGAAAATGACCATAATATTTGTTGCACTTATTTTTCCAATAAGGGTAATATGGTCATTTTCATATTCTATAATATTTATTTTGATTATTTTCAATAAGGGTAGTTTGGTCATTTCCAAGACTCCATAATATTTATTGCACTTATTTCCAATAGGGGTAATATGGTCATTTTCACATTCTGTAATATTTATTTTAATTAATTTCAATAAGGGTAGTTTGGTCATTTCCCAGACTTCATAATATTTATTGCACTTTTTTCCATTAAGGGTAATATGGTCATTTTCACAATCTGTAAGAATTACTTTACTTATTTATGATAAGGGTAGTATGGTTATTTTCACAGTCTCCATAATATCTATTGCACTTTTGTCCAATAAGGGTAATATGGTCATTTTCATATTATGTAATATTTACTATATTGATTTTTAATAAGGGTAGTTTGGTCATTTTCACAGTCTCCATAATATTTATTGCATTTATTTCCAATAAGGATAATTTGATCATTTTCACATTCTGTAATATTTACTTTATTTATTTTTAATAAGGGTAGTTTGGTCATTTCCCAGACTCCATAATATTTATTGCACATATTTCCAATAAGGGTAATATGGTCATTTTCCCAGTCTGTAATATTTATTTTACTTCTTTTCGATAAGGGTACTCTGATCATTTTCATAGTCTCCATAATATTTATTGCAATTTTCCAATATGGGCAATATGGTCATTTTTACAGTCTATACGAATTACTTTAATTATTTTCAATAAGGGTAGTTTGGTCATTTTCACAGTCTTCTTAATATTTATTGCGCTTATTTCCAATAAGGGTAATATGGTCATTTTCACAGTCTTCATAATATTTATTGCACTTTTTTCCAATAAGGGTAATATGGTCATTTTCACAATCCGTAAGAATTACTTTACTTATTTATGATAAGGGTAGTATGGTCATTTTCACTGTCTCCATAATACTTATTGCACTTTTTTCCGATAAAGGTAATATGGTCATTTTCACAATCTGTAAGAATTACTTTACTTATTTATGATAAGGGTAGTATGGTCATTTTCACAGTCTCCATAATATTTATTGCACTTTTTTACAATAAGGGTAATATGGTCATTTTCACGATCCGTAAGCATTACTTTACTTATTTATGATAAGGGTACTCTGGTCATTTTCATAATCTCCATAATATTTATTGCAATTTTCCAATATGGGCAATATGGTCATTTTTACAGTCTATAAGAATTACTTTAATTATTTTCAATAAGGGTAGTTTGGTCATTTTCACAGTCTTCATAATATTTATTGCGCTAATTTCCAATAAGGGTAATATGGTCATTTTCACAGTCTGTAATATTTATTTTCAATAAGGGTAGTTTGGTCATTTTCACTGTTTGTACGAATTACTTTACCTATTTTCGATAAGGGTAGTCTGGTCATTTTCACACTCCGTAATATTTATGGCATTTATTTCCAATAAGAGTAATATTGACATTTTCACAGTATGTAATATTTACTTTATTTATTTTCAATAAGGGTAGTTTGGTCATTTTCACAGTCTCCCTAATATTTAGTCTATTTATTTCCAATAAGGGTAATATGGTCATTTTCACAATCTGTAATATTTACTTTACTTATTTTCGATAAGGGTAGTCTGGTCATTTTCACAGTCTTTATATTATTTGTGGCACTTATTTCCAATAAGGGTAATATGGTCATTTTCACAGTATGTAATATTTACTTTATTTATTTTCAATAAGGGTAGTTTGGACATTTTCACAGTCTCCCTAATATTTATTCCATTTATTTCCAATAAGGGTAATATGGTCATTTTCACAGTATGTAGTATTTACTTTATTTATTTTCAATAAGGGTAGTTTGGTCATTTTCACAGTATGTAGTATTTACTTTATTTATTTTCAATAAGGGTAGTTTGGTCATTTTCTCAATATCCATAATATTTATTGCACTTATTTCCAAAAAGGGTAATATGGTCATTTTCAAAGTGTGTAATATTACTTTAATTATTTTCAATAAGGGCAGTCTGGTCATTTTCATGGTCTCTATAATATTTATTCCGCTAAATTCCGGCAAGGGTAATATGGTCATTTTCACAGTCTGTAATATATAATTTACTTATTTTCGATAAGGGTAGTTTGGTCATTTTCACAGTCTCCATAATATTTATTGCACTATTTCTAATAAGGGTAATATGGTCATTTTTCCAGTCAGTAATATTTATTTTACTTATTACACTTAATTGGGTAGTCTGGTTATTTTCTTAGTCTCTATAATATTTATTGCACTTATTTCCAGTAAGGGTAATATGGTCTTTTTCAAAGTGTGTAATATTTACTTTACTTATTTTCGATAACGGTAGTCTGGTCATTTTCACAGTCTCCATAAAAATTATTGCAGTTATTTCCAATAAGGGTAATATTGTCATTTTCACAATCCATAATTTTTACTTTATTTTTTTTCAATAAGGGTATTCTGGTCATTTTCACAGTCTCTATAATATTTATTGCATTTATTTCGAGTAAGGGTAATATGGTCATTTTCACGTTCTTCCTCAATTTTTATTGCACTTATTAGAGTAAGGGTAATATAGTCATTTTCACGTTCTTGAGTCATTTTTGTTGTGGTTTTATCGAGAAAATCGAAAGAAAAGGTTGGTATTTGTTAAAAGTCAAATGTCATACAAAGTCATGACTTGTTGACTGTGGTTTCCTTTTTTCTAATATTAAGAAAATTAAAAATTAAAAATAAAATAAATTTTGATATTTAGAAATTAAATTTGTCAAATTCATTACAAAGTTAAAAATTACTTGTTGACTTGGTCTTGATCCTTTTTTTCTAAACCTATTAAAAAAAAATCTTAAAATTAAAAATAAAATAAATTTTGATATTTAGAAATTAAATAAAAATTTGATCATTTTTATTTTGTATAATTGTTGCGAAAGTAGTGACAACCAAAATTTTAAGAGTGATTAATTCGGGATTGTTTTTGATGTGGTGGAATTTTTGGGTGGAAATATCATTTTAGATTATAATTGTTGTTGTTCAAATAATTATAAACAAATATTTGTGTGACTAATAAAAGTCCTAATTATTATCACGAATACAAAATTTAATTACAGTTATAATTGTTGCATGACTTATCACAGATATATCTGTTACAGAAAAATAAACTGTGACAGGTTAAACTGTGAGAAAATCCTGGTTTTGGTGTAGTGTAAGTAATAGCATGCTTAAAAAAAAATCTAGCAACACAGAAGACAGCCATCTGGCATAATATTATGTCAGCAAACTTTTTAGTTAACGACATTATATTTTCTTTTTTCGTCGACTAATTTTCTTCCGTATTTTTTTAAACATAAACTAATATCGTATATTTTATATATTATGAACATAATCTAATTTTGTGCCGCTAAAAAATACCCTACTTCATCATTCAATGTGATTTCCCATTAAGTTACAGATATATATAGACACGGTGAATTTAAGTAATGAAAGTCATTCTGAAACTTGAAACAAATTTTAGTGTTTCCATCTGAATCGACTGTGGAGACTTTTCTGTACAAAAACAAGGAAACAACATGAAGTTGCAGCAACTGATCTTGAATATAGGTGATCAAATTTGTGATTATCAAAAAAATAAAAATAAATTAAAAAGTGTAATGGGAAGATGATGATAACATTACTTTCATTAAAATACTGAAAACCAAATATAAAATTCCCAAGCAATTCAACGAAACTTGATTCGTTACAATAGAATTGTGACCGGATAGGGAAACCGACTCCATAAGGATGCAACTTACATTGTCGAAACAAACGGACTTACCACAGCTAAGAGTAAGTGTGTTTATAACCAAGTAAATTTAAGAGTGCATGCTTATATAAATTTAAAAGTGGCCAGGTTACTAACCAAGTAATCTGGATCTCATATGTGTAGAAGTGCTACGTCAACCATAATAATCACCATCTTGATGTAATCATGAAACTATCTTTATCTTGAAAGGGATTCTAATTTAACCACTAACTTGATTTCTGGAGTTGCTCCCTTTACTTTGAGCTAGTGTGGCAAACTACTTGTCTAATTATATCTGCATGTTGACCTCTATTTTCCTGTTGTATTTTTTAATGTAAGGTTGTCCCTGTGTTTGTGTCCTATCAAATTCCTAAAACTTGAGTTATGATCATTATAATCTTATATATACTTTTGATTCTAGATATTATTGGTCAGGCAGTTACGTCTCGATATGGAGAAAGGAAATAGATGTTGTTTCTCCATAATGACGATTCCTAATCTTATGATCGTACTCGTCACCATTTTCGTCATCTTTATTATTCATATTTTGTTCGTCATACATCAAAGCAAGAAAACTCTTTATAACTCATCTCCCAAAGCTCTCAACACCCTGATCGTTCCAAGTTCGGGTAAATTCAAAATTAATCTAATAGATTCATATTCTTTCTCCAAAAAGATATATATTTGCGCCAAAAAAAATATATCGATGGCTAAGTAGGAAACTGAAAGATCTTCTGTTCTCCCTAAAAATACGGCAGTAAACATACGGAATTAGTCGGCAGAAAAAAGAAATATACTGCTGTTAACTAAAAGGTTTGCTGAAGCCATATATGGCCAAATGGTTGTTCTTTGTGCTGCTAGATCAAGTTTGCTCTAGCATTGCTAGAGCAATAAATTTTTTGAAGTAAAATATGTTACTTCACAAAAGATTGACAATTTTTCTTTAGTGTACTGCAATTTTATACCTAAATTAACCTCTTGCAGTTTGACTTGTAGAAGTATAAAAGCTATTTCTGGTTCTGGATACGTATCCAAACAGGTTATATAAAAACAAGAAAAACCCTCCCTTCTTTTCCAGTGTAAGTGATTTCGAGAGCTAGGGTGAGTTTGGATCTCATAAAAAAAAAGACATATTACCTACCAACGCTCTAGAAACTAGGCAACGATAGAAAACCCCCAAGGTTGGAAAAAGCATTGCCTATGGCACATGCAATATCATGTTAGAACCATATTGGCCAAACCATGCAACATCAAGTTAGAACCATATTGGTCAAACGAATGGAGGGGAAAGTTGATATTGACCAGTGTATAACCAAGGGTTGGATATGTCAAGAAGAACGAAACTTGATGACTACTTGATTAGTAAGGACTCGGGAGGACCAAAAGCTTGGGAATTTGATCATATACAACCAAAAAATATATCTTGTAGTTTTAGTTAGGTTTATCTTTGTCCTTCAAAATTCACATTCGTCTCTAAGGAAAGATATGTTTGACGTACTAATAAGTTATATAAGTATGTGTGTTTGATCTAACAGTCTCATTGTTGTTGCATACTTTAAAATGTTCATTATATAGTTACATGTTGGATGAAGTTTTCGTGATTCATATAATCATTGTAATCTTAAAACATAATCAACGCGCATATTTGGGGAGAAAGTAAGAACATGCATATATTCTTTTAATCAAATACATTATTTCTCATTTATAGCATAACTATTATACGGTTGTATGCGTATGTTGGCCTTCAGCATACGCTATAGAAGAGCTCTCTTTAGAATATATTATGTGTTGTGTGAATATAGACATGGTGGCGTTTTCATTATGATCACCACAACACTCATCATCCCACGACCAACTTACATTTGAAGGAGGTGAGCTTGTTTTGATCACAACTTCTATAGCGGATGCATTATCTTTAGCTGTGAGTAGTTCATGGCTAAAGATATTTAACTTTCTAACAAGAGTGATTCTGGAAAGTGTAGTAAGATCTTTCCTTCAGTGATGGCATGATTCTTAGAATCGTATCGAGCTGGTAAAGATCTTAATATTTCCATCACAATCTCATTCAGGAATAGTTTTTTGTAATGAATGATAAGCGTTCACTATTTCTGACAATTTGTGATTAAATTCTTCAAACCAATCTTCTTCAGCCATACGAAGGTTTTCCCATTCGGAAGTTAGGTTTTGAAGTTGTGCTTCATTTTATATGGAATTTCCTTCAAATAAGGTTTCCAATATATCCCAAGCATATTTTGATCTAGCGTACGTAGACACGTGATGCTGAAGATCTTGGCTTATGGCTGGGATAATAGCATTCAGTCCATCAGAGTTGTGTTTAGCAGCACTGATTTTAATCTCTCTATATGTTTCTATGAATTTAGGAGAAACATTATCTCCTTATCCAATCATTAGAACATTGTATCCTCTTACAACAAGAACCCATGTCTGAAAGTCACGAGCTTGTAAGAAGGAACACATACCATATTTTTACCATAATTAATTTGTGTCATCGGAGGCTGGTGGCACGTTAATAGAGATTGCACTCTTGTTCATAATACAGTTTGCTTCAAACACAAACTTATTAGGTATAACAGTGTTTGTCTGCTCTGGTACAAATTGAAAACACAGGGGTACCAAGTAGACCACCAACTTTTTCTTTTGGAAACATGTATGGAAGAAACCTAATATTATTGCAAGAATACCAACTGAATGATCGCTTGCAATATGTATATAGAGTTTATATCTTCACCTCTTCTCGATCAGTATATATAGACAAGAAGTCCGTGAACCTGATTTTTAAGAATATTACTTGGACAATCTCAATAATCAATATCCAAGATCAATATAGTTGTATCCAAATAATCCAATCGGAATTCTTCCAAGTAATTAAACTTGTTATTTATCTTTCAAGATACGAATTCTACAAAAAATGAATATCGTAATCAATTACAATTATACATATGTATCTACTAAGATTGAATAGTACAACTTATAGAAATAAACAATATAATGTTGAAAAGGAAAATCACAAGGTTAACGAGGAAGCATAAACACCCGGGTACCTCGTCCGAATTTGAACACCAAACTGTATAAAATCACTACAGATACTAGCCTACTATCAGATTTCGGATTGGAGTGTGGTTGAGACCGAATCCACCCTCCAAGAAATTCAATTACAGTCGCGCTCTTTACGTCTCTTAAACCTCGCAAGGCCCTACGTAATTGATTCCCTTAGATGATGTCCTATACATCCTAAGAGTTGCTTCAACCTAAGTGAATACCTTTGGTACCAATCTTCCTCTAACGGATAAGTCTATCTAAAGTCATACGAAATCGTCTAACAGATAGAATAATAAGATAGTGAGTAAAATAGAATGGTTCAACCTTCACATACCTAATACAAAAAATTTCCAAATGTCTTTGTCGATCTTCAATCTTCAAGGGTGATGTCTGATATTCAATTACCAAATTGTAACCTAGTCCGAGAATTGACTTAGTAGACGAAATCAAGATATAGTTTTGATCATTGACAACAAGATTAAGATAGAAAAACTTGTGGGTCAACTGAGCGTTGTTGTAACAGTCGTCGCCGCCAAGTTGATAACAAAATTGAAAATTCAGAAATAAGTTAGGTCCAGGTTTGTGTCAACAACCGAGGTTGACGCAATATTTTTGTTTTGGTGTCATCAACCCAAGCTGTTACCAAAATTGAAAATTCAGAGATTAGTTAGGTCCAAATTATGGTGTCAACAACCCAAGTTGATAACAAAATATGGTGTCACCACCTTCACCTTCGTCGTCACCATCACCACCAGCATGTGAAATAATAAATGAAATTACGATTCTCATCTAAATCTTTATTAACATACAAAGAACATTTATATGAAGATGAGGGGTATAATTATTCATGGATAAGGGTATTTATGAAGTCCACGAAAATAAGGGGTATTTATTCAATTTCCACTTAATTAAAAGAACAAAGAAAACCTGGGGTAATTGGTTTCGAGAGTTAGGGCATGCCTGGATACCTACCAACACTCTAGTAACTAGGCAACAAAAGCAAAATCTTAAGGTTGGCAAAAGTGTTGCCTATGGCTCATGCAACATCTGGTTAGAACAATATTGGCTCAACGAATGGAGGGAAAAGCTGATTGACATTGACCGGTGTATAGACAAGGGTTGGCTATGTCAAGAAGAGTGAAGCTTGATGAGTACTTGGGTAGTCAGGAGACCAAAAGTTGGGAATTTCACATGCAACTAGAAAATATATTTTGTAGTTTCAGTTAAGTTTATCTTAGTCGATATGCCTTCAGTCTTCACATTCGTCTCAAAGACAAGATATGTTTGACGTACTTTATAGGTTCTACAAGTATGTGCATTTGATATAATAGTATCTAAATGATCAATTCATTATACAGTTACATGTTGGATGAAGTTCTCGTGATTCATATAGTCATTGTACATCATGATTGCTAAAGGGGAACCGGTATTACCAGGGGGTACCGTTTGAATGATCCAACGGCCATGATCGAATATGACTCTTTTATCTCATATGAAACGGTATCCCCTACTAATTTCGATCCCCTTTAGCAATCAGTGTTGGTAGGTATCCAAGCATCTTCTCATCGAGGCATCTTCTCTTAAATCAGGATTGTACATGTCTTAAAACATAATCAGTGTTGGTAGGTATCCAAGCATCTTCTCATCGAGGCATCTTCTCTTCTTCGAGTGCATTTTATATCTAAAACATATTGTTGGTGGCCAAAACCATTGGGGCTAGCCTAGTTGGCCAAGAGCCTAACCTCAAAAAAAAAAAGTTGTTGGTGGCCAATACACAATGAAAAAGTGTTTTCTGCAGGAGTGGACCCCGAGATGCATTTAAAATATATTTATTTTTTCGATACATAACCAAAATGAGGGATAATAAAACATTATTAGACTAATAAGTAATAACTGAAATCATACACTACACTACAGCCGATCAAAAAAAAGAAATCATACACTACACCTTATCTAACTGAAATCTCCCAAGTCCCATCCGAATAGAAAATTGGAATCTTTCATTATTTACTACTACAGGTTCATATTTCACCCACGTCGTTCACTTCCATACCATGAATGTAAAGACTTTATGTGTCAGTGAATTAACGGTTCCAACAAGTACTAGCTCATGTGGTCTTTTACCAACCAATAACTCCCTCCCTAAACTACGAATCCACCTACATATATATACTTCCCCCATAGAGCCATTTATTCCACGATCAAACTAACTTGCTCAACTCTCAGTCTCAACACCCGTTCTTGAGAATCTAAGCATTCAAGTTCTGTCACACATTAACTCCCAAGTAATGGCGGCTGCTTCATCATCATCTGTTTATCACTCAATCTTGTCTAACCATGTCACCCGTGTTCAAAGTCAAACACGAAGAAATGCTAGCTTTAGCGTTCGTTGCATGGCCGAGGTATGTAATTCATGTTTACGTACGCACTACTCATTTTAATTCACTAACATTTTAATTTTATATTAGTTAATGCTCAATTATATAGATTCTAATCCATCAAAATTTCTTTACTGTTAATATAGGAGAAACAGCCACAGCAACCATCATCAACTCCCATGACAACCAGTAGTAGTACTACTCCACCACCTGCAGCACAAGCTCCGATCGCAACTCCTACTTTTCCACCACCACAGGCTGCACCCAAGGTTTGTTGCGCCAGTCATGTTAATTACCCCTTACTTTGATGTTTAATTACTACTGGTGTGCAATAACTAATGCAAAAGTGTCGTTTGATGGTATACAGAAGATGAGCACGAAATTCACAGATTTATTAGCATTCAGTGGTCCAGCTCCAGAGAGAATTAATGGCAGGCTTGCCATGATAGGCTTTGTTGCTGCCATGGGTGTCGAGCTTGCTAGAGGTACTGATGTTGCCGCGCAATTGACCGATGGAGGCCTTCCATGGTTCATTGGGACCAGTATTGTGCTATCTTTGGCTTCCCTTATCCCATTGTCTAAAGGTGTCAGCGTCGAATCAAAATCCGATGGGGTAATGACATCCAAGGCCGAGTTATGGAATGGTAGATTTGCCATGTTAGGTTTGGTTGCTTTGGTATTTACCGAGTTTGTCAAGGGTGGGGCGCTTGTGTAACCACACCAATAGGAAAATTGTTTGATTGTGATGCTTTTGTAAACCTCACTAAAAATTTAGTGATAGTGTATTCAGATTTTAGAACTTCAATATGACTTCTTATGTTCAGAATCGCGGTCCGTGCAAAACCACGGAAAAAACATACACCTTCTCGAGCTGAAATCTCCCATCCGCGTACAAAATTGGATTTCTGTCATTATTCACTACTAGCGGTTCATATTTCACCCACGTCGTTCACTTCCAGACCATGAATGTTAAAAGGCTTTCGTGTGTCAGTAAATTAACGGTTCAAATGAGTAAATGTTCATGTGGTCTTTTCCCAACCAATAACTTCCTCTCTCAGCTACGGGTATTATATACGACCGCCTTGAATCTTGCTAAAGCTAAAACTCCTGTGATATGACCTTGTGCCAACCGCCAGGTATGGAAACATTCACATGAGTCATGACCATCATTTTATAAAAAGTGGATGGTATTTATAACCGGGCTAATTTGGAGCTTAGTGTCATTATTTTGGGCGTTCGACTATAAGGAAAAAATGAATATTTTGAAATAAAATGGATAATCCTTTATCCAATTATTTTACTAAATGACAAAACTATCCCTAATTGATTAGTACTAATTTGGGTGATTAAATAATATGTAATGAAGTTAATCCTGAAATCAATTACCATTAATTCATCATCAAAACTTGAATGTTGATGTTAGTGTTGTAAACCGATTCTGGGTTGAGTTTTTCAAATGCCGCAGTAAACTCAGAATTTGGTTTTTTCAATACCCACCTAAACCGATTATTGGAACCAGTGTTTATATATGCCCACATAATCCGATTATACCTTACTTTCAGAAACAAAATATTCATTACATAGTTTAGGAAATTAGCGCATTACATGTATAAGATTCAGTATGGGAATTCTAGAATTTGACACATCAAATGTTTGTCAATGAACCTCCGAGCACGTTGGTACAACGTCTTATATTCTTTGTGGTGAATGAACTTAGTTTCCCCATTACGAATTCTCCAAAGCCCATTGAAACGTTCCAGCTGAAATTTAGTGAATTCTTAAATGTTAGTAAGTATGCGAACTTTTAACGATGACATAAGTATAAATATTATCGGATTACTCACTTTTTCCCTAAGAGGAGCTTGTGGATGATGTTGGTACACCATATTTCTAACTTTAACATACTCTCGCATTGCACTTTTTATGTAGTTGAATCGAAATGCCAAGTCTTCCATTTGCGGTTATTCGGATTCGCGGTACGCCCGTAAAAGAACTTTTTAACTCTCTTCCAAAATTGTGAATAGATTTCATTCGGACGTTCACGGAACGTATTAGCAAACGATTTAACGAGACACAAATCTTCATATGGTTCCTATTTCACGAGCTACTTATCTACTTCCGAATCCCATTCCATTTTGTAGGCTAATTAAGTGTGTGATGTGGGAGTGGCTCAAAGAGGTTGTCTTTATATAGATAAATACTCAACGGCTATTTTTTTTCAAATTCAATTCAAAGAATCGTATTTTAGGTATGTCCACATAGTCCGATTGTGTCCTTGCAAAATTATATAAAATGTGCCTCCCAATAATCGGTTTTTAATATTGCACATGCATGTAATCCTATTTACTAGCTAGTCTTGCATTGTTCCCCCCTGGAAGTTTTCTCTTGCCATCATCATAATTATTGAAAATTAAGTTACCATTTGAGTTTCTTGCATTATCTGGTGAAGAATTTGATGGACCTGGTGAAAATAGTGAAGAATTTGGTGTTGAGGGAGAAGAATTGTATGGTGACTTTTCAGGTACTTGTTGATTAGTTGCTAAGAAATCTGGATTATATTTGTTCAACACCTTCAAAATATGATAACAACTTTCGTAAGCGAACTGTTTACCATGTTTTTGCTGCCAATATGTACGAACCTATCTTTCAAAATCAACATCCACCTGACCACTCTCCTTGCCTCTTCTCTTGGCTTGAATTATCAATGCAACATAATCGGCTACTTCCCTGTTGATTACAATGAAGTGTTCTGCCAATCCTTTTGCATCACCACCATTAATATTCATGGTTTATTCTTTATATTTACGAAATATATTTTCCCACATGGTGTTACCATGTTGTTGTGCACCATCGATACAATCTTGGATAAAAAAAACATAATTATGACAAATGCATTCATCTTCTATCATGTTGTATTTTGCACCACGGACTTTGGTTTTTTTAGCTTTGCCTTTGACTTGACTTTGAAATTGTGAATCCATATTACAAGAAATAAAGAATTGTAGAGAATGTATGATTGTTTTAGATTTGAAGAAGAAGATTAAGAGATTGAGAAATTCTAGAGAGATTTAGAAATTCTGGTGTGAGTTGAAATGAGATTGAAATTAAGTATTTATAGAGGGGGAAATATTAGCCGTTGGATGAAGCTCTAATAAGCAATGATCAGACCTTCGAGCGATAGCTTGACTAGCGCTTGTGCTTTAAAGACCAGCGAGCGTTATTATGACCATCGAGCGATGGAAACTCTATCGCTCTCTGGAAACTCCATCGTGTATGCCTATATGTTATTCCTGAGATATAGGCATATGAGTTTGGCAGTTTGGCATACCCATAGGGGGTGCATATATGGCAAAATATATATGATGTTTTCCATATGCATAAGAATAAGCTTTAGAGGCAACTAGAGTACCTTCGGAAGCTAACCACTTCTGAGGTGTGGTTAACAAAATTAAGGGATTGATTGTCAAAAATTAGTGAGCTATTTATGGGGATCATTTTCCTTTCCTTTTTGTAACTTATGAAAAATTGATGGAGTGGCCGAATTAAAACCTTTTTTTGATCACTGAAATGAATAATAAGTAATGTAAGAAGATTGAATGATAAATAAATCAAGTACTAAATACTCCCATTATGGTAGAAAATTCAGAAAGAAAAAAAAAAGACTGAAAACGTAATTACAATACGTTAAAAGCTATGAATGACAAATTATGGTGATATTAATACCATTGAATATGAACATTTAGGTACGTTGGGTTAGGGATTGAAACGGGGGTGTATTCTCAACCGACATTTATCTTTTGCACTTTTAGGAGCTTTTGAGAAAAATATGAACCATCGATTGGTCAGAAACAATCGTTCACCACTGTCGGATCTGACAAGAACCATTTGTTTTTGTAAGATATACATTTGGCCGTCAATGCTCAAAAACACCTTTTGTTTTGTATTATAGATTTTTTTTCCTTCATGTATAACCTTTTAAACAAATACAAGAAAGAAAAATACCTAGATTATCCTTGTATGTTCTCATCCGACACTCAAAATACCTCATACCAATATCACTGTAGCATTGTGGTAAACTAAGTTTAAAGCTCGTCAACACAAAAACAATTATCTATCAAACTAAAATAAGAAAATTCCACGTAATATTTTGTTTTTGGTAAAAAAAACAAAAAACAAAAAACAAAAAAGACAAATAAAAAAACACGCAAACAAGTCAAAAAAAATAAAATACTACATCTAGTGACACAACCTAACCAGACATACACCATACAACGCCAATGAAACACAATTTTTTTTACAATGATTCTTATAGTCAACCGTCCCATAAACCACTCCAAAACCTCTTTATCCCCGAAAAGAGAAATAATGGACCCTTTTTTTTATTATTGAAGCATAATGGACCCTTTTGTGTACGGTGGACATAAACTGAATGCCACAAGATTCGGTAAGAAAGACGATTGTAAAAGGCGGTTTTGGGTTGGGACGCTTAACAATCAAAATTGATTCTTAACCCTATTTATTTAGAAAATAAATCATATATCCCACCAATCATTTTTTTATTGTTAAAAAAATCGGGTCTAGAATCTAAATTCATGACCTAAAATTAAATTTCATCAAATCGGGTTCGTTTGAAATATATTATAGGAAACGAGCGTCTCGTAATACTCTTAAAGTTTACAAAGATTAAAAATAGGAATCCTAGAAGATCTCTTAAAGTTTACAAAAGGAAACATACATCAAGATTCGTACAGACTTTTGGTTGGTAACCTAGTAACAAGCTAGGCTCCAACACCTTTTTGAATAGCAACCCTTATTCCATAAAAAACAAAACTGGCTAAACCACTACTAATAATAATATAATAACAGATATAAAGAAGATAGACCTTTTTGGCAGAAACTCCTAAATGACTAAGCTGTCCTCATTTAATTACTAAGCTCTATCTTATCACGTAAATTCAATAAAAATAAAAAGGTAAAAATGTACATTAAATAAATATTTGAATATTTTCGAAATGCTATTGTTTTAAAAGTAAATCAAAAAAACTAAACAACTTGATATCTTTCAAAATACATACCGGATTTTCATTGAATTTATTTATTTGATTCATCTACGTTACAAATGTAAACAAAAATATCATCTCGATGGGTTAGGTTGGTGCTGGATGTCAGGGTATTTTTTTTTCTATTACTTTTCACATCGATTCTTACCTTGTGAACCTGGTGTTTCTTAAGACTTTGGTATCTTTTAGCTTCTGTTAGTTGTCCGTGTATATAGTTTCCTTTGTTTTCTTTCTTGGTGTTGCACAGAAACCGCTAGTTATCTGTTGGTGTGAAATTCAAGTTAAAACGCAGGTATTGTTAGCTACACGTACCTTCCCTGTTTGATATTTTGTCTCAATGGCCTCCACCAGTAATGGCGTTGTGATTTGTCCTTTTAAAGAGTTTCACGGGTGCCCAGACGAAGGGATTGGGAGTAAGGGGTTCGCACATTTGATTCCTCATATGAAAAGACTACATCTCTGCAACAAGGAGCGGAAGAATGTTCTGCAAGAAGCTATTAGGTGTGAATTGGATGTTTATGCTGGGTTGGAGGGTACTTTGAGGACCTTAAAACAATGGTTATGTTTTGATTGTATGAGCATCCAGGATTGGAGAAGAGCATGTAAACATGAAGGGAGCATTGAGGTATGTCCTGCAATGTGTGAAGGAGATGCAGATGAAGTTATCATTGGAGTACCTAGGCCTTGTCCACATGATCAGGTAGGGGTCGAAGACTTTGAACTTAATGTTAAGACGCTGGACGCAATTTTCAGAGCTCCAATATGTACTGTGAAAAGCATTCCAAGGGGGTGTAGGTTAGCTTTCTCACACACCCTAAAGGCATCACTTCATAAGGTAGTTTTGGAACCTAAGTCAACTATACAGTGGATCAAACTGCTATTGCTCCCTCGCTGCACGTTGAGGGTTTTTCGACCTAAAGGCAGGGTGGAGTGCAAGTCATGGAATCGTAAAGCACTTCAACAGAGACAAATTCTAAAAAAATTGGCAACTTGGGGTGAACCTGGTGGGATGCGAAATCTTGTAGGAGAGGTATTAAACATACCAACGACACCTTGTGTTTTGAAGGATGGTAACAAAGAGGAGGACAACAGTTTGGGTACTAATGTTACAACTTGTTTGCTCAAAGTAGCGGATGCGCATTTCACGTCTGCAGTTAAAGCAATTAGATCATCAGGGGTAGCACCAAACAATGCGAATACGAGGGAATCACTTGAAGAAAACACCCAACTATGCCCCCTCCACGGAAACCAACTATCCCACTACACGAGCCACCTTTAGTGGCAGAAGAGGGAACGATTCTAAGCTGTATTAAATCATTCCCTAAAGGAACGTCGTGTGGAAGGGATGGTCTTCGGGCACAGCATCTATTGGATGCCTTCTGTGAGAAGGTTTTACTGTTGCAGCTGATTTAATTTCGGCAGTAACAAGGGTTGTTAATCTGTGGCTCGACGGGAGATGCCCACTCAATCTTGCAGAGTACATTGCATCAGCACCCTTAAAACCGCTCCTCAATCCGGACAAGAGCATTCGTCTTATTATTGTTGGGACGATTTGGCGTCGACTGGTATAAAAGGTGGCTATGAAAGGGGTAGGCAAGGACATGGAAGCATACCTACATGATTTTAAGTTTGGGGTAGGCGTCTTAGGAGCCGCGGAAGCAATTTTGCATGCCATGAACAGGTTTGTTGATAAACATCATAGAGATGGAAGCCTCACCATGTTAACTGTGGATTTCACAAACGCCTTCAACCTAGTCGACCGAACAACTATGCTACTTGAGGTGCGTAAGCTATGCTCATCTATATCACCATGGGTAGAATACATATATATGGTCAACCTGCAAGATTATATGTGGGAGACTACCACATTTATTCTTCTACAGGAGTGCAACAAGGTGATCCCCTAGGGCCATTATTATTTTCTTTGGTCTCCATCAGCTTGTGGCAAAGATAAATGAACAATGTAAAATATCCATACAGGCTTGGTACCTTGACGATGGTACTTTAATTGGTAACACTGCAGAAGTGGCAAAGGCACTTGAGGTTGTTCAGGCAGAGGGGCCCGCGCTAGGGCTCATATTGAACATTAAGAAGACAGAATTTTTTTGGCCCTCATGTGATGGTCGGAAGTTAAATGATGGGATGTTTCCTGCTGAAATCTCAAGACCAGATAATGGGGTTAAATTATTGGGTGGGGCTGCCAGTCTAGATAGTCGGTTTGTGAAGGAACTTGCTGTTAGTAGAGCAGAGAAGGCAGTGGAACTGATGCAAGTTCTATCAAAACTTCGTGATCCACAAAGTGAACTATTACTCTTACGTACATGCATGGTTATCTCCAAGATTTTGTTCGGACTTCGTATCTGTCAGCCGGAACACATTGTGGAGGCAGCAGAGATTTTTGATAATGGATTGCGAGGGGCGATAGAAGATATTGTGGTATGTGGGGGTTCCTTTTTTGGAGAGCTTCAATGGAGGCTATCCTCTCTACCCATTAGGTATGGAGGACTTGGTTTATATACTGCTAGTGAGGCATCCTAATATGCCTTTCTTGCTTCACGTATCCAATCTTGGGGTTTACAAGATCATATATTAAGGGACAGTGGAATCGAAGGAATGGATGATAATTTCAGCAAAGCTCTGAAGACGTTACAAGTAACTCTCCCTGATTTCGACTTTACCAGCTTTACCAATAAAGACACCGCCCCACTAAAGCCCAAAGTACTTTGGCGAGTGCTCTTTTTGGCAAGATTGTTAAAGACATGGACAGAGTTTACGAGTTGTCTGTTAGACAGAAAGTTGTTCTTGGATGCCTCCAGGCACGGCATGCCCAAGATTTCCTCCTCGCTATTCCAATTGAGGGTCTTGGACAGAAAATGTCACCTGTGGAGTACCGTGCCATTCTTAAATACAGGTTGATGATCCCTCTGTACCCTTCGGATTCACGTTGCCCTGCATGTATCACGGGGTGCTTGGATGCCTTTGGTGAACATGCAGTTCATTGTAAGGTAGACCCTGGATTTAAACATAGGCATGACCATGTGAGGGATATGCTATATGATATATTATGGAGGGCCTAAGATTTCAAATAAAGAAAGAAGATCAAAATTTTATTTTACATTAAAAAATTCACTGTTTACAAATTTCTTACCGTTAAATGCAAGTATGGGCGACCATGGCGTATGACTAGTAAACTATAAAGTGGGGAGCTGAAATTTCAATCACGGCGAGCAGTTGATCAATCAAAGAATAATCACACGACTCTTTGGGATGGAAAAGTAAGATAAGAAGATATACCCCAGAAATAGTAATAGTAGTAGGCAACCTAACATTTTAACCACTGACCAAGAAAATATACATACCCTACGGCTATCACGGGGGTATGTCACAGTCATCCTCCTAGTGGACGAATAAACAATCGTATCCCTGAACTGACGTCACTCGCGACAGTGATGGGGGTATAAATTGAATGCACAATCACCACCCACCACTGCCACTTCTACTCAACAGTTTGGCCGGTTTCTGGTTGGTAGTTAAGATTGATTGAAGATCCCCTTATTAAATGTAGATGGCTCCGCCAGTTGTAAAATCAATCAATACTCACGCGCGTGTTTATACAAAGGCTATTTTTCTTGTGGCAAATAGCAACAGCAGCAAGATAAGCTAGAAGTTGGATCAACAAAATCATCTGACAGGGACCTAAATGAAATTTGACGAGCCTTTTGTGCTTAGCAGTTGTTTCGTGATGTACCCCGTTAATCTAACAGTAGGCGTCCAATCTATCGAGTTTCAAACTTTATGTCGTTGTACTGCGTGTAGTATAGTGGCGAAGAAAAGAAAAAGCATTTACCAAAGTTGTACAACAACTCCGACTACTACATAACAAAAAACCTACGAAAATATGGTTCGGCAAGAAAATTTGGCAACCAGAAAGGCGCTTAGCCATGAATAGAATATTGCTTAATCATGAAAATTCTAGGTAAATTTTGTCGTATGTGCAAATCCATATGACTCCACGACTGTTCAATGCGATTAGCAGGATATTTCTTTTGGATGATTTTTTTTTGGGTTAAATACTTAATGGGTAGTGTTCTCGGGGCTCAGTAATCTCATGTTCTAGATCTCATTCCTAATAGGATAGTCAAGTCAAATAAGTTTCACTTGACTTGATTCAGCTGAGTCAGTTGTTGTGTTTTCAGACAACTATTTGTCATGTAATAAATATGTCTCAATTATGTCTGATTGAGACACATCGTTTCTTCTCTCTGTAATACAATTCTTCTTACTCTTGTGTTCATCTTGATTTCTCTTGATTTATCTTGATCAACATAGGAACATAAGAATTTTCATGGTATCAGATTAGTGTTCGATCCTTAATAATTTTCTCAACAATTTTTTGGATTTCATCAATTCAGGGCAATATCAATACAATAATTTTTCCCCAAATCAATTCTTTAGGGTTCTTCAAGAATTTTTGTGGTAATAACTAGACGATCTACATATACTAAAGTCAACAACAATCGCAGCAACAACAACAGTAGACGTCATAACATCAGTCATCATACACCCAATTTCTTGATTTGAGATCCTGAAAATCTTAATACAATGGCTTCTGTTGGTAATTCTTGTCCTTTACCTTTTACAAATATTTCAAACTTTGTCTCCATGAAGCTTGACTCGAACAATTTTCTGCTTTGGAGGGATCAATTTGAGGGATTTTTGCTCTCATGTGATCTGTATGGGTATGTTAATGGTGATATCATTCAACCTCCATATAAAATTATAGTTGATGGTGTTGAAATAGTTAATCTTGAGTGGGTTTCTTGGAGAAGATTAGATAGATTTGTATCAACTTGTTTGAAGGCAACTTTTACACCAACAGTTAGTGGTGATGTTCTTGGTTTATCTACTGCAAAAGAAATTTGGGAGTTTCTTGAACATAGCTTTAGAACACAATTCATTGCTAGGAATAGTATGTTAAGAACTCAATTGCATAGTCTGAAAAAGGGGAATATGTCTATTGTTCAATATCTACAGAAGATCAATTCCAGGACATAATTCTTTAGCAACTATTGGTGAAAAAGTTAGTGATTCCGATCTTATGATGTTTGTATTGAATGGATTAGGCAGTGAATATGATGTATTTGTTATTTCATCTCAAAATAGAGAAACACCTTATACTTTTGGAGAAGTGAAAGAAAAATTACTATCTCATGAACAGTTTCTTGCTGAGAGACATCAAAATACTTCAAATGTTTATGATGACCAAAATATAGCATTCTATGCAAGAAATGGATAGTCTACTTATAATAACAACAGAAGGAATATCAGAAATGGAACTGGTGGACCTTATAAGAATAGTTCATATCAACATGGGTCTAGTTCAAGTTCTTCAAATAATTCTTATCAAAGTGGAGCTACTTCAAATGTTAATGGTGATAGAAGGCCTTATGTTGATTTCTCAAAGGTATTTTGTCAAATTTGTAAAAAGAATGGTCATATGGCATCTAGGTGTTTCTTTAGATATCATTCACCACCAACTGGCAATTCTGCAAGCACTTCACAAGATCATTATGCAGTCTCTGATATTCATCAACCATCATCTTCTTCTGGTTCTCATCAAGCTTTTACAAGTGTGAATGTTCAAAGATCTGCAGTTAATGATGATCCTTCTTCAAGAACCGTGTGGATATCTGATAGTGGAGCTTCTGCCCATATGACTGGTGATAGATCCATTCTTATAAATACTTCTGACTACAAAGGAAAGGAGCATGTGGTGATTGGCAATGGTAAGTCTCTATCAATCAATTTTACTGGAAGTTCAACAATTCAGATACCAACAACTAGTTTTGTGTTAGATAAAGTTTTACATGTACCTGATATGCATCACAATTTACTGTTAGTATCTAAGTTCACTAAAGATAATATTTGGTATATCACATTTGATCCTTTTGGTTATGAGATAAGAGGCCTATATGATCATGTGTTGTTAGCTAAGGGAAAGATGGTAAACAATTTATATCCCATATCTACACCTAAACTGCAGTATGCATTTTCATCCCTGGTTGCTCCTTCTGACTTATGGCATAGTAGGTTAGGCCATCCTTCATCAAAAATTATTCATTAATTACATTCTGAAAAACTCATTCTCTTGAATTATTCTCAAAAAGATACTATTTGTCATCCTTGTCAGCTTGCTAAGAGTAAAAGGCTTTCTTTTCATGCTTCTACTTCACATACAACTTCTCCTCTAGCTTTAGTTCATTGTGATGAATGGGGTCCTGCACCAGTGTCTTCCTTATTTGGTTTTAGATATTATATCTTATTTGTTGATGATTTTAGTAGTTTCCATTGGATTTATCCCATGCAAGCTAAATCTGAAGCTTTACATTGTTTTCAATATTTCAAAACTCTTACTGAAAATTTATTCAAAACTAAGATTTTTTCCTTTCAAACTGATGGAGCTAGTGAATTGGTCAAAGGTTCTTTCAAATTATTTTTGGAGTCTTGTGGTATTAATCTGAGAATTTCTTGTCCCAAAACACCTGGAAAAAATGGCCTTGCTGAAAGAAAATATAGATATATCACTGAAATAGGTAATACTCTATTGTTTAATGCAAATTGTCCAAAAGAATTTTGGTATGATGCCTTCTTAGCAACCACTTTTCTTATAAACAGAACTCCAACTCCAGTTCTTCAACATAATCTCTTTTTCAAGTTTGTACAATGAGCATCCTGATTATTCTTTTCTTAGAGTCTTTGGTTGCATTTGTTATCCTTTTCTGGGTCACTCAAGACCGGATAAGTTATCTCCCAAATCTGTCAAATGTGTCTTTATTGGTTATAGTTCTCTTCATAAAGGATACAAGTGTTATAATCCAATTTTAAAGAAAACTTATATTTCAAGACATGTTATTTTCTCAGAAAATGAATTCTACTTTTCACATTCTTCTTGTTCTGAGTTGTCTTCTGTTACTGAGACTCATTCACTTGTTGAACAGTCTTCTGTTTCTTCTTCTACTATAGTGACTAGATCTAAAATTGGTATTACTAAACCAAAAGTATTTCATGATCATGTTTTACATCACTCTGTCACTCATCCTATTTCATATGCTTTTTCTTTTTTGCTTTCAATACCTATTGAGCCAAAATCTTTTAAAATTGCTATTCAAAATCCAAAATGGATAGTATCCATGGGAGATGAGAATACTACATTGCTTAGGAATGATACTTGGGATTTAGTTGACTCTGAACCACATATGAATATTTTGGGGTGCAAGTGGGTTTATAGAGTTAAGATGAAGTCTGATGGTACTTTGGATAGACTAAAGTCAAGATTGGTTGCTCTAGGGTATAATCAACAAAATGGAGTTGATTATGGAGAGACTTTTAGTCCTGTTGTGAAAGCAACTACAGTTAGGGTGGTGTTAACTATAGTTGTTACTAGAGGTTGGATCATAAAGAAATTGGATGTTTCCAATGATTTTTTACATGAAGATTTGACTGAGGATGTTTATATGAAACAACCACCTGGGTTTGAGAGTGTTGAATTTCCTCACAGAGTTTGCAAATTAAAGAAAAGTCTTTATGGGTTGAATCAAGCTCCAAGGGCTTGGTTTGAAAAGTCCAGTGCTTCTTTACTTTCTTATGGATTTGTGAGAACAATGTCTGATTATTCTATGTTTGTTTATCATTCTGGTTCTGATATGATGATACTACTTCTTTATGTTGATGAAATTATCTTGACTGGTTCATCTGAAGTTTTACTTAATAATTTGATTCAACACCTCAATACTATTTTTGCAATGAAGGAGTTAGGAGATTTGCATTACTTTTTGGGAATTGAAGCTACTAGAAAGTTTAATAGTATTTTACTTACACAAAAGAAGTATACTTTGGATTTATTGGAAAAGGCACACATGTTAGAATACAATCCTTATAGCACACCAGTTGCAAAGGGTACTTGAGTTTCAATTTTGATGGTGTTCTGCTTACTAATGCATCTGAGTATATGACTATAGTTGGTATGCTGCAATATTTGTGCATAACCAGACCTGACATATGCTTTGGAGTTAACCATGTCAGTCAATACATGCATGCTCCTACTGATGTGCACATGCTCTTAGTTAAAAGAATCTTGAGATATTTGAAGGGTTCTATTGGGCTTGGTATAATATTGAGAAAAGGTGATATTAGTTCTTTGACAACATACACTAATTCTGACTGGGGAAACTGTCCTGAAACAGCAAGATCTACTGGTGATTATGCTATTTTTCTTGGTTCTTCTTTAATTTCTTGGTCTAGTAAAAAGCATCCAACTGTATCTAGGTCTACAACTGAGGCAGAGTACAAATGTTTATCAGTAGCTACTGCAAAGTTGGAATGGTTGTCATCTGTTCTTTCTAAATTGAATACTTCATTAGCACAACCAATTACTTTGTATTGTGACAATACCAGTGCTATTTATTTGTAAGCTAACCCTGTATCTCATTCCAGGGCCAAGCATAAAAAGATCCACTATCATGTTGTCAGAGAGCTGGTTGAAAGTGGTTTCTTATCAGTTCAACATATTGCTTCAGAAAATCAATTAGCTGATTTGTTTACTAAGGGTTTATGTGAACCAGTGTTCAGTTATTTGCTTCATCAACTATTAGGTACAACTATTTCAACATCTACTGTTTTAGATTTTACTGCTTCAACAGATGCTGCTTCTTCTACTTCAGAGGGTGTTCTCACTGCTGCTTTATCTACTAATTTTGTTGCTTGCTTGGATAATGCTCCTTATCACACAAGACATTCTTCTTTTTAGGTTGTTTTGCTGCTGTTATATGTTGTTTGCTTTTCTGTTTTCTATTTCAAACCGAGTAATGTAAGCCCTAATCAGTTTGAGGGGGGCTAATAGGATAGTCAAGTCAAATAAGTTTGACTTGACTTGATTCAGCTGAATCAATTGTTCTGTCTTCAGACAACTATTTGTCTTGTAATAAATATGTCTCAATTATGTCTGATTGAGACATATGGTTTCTTCTCTCTGTAATACAATTCTTCTTACTTTTGTGTTCATCTTGATTTTTCTTGATTCATCTTGATCAACATAGGAACATAAGAATTCTCAATTCCAAAAATGTGTTCGGGCCGATCGATAATCAGCATATTGTATATAGAACCAAAAATATTCTAGTACCGCCGAAATAGCAGAATTCTGACCTGCTGTGGCTGTCCACCCAAATAGTACAAAATTACCAAGTCCACACATTCTAACACGAGTCCTTCTAGAAATCCCAGAGTTTTCTCCAATGAGAACTCTGACTGTGAAAAATATACGCGCCGGCTTTCACCGCAAACAGTTAGATATAATGACACATACACCGCAGGATATCCACAGTTCAGCTTAATGACATGGTGGGAACTGGACATTTAATTCCAGGTCCATTCTTTTTAATATTTTTCTAAGGGACCAGAAAAAGCAAGGAAATGGTGTATCATCATGCAGAACATGACAAATCTTAAACCTACTTTTCTTTTTGCCAAGTCATTTGGTTTTCTCACCTGCAATTTACAAATGGCAGGATTTCAGTGGTTATCAAAAGGCTCTGATTAATGATAGGCTCATTAAGCGCTTATATTATCAAGTGTCCGTCCACCCAAGAATCTTATAATCTCCTTCTTTTCTTTGCTTCTAATCACATCTTTTTTATTAGACGGCAAAAGTCAATAATCCTACCGAACACAGTTTTGAATAAGAGCATAATATACAAACCAAACTATTCCCACTTCTCGCACCATTAAATTCAACCATCTCTAGCTATCTCCTGTTGTTCTTTGTTCATTTTTCATCTGTTGCAGTATCTGCTCATGAGATGCAGCTAACTCATCTTTGTTTCATGTTACCTGTCGATATCGACGAAATCGAGCAAAATGATACAAGACAGGTATTAGGAACCATAAACAAAGAAGTTGATATGGACAAGGAAAAGGAAAATCGGCGTCGTTACCATCATTTTATCTCCTTCATCCGTAAATCGCTTGAACGTTTCTGTAACCATAGATGGGTGGTTGGGTTCTGCAGAGATTTTCCGAAACAGCATAAACGGAATTACGCGGAAACTTTTCAGGATATCTCTGGAATTTTATTGTCAGATAAGTTGAACAACAACAATCCAAGAATTTTCAGTTATTCTGAGCTTTATATTGGTACTAATGGATTCAGTGAAGATGAAATTCTTGGAAGCGGTGGTTTCGGTAGAGTATACAGAGCAGTTTTACCTAGTGATGGAACTGTTGTTGCAGTGAAATGTGTTGTAGAGAAAGGAGATAAAATTGAGAAGACATTTGCTGCTGAATTAATGGCCGTTGCGCAGCTTCGCCACCGGAATCTTGTCAAGTTAAGGGGATGGTGTGTTTATGAGAATCAGTTATTGCTAGTTTATGATTACATGCCTAATAGAAGTCTTGATCGAGTACTCTTCAAGCAACAAGAAAAAACAGGAATTGCACCTTTGAGTTGGGAAACCCGGTGGAAAATCATATCTGGTCTGGCAGGTGCCTTGTTTTATTTACATGAGCAGTTGGAGACCCAGATTATTCACCGTGACATCAAAACGAGTAACGTGATGCTCGATTCACATTATAATGCTCGGCTTGGTGACTTCGGCTTGGCTAGATGGCTTGATCATGAACTCCAACTCCCTACCTCATTGCCTACGCCTACGTTGAGTACAAGAAGTCAAAAGTTTCGTTTAGCAGAAACAACTAGAATTGGTGGAACAATTGGTTACCTGTCACCTGAGAGCTTCCAGAGAAACACAATGGCAACCGCAAAATCCGATGTGTTCAGCTTTGGAATCGTTGCGCTGGAGGTTGCATCTGGACGTCGAGCGGTGGATCTTGCGTATCCAGATGAACAGATAGTTTTGCTTGACTGGGTACGACAGCTTTCTGATGAAGGAATGTGTATGAAAGCCAGAGATCTTCGTTTGCCAGAAGGATCTTACAAGGGTTCTGATATTGAGCGGCTTATGCATCTTGGTCTGTTATGCTCACTAAATTCTCCACAACTGCGACCCACCATGAAATGGGTAGTCGAAGCACTTTCAAGCAATTTTGTTGGTGAGTTACCAGCTCTCCCGTCGTTTCAGTCGCACCCTTTTTATATCTCCTTGTCCTCTGCAACCACCACTGCCACCAGAACAACCATATCATCAATATCTGCTGCATCAAATTCATCTATTTACTTCACTGCCACTGAAGACACCATGTTTTTGACTGCTGAAAATGGAGAAAGCAAAAGCAGATCTGAGTCATCTGACGAACGTGTGAAGACATTCCTATCAGTTGATACACCACGAGAGATATCTTATAAGGAACTTGTTTCGGCCACAAATAACTTTTCAGAAGATCGGAGAGTTGCAGAGCTGGATTTTGGAACAGCTTACCATGCCTATTTAGACAATCACCACCATGTCTTGGTAAAACGTCTGGGGATGAGGACATGTCCAGCTCTGCGGTCTCGCTTCTCTGATGAACTTCGGAATCTGACAAGGCTTAGACATCGCAACCTTGTTCAGCTCCGTGGATGGTGCACCGAACAAGGAGAAATGCTGGTAGTCTATGATTACTCAGCTTGTCAGCTTTTAAGCCATCTTCTATTTCAACATCGTCAGGAGAACACAAATCTGGCTTTAAAGTGGAGTAATCGGTACAAGATAATGAAGTCACTTGCATCAGCCATCCTTTATCTTCATGAGGAATGGGATGAGCAGGTCATTCATAAGAACATCACTTCTTCAGCAATTATTCTTGATCAGAACATGAACCCACGTCTAAGCTGCTTTGCCTTAGCTGAATTCCTGGCCAGAAATGAGCATGGCCCCCATGTCATTATTGACCCTAAGAAATCGGTTCAAGGGATCTTTGGTTATATGTCACCAGAGTACATTCAGACTGCAGAAGCAAAGACCTCCACTGATGTTTATAGCTTCGGAGTGGTGATGCTTGAGGTGGTGAGTGGAAGAATGGCAGTTGATTTCCGCCGACCTGAAGTGTTACTAGTAAAGAAGGTCCATGAATTCGAGATTCAGCAAAGGTCCCTATTAGAACTAGTAGATGGGAGACTAGATGGAGACTATGATCAAAAAGAGCTGGCGAGGCTGGTAAGATTGGGAAAGGCTTGCACAAATTCAAACCCAGAATTGCGGCCAAGCATGAGGCAGATTGTAAGTATACTTGATGGAAATGACTCGCTGTTAAAAGAAGTGCAAAGACCGGAAAATCCGGAAGAATGGCGGAACCAGAATGGCCGTTCTTTATCATTGATCAGAAGAATTCAAGCACTTGGCATACAATGAATATCCAAATAGATAAACTGATAACAAAGGTACAAATCTACAGATAGTTTTTTTTCCTATTATAAGTAACAGTTTTGTAAAAAAAAAAACAGCACTATTTTTCTTTGTTTTTTGTTATTTTTAAGTTGTATATTGTGTGACCAGTTGAGAGATGTGTAATATAGGATCCTGAAGATTTAACAACTACAGGTTTAACTAATATGTTAGCAGGGTAAGGGTATGTATGTGAATGGTCCTATTTGGTTATGAATTTCAATTCCAGTGTGTTTTGGAGGTATAGTTGTGATGCAAAAGACTGAATTGAAAGAACATATTTCACATTTCTCACCTGTCGTTACACATTTCATAAGAATTCCCTATATAGAACTGAAGATAAATAGATGCAGAGATAAAAATTACATCAATACCAGTTGCAAACTTGCAATCTACTAGAATGTCAAACTACAACATTACTTTCAAGACAGCAAGATTCTATGTCAATTCAAGCCAGCAGGAAATTAGGTAAGTTATGTTTTAAGGTGTTTCGATTCCACATACAATTTCAGGATTTTAGTGTCACCTCTCAAAGTTGCTTGTTCTGCTACTCTGGCGTCCATCTTCATCAGACCAGTCACAACATGTGTTCCTTCTCGTCATCAGCATCAATCCCTACCCAATTCGTCAATGCAAAGAGGAATTCCTTGAAGCTGACTTTTCCACTGTTGCTCCAGTCCATTTCCTCTGCATCAGAAATAGGGAGAAACACGGAATGAGTTTTGCTTCGTTAAAATATATTGAAGGGTAAGTCATGAGTACTATAACATCACCACCTAAGCTTTTTAAACTGTGTGCAGATGATTCAAGGGCTGATTTTTAACAAGAGTGTTCTTAAATGGAGTTAAAACTTTTAATACAGGCTGATATCCAGTAAGGATGATAGTTTCACCAGAATCAGACGTCATTTCAACTGGGGGCCTAAACAGCGGCGTAAATGCCGACTTTAAATAATAGTAGTAAAAGGGGGAGTTGGAACATACTGAACCGATTTCTGGAAATGCGTCCAGGGGATTTTTCCCATGGAGAAGCCTCGTTTAGTGCCATCACCATCTCTTCCTTGTTCAGCTTCCCATCACCATTCTTATCAAGAAACATAAATGCTTCAACAATCGTATCAAAGGTGGCCTCCAGTTCAGGAGATCCCATCCTTGAAATCTGGAAGGAAAGAAAGAAGACATAAGTCACCAACAACCAGCAAGAATCTTGTAAACATGAAAACAAACAAAAATGAAAAAGTATTATTACTGGATTGGAGTTTGTTGTCGGTACAGAATGAGAACTTTCTGAAGAGTCCATCAGAAGATAGATGAGACATAGAAGAACCACGAACTCATTCAGTTGTATTCCTTCAATTCCATCCACGTCACAAGCCTGAAAAAGATCTTCTATTTCTCTCTCGGTCAGATGGAGTTGCAGTTTGTTTAAGCAATGCTTTAGCTCCTCATGGTCAATTGTTCCATTTGAGTCCTCGTCTAAACAAATAAAATATGTGAAAAGTAAAAGGCCTTTCCAGAAAAAGTGAAAAACTGAAGAACAGTATGGCAAACGAACAAAATAAACACTAGCGAGATTCACCATATTGATCAAACACACTCTTGATGTTCTTTAATCCTTCTTTGAACTTCGGAAACCTCAAGATTATGCTATTAATTGACTTAAACGTGTTAGGTTCAGAAGAGCCTCTTTTCTTGATGGCCTCCACCATTTTCTTTTCAAGCTTTGGATTTAGCCTCTTATACTTGCCAGATGTATTGCAACGACAAAGCATGCCTTGGACTTTGTCAGAGAAAAAAGACTTCAAAGAGGAACATAAGCAACAGGAACCTGAAATGACATGTGAAGGAGTTATTAATTTATTATGTTAGAGTCTTAGAGACCCTTAAATCGATTGAGCGATAATTTTGGGGCATGGATCGTAATGTTGTGAAGGTGGGGATATCATAGCTACCCTCAAATTTCAACTCATTTCATAGAGCGAAAATCTTTATGGAGCACTTGATAATAGCTAATACACGAAACTCCTTGATTCATATGATATAGGCAATAATTGCATGTGTTATTCTCCTAATGCAATTGAATGGATGTTGTTAATGCTACAGAACAACTGTTACTTGAACTTGAGAGTCCTTAATATGACATACTTACTCCACTGATACCAAGTTAGCCCATGAATAACTGTAAACTGAAACATTCCAAAGCAAACCCCTAAAAACCTGAGATACTTCTCACAGTGGCCTAGAATCTTCTCCCACATCAACTGGGAAGTTCTAACATTCCTAAGATTTTTCGATAGACAGATGAAGGATTCTTAGCTTATGCTACAGAAAAGGAACCACTTACAGCTATTTTCCCTTGGGAAATGACAAGTCCAACATCAAAAAGAACGACTGCCTCCATAAATAGAAGAGGATAATCTATGGAAACAATTGGTGAGATAACCTTGTCATGTCGAAAAGTTAGTCCTACGACTCTCTTATAATCGTGAAACCCAAAGTGTTAGAGACATAAATCTTTCGCACTACCGAAGCATGATTCTTGATGAGATCATAAATTGAGGATGAGATCAAAAAGAATGAGCAAAAGAGTGAAATTTGGAAAACTGATCTACATGGTGATGAGAAATCCTCACTAAGAATCCTCCTTTGGATCCTCTACCAGGTATGCCCAGACAGAGTCGATGGTTCAAAAACAGTATTCTGTTCTAGTTTTGCACGATTTCACCAAGAAAAAAGGTGTACACACAAAATAAGGCTAGAAATTTCTCAATTTTCACATCCATCAAAAACCCTATCACATCATCATCATTATTCAAACACTAAGATCATTTTTTGAGTAATTGGAAGCAAACCCAATTGATATATATCTCATGCAAATTAAAATTTGGCAGTAGGAATCAAGAAATACAAAATTATACATATTACTCCAATATTAATAATAAACCCTACCAATACCATGATAAAGGTACTAAATTTTCAGTATTAATTTCAAATTAGTTTAAATTTCAACCCCATGAAATTGATCTTTTTCAGTACCCAGCGTGAACAATAATTCAAAAACTAGTTCCTATGAACAAAAAAATTGATTTCTTAAAAAAAGAAAGAAAATGGTTCACTGTAACAATAAAAAGACAATAGAAAAAGACACAAAGAAAGCTTGCCTGGTGATTCTTTCATGGCGTCTGATTTCATCCAAGTATAATCAATCTGTCACAGTCTGTATCAACAAGTGGAAAGAGAGAGAGGGTGTGGTGGAATGGAGTGGAGTGGAGAGGAGAGGGGGTACTCGAGTACTTAAAGAAAGTGAGAGAGCAAATGAAGAAAAAGATGGACGACAAAGAGAATAGGGAAAGTGGGTACAATAACTAAATAAGCAAGACTGTAGGAGTATCTTTTGGTGGTGGTGAGTCACTCATAAAGAGGACACGGTGATGGTGGTACCGTGGTAGCTCGCTGCTCGCATACAGTACCATCATTTCAACGAATATGTCATGTACCAGAGAACAATGACAATGTCCGGATAGTAATCACTTGATTTAGAGAATCGAGTTTCTCTGGTTCCTACAAACACATCCTAAAATCGAATAATCAATTATTTTTGATTAAAATTTGGTTAAGAGTTTCATTACAGACTCGCTGACTCCTTATAGCTAGGTTCTTCCCCATTCAGATCTAACGATCCTAAGCTAGCCCATGTGTACACCTAAACCACACGTTACAATTGATAATAGCAACTACTAATAAGATATGGGACACCCTCTCTTCATCATAGCGGGTACATGACACTCCCCCCTTCAAACATCCTTGTCCTCAAGGATGAGAACTGAGTTGCGACACCCTCTTCTCATCATAGCGGGTACATCAAGGTAGGTCCCTTCCACTAGAAGGAGAAGCTCACCAACCATAATTGCAGAGTCCACTCTTGTGAGTCTCGTCCCCAGGTGAACTTTAAGCCCAGCAATCCAATGTCCACTGAACCAGAGGTGGTGCTCGGAACAACCCAGGTTGCTGCTGCCTAGAGATTTTGCTTAACATAACAGCTGACCGAATGGAGATTGGAGTTTCCCATGGTTTCTCTTCTCTGCAATTTTGCATTATCTCCATGAATTATGTGAGTACTAATAATTCTGCGAGCTGCACACTCAATCCTGTTCTCGGATATAAGGAGATGCCCCATAGATAATCTAGCTCCCAAAAGTTGAGTACCAACACAATCCCTTACTATACCATTATTCGAGAGGGTGTCCCATTCTGAGAAATCAGCTCACATACAGAATTTTTACCAAATTCATCCATTAAGAATGAACAAACATAGAGTGCAAAAGAACATGAAGTAATAGAATCAAAACCAAATTCATAAATTCCAGCTAAGTAAGAAAATCGTTTAATGAGTCTGAAATCTTTTACAGGATCAAATATGTTGCAAGAAGAACTGGGAATAATGGTAGAGTGCTTACCCAATCCGATCTGGTTCTTCTTGTCGAACTCATCCACGGCCTTGTTTGGGAACTCCTGCACTTTACCGAGTTGGAATTTACTTGACCTATTGACTGCAATAACACTAGTTTTGGCCACTATCTCATTTAGAAGACTCTGGTCAACAGACAAATCATTCTTTGCATTAATGAAAATTAAAGGATAACCCCTAAATTGAGAGAATCATCTTCTTCATCGACGTCGGAAGGAATTGAGTTATCCGCAGTGGAAACTTCTTCGAAGAAATAAGAAGGAATCAACTCCGATTCTGAAAATTCATCACTAACAACTTTCACTTTGTGAGGAGGTTGATGAGATAAAGCAGAATCCTTAAGAAATAGGATTTGGTCCAATTTCTTCTCCGCCCTGTCAAAAAACTTTCCCCACTTCCGAAGGCCATCCTCTCGATATAGACAGTTATTGTTCCTAAAATAAAACAGATACCACGAAACGCAAGTGTCGAATTCATTACTCGCTAACCTTTCCAATTTTAGTATTGGTACCAATTTTCCATTCATTTCTACCCATTTTTCATTTGATAAATTTGGAATTTCATAGATCTGTTGAGGTTGAGTTTCATTGAATACCTCCATGGGTCGAACGAGTCTGATACCAATTGTCATGTACCAGAGTACAATGACAAGGTCTGGATAGTAACAACTTGATTCATAGAATCAAGTTTCTCTGGTTCTTACGAACACATCCTAAAATCGAATAAACGATTTTTTTTTATTAAAATTTGGTTAAGAGTTTCATTACAGACTCTGACTCCTTATAGCTAGGTTCTTCCCCATTTAGATCTAACGATCATAAGCTATCCCATGTATGTACATCTAAACCACATGTTACAATTGATAATAACAACTACTAATAAGATATGGGACACCCTCTCTTCATCATAGCGGGTACATGACAGCATATCCGCTGGTCCATGTTTTGGTCCCTTTACATGTGACAAGTAATGAGCACGTGCGTTGCACGTCCGTGATACAATTTTTTTCTACTTTGCAAATAATTTGGTGGTGCTTTGACACCATATATTATATGTTTCATCCGAAATTGATCATTATTTGTGTACTTTTGAATCAACTTTCTTTATAGAATTTTTTTCATTTTCTTTTGAAAGTATAAATTTTGTAAATTCATTCTTAAGCCATGTCTAACTTTTAAAGAGAAAACATACAAAAATTTGGATAAACATAAAGAAAAATAAAAATAAAAAATAGATTTTTTTTCATTTTCTTTTGAAAGTATAAATTTTGTAAATTCATTCTTAAGCCATGTCTAACTTTTAAAGGGAAAACATACAAAAATTTGGAGAAACATAAATAAAAATAAAAATTTGGTATTATTATTTATGCTCGTTGCTTTGATAATTCAAAGGGATTTTCAAATATATAAAGTTCACAAAAATATGACGTACGGTTTGGAAGATGCAGAGTTTTTAAATATTTATCTTTAATTTTATAAAAATGGCATTTTCATAAATACAGAATGTTGTGACAAGAATCTTTTTGTGACATGAATCTTTTTTAGAATATTCTTAAATCTAATGGTCAAGAATTAATATAAGAGGGATCCAACGGTTAAGAAAGGTAATGCTTTGATATCTGTTATTGGCATTAAAAGGGGGGAGATTAGGGGCACATTTTTAAGCTGCATAGGCTAGATTTTCTTTTTCGATGGTTGGGAACAGTGGTCTTGGACTGCATCCTTAATTCATTCAGGAATTGTTTCCGACAATTACAGTATTTGAGCACCTACCTCTGCAGGGAGATGGACCAACCATCAGACCACTTGATGATTGGTGCATGGGCTAGATCAAACAAATACATTTAGACGCATGGTTTTTTAAATTCGTCACTCAAACTTGGCCAAAGCCAAACAGAGGAAGAGGAACCGTATTTTTGTGTTCTTGCACATTTGGCTATCTCATGATAACCCCATTTCTTGTGCACAAAAATAATTTTTTTTCTTATAAATTCCGAGATTAGGTTTTTAATATCGGCAAACAAAGAATGAGTTTTAAGATCTCCACAGAAGTCTTTCCGATTTATCTTCTTGATTACTCCTTATGCATCACTCACTATCACGGTCTGTTATTCCTTTTTAGTCCACGTCGTTCAAAGAGTTTCCTTCATAGCTCATATTTCTTCCTTTTCTGCATCATCATTATCACGATTTGTTTTTATTTTTTAGTTCATGTCGTTCACTAATAGCTCGTGTTTCTTCTTTTGCTATAGAGAAATAAAATATGTAACTTTCTTCTGCTATCAAGCATTGGTGTCCAGAATCCCAATATAAATCCAATTTCCCTTTTTGTTGAGGAGGTATTCCGAGCCCCGTCACGATTAACCTTAATATAATTACTATAAGGAGGAATCCAAATAGATTGATTTGAAGCAGCAGTTATTAGAGAGATTTTTAATCGATATGGTTGATCTGTCAACACTGGTAACATTAATTTTCCTCTAGCCAAAATTGAATTTGGTTCTTTAATTTGTTTCATAATGAACAATTGAATTCTGCTAGTCCAGATCGACCAATCTATACAAGTAATCATCGAAAAAGTTTCATCACTTTTAGAATCATCTTTAAATTGGTTCAGCTGTAGGCAATATCTAAACCATCTTTGTCGCAAGCTTTGGACATCTCCCGCTTAATGGATGCCAATCCAACTTTACCTTCTCTTTTTTAATAGTATCAATCACCTCATAGGCTATTAATACATTATCAGTTATTTATCTCTTTGGGACAAAAGCACTTTAATAAAGAGATATAATTTTTTCCATCAGAGGCTTCATCTTATTAGCTATGGTTTTTTAGACCACTTTGTAAAAAAAATTACAAAAGGCTTATTGGCCGTAACAGATCAATAGAATCAACCATCGAAGTTTTAGGAATAAGGCAAATATTAATGTGATTAATTTGTGTAAGAAAATGACATGTGTCGAAGAATTATTTTTCCATGTCACAAATAGAGTCACCAACCACATCCCAATAGGCTTGATAGAATGTCCCATAAATCCATCAGGACTTGGTGATGTTTTTGCTCCCATTTGAAAAGCAAATAATTTAATCTCCTCATTAGTAAATGTTGTTAAAAGTGATGCATTATCATCATCAATGACCTTTGGTATCATATCATATAGGAATTCATCTTGTCCCTCAGGATTAGAAGTCTTATAAACATCTTGAAAATGAGAAATAAATTATGTTCCAATAGCTTTCCTTGTTGTTTGCCAATTTGCATTTGAAGATTTGATCTAAGAGGTGTTGTTTATTTTCCTCTAAAACATAATAGTACTATGAAAATATGGATTATTATTATCTCCCTCTTTTAACAATAATTTCTCTTGACTTATCTTTCCGTAGGATCGATCTCCTCAAGGGAATAGAGATATACCATTTTCTATTTTGAGTCAGAAACCAATGCAGTATTACTAGGGTCATGAACTTTGTACATGATTAATGACATCCTTAGTATCATTTAATGAGTGATTTATTTTCCCCAAAGAAACTTTATTCCAAAGTTTAAGCTTCTGCTTTGTTACATTCAGTTAATGTTTTAGCTGAAAAACTTTTGAACCCCTTAAACGGTGTGACCAAGCTTGCTCAATGATTGTCTTGCAGGTATTATCTTGTGACCAGTTTAACATAAAATGTAAAGGTCATTTGAGACAATCAACTCTATCACTAGGAGATACCAAGATTGTAGAGTGATCTGAAGAGATTCTCGGCATATGTAATTGGGTATCAGGAAAACACGATTACGAAAAATTATTGATAGTTTTTATATCAATTCTTTTCATTATAAGGTTTTGACCTTCTTGACTATTTGTCCAAAAATATTCAGGTCCGGAGAAAGGGATTTCTCTCCGGTCCCAAGAGGACATTAGAAATTGATCTTTTTCACTAAAATATTTTTCACCTTACTTTTCTTATCGTAGGAGTATGTAATTTAGATCACCCACGAAACAATGCAAGAAGTAAAATTATCATGAGGTTCATCAATGAATTGCGAAAAATTAGTTGGTCTATAGTTATGATTTGGTTCCTCATAAATAAAGTACATAGAACAACTTGTACTGGCTTTAATAGACTGAGAAGATCACTTAAAACCTCCATGACTAAAATGCAACAGATGGATCAAAACTATCTTTCCATGCTAGATAAGATTCAGCCTTCTATCCAACAGAAGATAAGGTGAAATTGTTAAGGTAACCAGGAGATCAAAACTTTTCTTCCATGACTTCTTTTTTACATATAGTTTTACTGATGAATACAATATCAGGTGACTTTAATTAACGAGCTCCCGGGGATCATGAATTTACTCTGGATTCTCAAAGCCACGACAATTCCATCTTGGGATACTCATTATTATCAGTAGCAATAGCTCAAAACCTACATCTATTTACTAAAAATGCATCAGTCAAAACTTCCTTATAATAACAGATGTCCCAACTTGTAACATCTGAGATGTTGAAACCAAAATCTAAAGAAAGAAGGATTAAAGAGAAGAATTTCCTAGGGGCTACGAAGAATAAAAAATATAAGAAGAAGAGAGAAGAAAGCTCAACAAAACAAAGAGAAGAGATATACAAGTCTTTGTATCTTAGGCTTTTCTGCAAGCTGTATTTGGGTCTTCCTTTATATTTTTAGTGAATATTTGTGTCTTAGAATCTTCTTTGTGTCTTGTGTCTTAGTCTCCAAGGTCTTGGTATCTTGAAAAAAATAATAGTTGAGATGCATTATAAAGTATCAGAACCAGATCTTGAGGGTTTGAACTTACCAATTAATCATTTAGTAAAGTTGAGTTTTGATTTACATTAGGTTTTGAGAAATTTGGTTGTTTTCTTGTCATTAGAAACTGTGTATTTATGTTATGATGGCCAAATAATGACTAGTTTTTGTCTTATGCTGATGTTTTCAGTTCCCTGAAAATTGGGAGACACTATCCCAAACGGCGGTATTAGTTTGAAATGTTAGATAGGATAGAGACGAAGTCGTATAAGAACAGAAAGATGGGTTGTTTTTTCTACAACAGTAGTTTCTTTCCTTTTCTTATGATTACTTGGGTTTTAGGAGGGTGAATTTATTATTGGATTTCAAGTTTGTTATACAAAAATTGTCATTATAATTTTAGACAATACCAAAAAACTGACCGTAATATTTTCTAAGGGGACATCCAATGTCCTTTGGTTTTCCCTCTAGCCTTTGGCTTTTGGTTGTGCTTCTATTCTGTCCGGAATAATGAGTTCTCATTGTGCCTTTTATCGTTACTTGAGGAAGATAGTGTAGTTTAATTTCTTAAGTTAATAAAGCTTCTTTCCTATTTTGAAAAAATAAAACGGACTAACATGTTTTGGGATTTACTTCGGCAATAGGGCTAATACAGAACTTTGAAGTTCTGACTATAACAGGTTCAAGTGATTCAAAGTCTGTTGATTTTTTAATGTTAACAGCTTCATTTTTGTGTGAAAAATATATAAAGGAATCAAGACTTTGAACATTAAGAAGATTGAAGACTTTGATATTTTGATCTTGGAGAAATTATATACTAGACTAGGACTTAAGAAGTAGTGTATATTTTATAAACATAAATCTTGTGGATCGACAAGTTCTTTTCTTTGCAAACATAAACCTTATAGATCACTTCGGTGATCGTAAGATCAAGGATTTTTGGATCTGATTTATCTTAGTGAATCAAGTGTTTCAGATCTTAAACGAAAAACCCTTGACTTAGTTATCATATAACTTATCTTTGATTAGAACTGAGTTGGACTCAAGTAGATTGTATTTTGTTGTTCGATAAATGTTCTAAATGAATCAAATTTGTACTGATTGTGAAGTTAGTTTTGATAGTCTTCACGACGTATTGTGGAGCAACTCTTGACAGTAGACTTCTGATAAGGGATTCAAGTATGTTGGCCAGATTTGTTCTAGTGAAGGGATACTGAGGAAATCTGTATCAACTATACGAGGTTGCATCATAGACAAGAGTGTAGCGGCTTAATTCTGAGAGTTTTCAAAACTGGACTATATCCCGGGGGTTTTTTTGCCAAAATTTTTTCCTCGTTAACAAAATCTTATACGTGTTTATTTAAATTGTTATGATTAAAGTATAAGCATTTGAATGTCAATTATACTTTTATAGGTTATTTATTTTATTCATTGATAAGATCATACATGTATTATATGCTATATAGGTTAAATTGATAAAGAATTGGTGGTGTACTCGGTACCCCGTATTTTCATCATAATATTATAGTACAATAAAAACTCGAAATTCTCTCAATTCGATGAAACTAGTTGATGAACTTTATAAGAGTGTGGATACTCAGTTCTGAATTGGATATGATGATAAAATCTGCACTAGAAAGCATGAGCACGAGTCCAGAGTATATACGTACTAAGTTGTATCTGAATGTATTGTCATACGATCAACTGTTCCATGCACATATTAAGGAAGAAAGTTCAAATCAAAACAACTATTTTTTGTAAAAATAAAAAAATAACCTTGATCAAAACAATTAGTAAAATACAAAAATACATGAAATCTAAACACCTACAGATGAAACCAAATACTTCATTCTTATTACCTAAAAAACGAACGATTTTCGTTAAGAGGAGAGAAAAATGTGATCTGATGATAACGAAAGACGCATTCAACTCACTGGTTATGACTTGTTTAATATATCTTTGTGACTCGGACCAAACTACTCCTTCTACACCCATAAACCACAAAAAATTTACCCCAAATTTCAGACCTTCATAACCAGGTTCACCATTATCTTCACATTTGTATGTATACACATAGAACGATGTTCCCTTGATTAACAAATATATTCAATTAATATTTCTTCTATAATTTTGTACACCACTCCCATTCCGTCCATTGCCTTTAATTAGTATTTGGGGATTTTAATAAAATGCCACACTTCCAATTAGGTGTTCAAGAAAATGCCACCGTTTTTTTGAGAGTTTATAAAATGCCACGCTCTTGACTTTTCCGTTCCGTTTTTTTGAGAAAAAAACTAACTGTTGTTAGCATCCGTTAATGCATACGTGGAACTAAATCACCAGTATAAAATGACATTGATGCCCCTGAACAATTATTTGGAAGGAGTTAACCAGTGACTGAGTTAATAGTTAACTCGCGACTCGGTGCAGTGAAAAAAACGTGAACAATTTTATAATGGTTAGAATACACGTGCCATTAAATTCTTCAGATCTGGAGAAATTCTTAACGGTCATATTCAGGCCATATTCATCATTTTCAACCTGTATATATATTCTATGAACAACACAAGCTCTTCTTTACTTAATTTCTTCATAAGTTCAACAAAATTTTACAACTAGTTTTTCAATTACACACAAAAATGAGCAAAAGGGTGATGAATTCTCCAAATTGTAACAGTTGCAGTAGAAACAACAACAACAATAGCAGCATCAACTGCCATAGCCAGCAACTCCAACCTTGCAGTAACCACCTGAGCTGCAGATTTGTAATAAATTCCTGCAAATGTAATAATCAGTTCTATCTCCAACTCAGCTTTAACAGCATCATTGCACCCCTTTCCTTCATTTCAAGGCTATCAACTGACTTGCGCATATTCAAGCCTCCATTATAATGTCGTTCAGCGCACCCTTGTATCACCAGGTCCATCTCTAATTCCAGCTGCAATGTAATTCCATCTTCATTCAATCTGCCTCACGTCTTTCCCTGCACTAAACCTTAGTCCACATTGCAACATCAGTTCTTATGCGATGTGTCACAACCATTTACTTCAGCTGCACAGATCAACAGAACCCATTAGCTCACCCTTTATGCAATCTTGAGCCGCTTCTGTGTCATTCCTTTCATCATCATTCAACCACATTAACCCCATCATTTCAGTCATTTCCCATGCTCAATTCCCTTCTCATACCACCCATTTATTTCCATCAACACCAGCTCGCACCTGTTCCCAGTTCTTCTTATTTATCCTCAGCACAACAACATCTTTCTTGCCTCATTCTGACCAGCACAACCAATTATTCTACCAAAATCACATTCTGAGTCTTGCATTGCAACAGCTGCAGCATCACTTGACCCAAACTGTGGTTCATCTCCATCCTTGAATTCCACCAGTAGCAGCTCTTTCTCTGAAAAATCATGTCTTAACATACATCTAAGCATCTTCATTCTACTCCACACTCCACACAGAAACCCATATATTTCAACTCTAATCTCTAAAAATCCCCAATTTCAAACCATAGTTACAGAAGATACACAAATTTAAACCTAGTTACCCTAATTAGGTAATACCAATCATACAAATAACAAATAAAATTAGAAAAAAATCATTCATACTCAATCAAACATCAACTAATCCTTCTGCATGCTTCAATTGACTACAAAAATTGAGATAAAAACAAAACCCTAACATCCAACTACATCGACTCATCTTTCTGTATACATCGATTCAACATATGAAAATTGAAATACAAACAAAACCCTAACATTAAACTCCATCGATTTGAGTAAAAATTGAAAAGAAGATGAGAAAAGAGATGGGTTTACTTAAATCTGGAGAAAAACAAAGTTAGGTTTGTGGAATCATACCATGGCTGCTGCTGCTGCTTCTTCCCGTTTCCCTTATTCATCTTGAAATATACTGAAACCCTTTACTCAGAACCTAAACTTAAACCCTTTACTGAAACCCTAATTTTCTCTGTAATAGAGCGACCGAGAGAAAAATAGAGAAAGAAGATAAGAAAATGAAAAGAGAAAGAGAGAGAGCGAAACCCTTGGTTACATTTCCTGCTAAGGATAAGATGGTAATTCTGTCAGGGCCACGTGTAGTAATCTAGTGAACTCCATTTTTAGCCGTCAATATTAGACACGTGTACGAGATCTTGACCAAAGTCAGCACGCTTTTGACCAATACACGGCAGCACTAACAGAGGTGGCATTTTATAAATTTAAAAAAAAACTGTGGCAGTTTCTTGAACCGGAAATAGGAAGTGTGGCAGTTTGTTAAAATTCCCATAGTATTTTCATCATTTATTTCTTCCTAGGTTTAAATATATTAACTTCAATTTCATTTTCTATTAAAAGCATACGTGTATTAAGCACTATCGATTAGACTTGACATCTTTAGGTATTTGCATGTAGATTTCTCAATTGTAATTGACATTTAATTTAATTAAATATGCTAATTAAATCAATATCTAGTTGAAAATAAAGTCAATGTTATACAGAAAATAATTTGGCGGAGTGAAATATTCATCAAATAAAATCATACCCGAATAATAAATAGAGCCTGATGCAGAGTTGTTACTATGAGAAAATGGATTCTTTGGGAAGATGATGAAGAGTTTTGGGGTTAAAGAGATATGATATCCATAACCTAGTTAACAATTCGGCTAACATAAACGATAAGGTGTGATTTATACGTCATTGACCTATCAATTATTAAAAGTTTATAAAAAACTGATTGCAAAGGGAAATTGAACATGAGACATGCAACTCTTATATTAAACCTCTAACAACTGACCACAGTTCCTCGTGTTGTCTTTAGTTAATGTTGTATATAATTTTTATATAACTGTTTTAAACCATAGAATTCTTGTGCCCAGATTAATTAGGGTATACATAATGAGACAAAATAGGGTCATTAAGAAGTAAATTCCAAATCCCCTTAGCCGTATATTTTTGAAAATGGCTAAACAACATTTGTTTGTTTTTTTTTGGTAATAAAGATCTAATAGATAGATTAAGGAAAGTTACATGTTGTCTGGGTTTGGTTGCATTCACTGATATGCAACGTATCATGGTTAAGTGTTCTGAGAATAAAAACAGGGGGAGTTCCATATAGTTCATAAGTTGATGTTGCTTTGGACATCTGGCCCAAATCAATAGCTGCCTGATTGGCTCTCTTACTTACAATACTTAAAAGAAAAGATTTATCGCATATAATCGCTTTGATGATTTCTTATTTACTAGCATCCCATCTCGCTAAATCTTGCCAAGATATGTTGTTTGGAGCTCCACTTATCATCCTGTAGAGATTGTTTGTAGATAAACAACCCTAGTTTAATTAGCACTAATCAACCTGTTTAGTTTAATTAATATTATTAGATTAATTAGTTGAATGAAAAGTTATAAAATATTGTTTTGGATAGATTGAAATTAAGGATTTTGTTAGAAGATTTTTGCGAAAAAGAAATTGTTTTGAGAATAATGGAAATGAAACCGCACTAGGCAAGCACTTATAATAAGGGAATTGCACAACTATTGAATGGTTTCATTCTCTAAATTACAGAAGAAATCAAAACTCTCAGAAAATCACAGTATGAAAAGTCAACATGCTCGAACGAAAAAATAATGCCGACTAAGTACCTTCAGAGCTTAGTAATTGATGTGAATCAATAATGTTATAGAAAGTGGTAGTAAGGTTGTCGTTCAATCAGACTTGTTGAAATCTATTTTAGGATTTAATAAACTAAAATAAAAGAAAAATATATACAAATATTGTCACGGGATGAAGAATTAACTAGGACTCTGGATTTCACTACTTTTCATATTCTTGTGGTTCAGTCATTAACTCTATACAATATAGCTCAAACAAAAGAAGTTGTGACTCTAATTCTTTGCCAAAAATAGATTTCATAAAACATTATATTTAAGTCGTAAGCACGACGCATCAAAAGTAATTAAAACCAAGCATGCTACATCAGACAAAATAACAAATAATTAATAGAAATCATAAAGCAATTAAATCTATGCAAAAAGTCATATAAAGAATTAATTCATTTACCACAATCATGAAAAGTTGCTTCCTCCGTTGTCCCAGTGATGAGTTCTAGCTTCGCATTGTGAAAACACACTCAAAAAGATAATTCATAGCTCGAATGGTGTTTTTATTGAAGAAATAAGATAAAACAGAGATTCGGAACGCTGTATGAGCGTCACAGAAGTTACTGTTACAAATAATACCTAAAGAAGTGTTGCTAACGAAGATAAGCGTTACAATGCTGAACAAAGACCGTTACAAATATTCTGCTGCTTCACTGTTCATAAACGACGGCTTTTGTTAGTCTATTCTTCGTGTTCTTCACAACGACACTTTCTGTGCGTCATCTGCAACTCTCTTCTTCCTCTTCTCTGCTGCTACTACAGCGATTTTTGTTGCTCTAAAACTACCCCAAACTCTTTATACCCTCTCCTAATCACCTTCAGCGCCTTATATATGCCTTGGTATCCCAGAATCACGCGTAAATAACTCTGGAAATCTTCATTTACTCCCTGCCAGTTCACGAGAATAATTCTTCATCTTCCTCTTCTCACGCATTAAATGGTCACTCAAACACTCCAATCACGCTGAGTCCACATAAAACATGCCTCGAACACACGCAATACTTCCGAAAACAACCAATAATCCCGAGAAAATCTCTCAGAGAAATTACATCCCTTGTTTAAAAAGATTCAAGGGATATCTTTCCTCTTTTACGTGCTGGACCGAATACCTTCCCTATTTTTTTTTAAGACATGTTAATCTCAATCCAAATGGTCGAATAAGTTAAAGAAAATATCGCCCAAAATCCTCCCAGAATAATTCGCACTTTAAGTTTTTCAAACTCTATTTTCCCTCCAATTTTCTGGAAGCCGTGAAGAAGATGGTATCCCCCTATCTAGCTGTGGGGTACGAATAGCAGGTTCCCAACTGAGGTGCCCTTTAACCAAAATGAGGGTGCCTTTAGTACTTTTCTCCGGGGGTCCAAATAGCACTTTTTTTAGCAACTTTTTCCATACAAGTGTATTTCTCCAAAAACACCTGCACAAACATAAAAACACCAAAATTAGTACAAAAATTGAGACTAACAATAAAGACACTGAGGACAATTCAGACACAAAAATGTGTCTATCAAATACCCCCAAACTTATCATTTGCTAGTCCTCGAGCAAAACTAATAAAAAATAAAACCGAGTTAATCTCGGGAGGGTTTACCAGAGGTGTACCCACAAAACCATTACTTCTAATTGGTCACAAGTATCCAAAGAGCTATGAGGACATACAAATTCTCAACCTATCTCCAAGTGACTAGAATGCCAGAGAAATTAAAGGTGGCATCTCTAAAGCTAACTGAGGAAAAGGGGAGACACATCCGCAACACTGCTAGACAAAAATATGTCTGCTACACAGCTAGATAAACATTGTAAGATGCGTCCGCTGATTTACAGCTGGATAAGATTAGCAGAGAGAAAAATATGAGAGGGACATCTGCAACACAGTTAGACTAATTACGTGTGATGAGTTAAACCAGTGCTAGAAAGATCTTGTGCCAGATTGAAAGTGGACTAACAAAGAAACCAAATGTGTCTTTCTTCAACTCTCTCATAGTGCTCAGTAGAAACAAGTAAGGATGTCAATGGGTACCCATTACCCGGACCCGGAACTGGACCCTGTATAAATGGGTACGGTTCTGGGTCCTAAAGTTGGACCCATTAACAACTTTGGAACCGACGGGTAATTACCCGATTGGACCCGAATCTTAACGGGTCCAAACGGGTAATACTCGTCGGGTACCCGCGGGTAATGGGTACCCGGTTAGTCTAACTTTACTTCATCTTTTTAGCAAAATTATATGTATTTTGCTAGTTTTGGCTTAGATTTTTTTTCATTTTTTTCTTACATTTAATCTTTATTTAGTACATTAATGAAGAAATAATAATAAATTTTTGTAAAAAAAAATTAGATTCATGCCAAAAAGAGAAATATATCAAGATTTTGAAGTTTTTTTAATAGTTTTCTTGATACCCAATGGGTACCCGGAACCGACGGGTACCCTGCATTTTTAACGGGTCCAGTTCAGGGTCCACAAATTTAGGAAACGGACCCAGAACCGTTAGGAACTGGACCCGACTTTTGTAAGTAGGGTCCGGGTCTGGGTCCAGTGATACCCGGGAGGACCCGTACCCATTGACATCCCTAGAAACAACGTTTTTTTCGGCTTCAACTGTTGATGATAAACTCTTGAACCTCATAGAACCTTGGCAATTAACTCTTCTCTTCGATTCCTCACTTGAAACATCCTTATAGATTTCTATTTCCTTATGGCCTTATTGAACAAAATTTAAAATTTAAACTTTATACTTTTTCATTTATTTATTTTTGTAGAGTAATAATAAGACAAAAATTTACATGGCCATCACATAAGGAATTTAACACTTGGATTTTCGCAACTTGTAATGTCTTAGTATCATGAACTTCAACAACTTATATCGTTTGATTTTTCTTGCTCTTATAACTTCTTGTAACCCTTGATATTGAATTCTGATTTTATATTGTTGCTTAAACCTTAAACGTCTTCCACTTTCTTCATAGATTTTGATGTCGCTCCGTTTGTTGATGATGATAAGTTTCTACTGAGAGAGAGTTTTAATCCAGTAACTAAGACTACATTGTGAGGTTGCTTTGACTTTCTGGCATTTCCTGATCTACTTGCCTCTCCATCATGGATGGTTAGGTCAATCATGGTTACCCTCAAAGGAACAAGTTCTCTCCTGAATTTCAAGGATCTCAATGTATTTTTCTCTAATGTCTCAATAGGTTGTTATCCCTAGCATTCCAATTTCTATCTTTTCGGTGAGAAACAATATGTAAACTTAGCTAACCGGATACCATGTGACGCTAGAAGTTTCAAAAGTGTAACCAAAAAATTTCTCCCGTACCCCTAAACTTAAATCTAACATTGTCCTCAATGTTCTAAAGATGAAATTAAAAGCATGAACAAGGAGAAACTGATACCACTTGAAGAAAAGAGTAAGGAAAGATATTACCGTGTTGCAAGAATATTGGGTTACCTCCCAAGAAGTGCTAAGTTTAAAGTCTTCACCCAGACATCGGATGGAATTAGTTACCTCAAAGAATCATAAAGCAATAGTCGGAATAATTGTGGGTCATCTGGATCAAAAAGTATTATCCAAAGGAAGAGGAAATTACAACAGACCATAAAGATACCGAACATACCCTTATCTAATTTTTTAAGTAAAACAACTATATCTAGTTGTGGTTCAGGTTCAGGTTCTATAAAAGGGTTTCGATAAAAAGTTTTCATCGGTTGGATTTCCTCAAAGGCATTCTGAAGATCAGGTTGAAGAGTCTGGAAATACTCAACTAAGAACTTAGAAGCGCATAACAATAACCTGAATAACCGGGGATCCTCTAAGTCAATTAGATTTGACTCACACAGCTGACCACAATGAAAGAGGTGGTCAGTTTTAAGCAAATGTGTCAATTCTATTCTCTTAAAGTACTTAGGCTTAGTCTCAAAACTTAATAACTGACACATTTCAAACTCAAACATTCCCACAATTGGTTGAAAAATATTTGTTGGGAAAACAAAATCAATCTGGGTATCATAACATGGGTAAACCACATCAACCAGGGGATGGGTTTCTAACAACTGAACTTCTTTATGGGCATTACTAGGTTCGGGAGAGCTAGTATGAAGTAATCTGGCACAATGGTTGAGGCACATATATCAAGTCCCAAGTGAGGGATCTCTATAAGAGCTAAAGGTAAGGCACATGGAGAATGATAATCACCCTTAAACTTAGAATTTTGGGTGTCTCTAGATAGACTAGCTACAATTTCCCTAATTTCTAGATCATCAGAATTCTGAAAATGGTCAATTGCTTCTTGTAGGTTATACTCAGGTGATGCATCCTCACTCATATTTAAAAGCTCTACGATTTCATCTTGTTTTCCTAAGTCTAATGTTTCTAAATCGCTAGACTCTAAAAAATATTCTCAGAATAAACTCGTTCCTCAAAACTATCACCGGCTTTGTAAAAAGGAAATACTACATCGTCTAAAACGGGGGTATTTATAGTCAAATCCCCATCCTTTTGAATAGGTGAATAATTATTAAAATTATTTGGATTTAAACCAGAAATATTACTATCATTATAAAGCTCATTTGGAGTAACAAATTCCAGATCACTATGCCTAAAAGCTTCAGATTCTTCATTAAGACCGTCCTCATCATAATCATAATAACATGAGAATGGTTGAACCTCATCTACACAAGCAGTGTTACCAATTCTATCCTAGTTATCTTGATAAAAATTATCCTCATTTTCAAGGGTAATATTGGAAAGAATGTATTGGCAATTATGTGTAATTCGAGCAACTCTTTCTTCCATCTCTAACTCAAGCCTACGTGTTGACTCAGCAAACTCACATATTGACTCAGTTAACTTACATATTGACTCAAATAACTTCTTGAGGTTATCTTCTAAAGAAGGTTCACTCATTGTTACAGTTCTTTCATCCATAACTAAGTCATTTGTGTCCGCTAACTTATGTGTCGACTCAAGTAACTTACGCGTTGACTCAAGTATCTTACGTGCTTCATATAGAGGAGAGGAATTATAAAAATTTTGCTCGTATGACCGGTGGTCATGTGGATAGTAATTGGGATCACCATGGTATGGGCCATAACCTTCAAAAGGTTGGCGTTCCCAACCACTATTCACACTATGGTCAAAGTAATGTCCATTTTGAAAATTAGTCGTATATTCTCTGTATTGGCTATTGTAATACCAGTTCGACATCCTAACTGCAAGGGAATTCTACATAAGCACAAACAAGGATGACTCGACCAAAACAAACCTACTGAATTCTAGCAAACAAAAAGCATGATGGCTCCACTTAGATTGTTTCTAGACCAGCTTCCAATCCTTCGAAAGGGAATTCGTTAAAATTTAAGCAGACCCCTCTGGAATCAATTAGAGTTTAAGTAAGTTAAATAGAGGCCAGGGAAGCTACGGGGAGCTTTGGTACCCAAGGCCTCACCGCATTACAAGGCGGCGCAGTCATGCATTCAACTCACAGAAACCATCATGAACTTTGAAGTATGCTTAAAAGAGTAACCAATATTTTTCGAACGACTTTCCTACTAAGCTCATTACCCTATAGGTCTCGTTCTAGTCAGTATTTTAAGATTAGGTTCGCGTTTGGTATCATTTTCCTAAGGCTGGCAAGAAGAGAACGGTGATGAAATCCGAACCCTTATCTTGTATGGCCAGGCCTTGCCCTTTACTAGGAAATTAAAGCGACTGTTTTCAATTCTTACCTCCCACATACAAAATCATCCAGTAAACCCGCTGACAGGGGATACGTGGGTGTTTAGAATTCTTACCTCCCGTTCCAGATGGGGGATGAACCGTTGAAGTCGACTCGGGCCACTGATTCCTATGTCAGTGTACGAACCTGAGGGGCCGAGATGATATCGTAATCATCGTCCTTCCCTGTGCAGTTTATATTTAAATAACCCTTCCTTAGGGTTTAAAAAAAATGTCCAAAAGTCCAAAAATAAAGTCCAAAAAGTGTCCAAAAATAAAAAGAAAAATTACAACAGTGAAACCCTATTTACAGTTTCTAAAAATAAAAAGAAATAAAATCCAAATAAAATAAATTTGTACAAAATCTTCTTCACTCCTTGGACTCCTATTTTCTTTCCTTTTTGGGCTTTGCCTTTCTTTTCAGCACTTTCTCTTTTTCTTTAGCTTAGCTCCAAATATGAAAGAAAACAAAAATACCAAAACGCGTAAAAAAGAACAAAAATAAAACCTAAAAACAAATCTATACACAAGTCCGCGTCGGCGGCGCCAAAAATTGATGTGAATCAATAATGTTATAGAAAGTGGTAGTAAGGTTGTCGTTCACTCGGACTTGTTGAAATCGATTTTAGGATTTAATAAACTAAAATAAAAGAAAAATATATACAAATATTGTCACGGGTTGAAGAATTAACTGGGACTCGGGATTTCACTACTTTTCATATTCTTGTGGTTCAGTCATTAACTCTATACAATATAGCTCAAACAAAAGAAGTTATGACTCTAATTCTTTGCCAAAAATAGATTTCATAAAACATTATATGTAAGTCATAAGCATGATGCATCAAAAGTAATTAAAACCAAGCAAGCGACATCAGACAAAATAGCAAATAATTAATAGAAATTATAAAGCAATTAAATCTATGCAAAAAGTCATATAAAGAATTAATTCATTTACCACAATCATGAAAAGTTGCTTCCTCCGTTGTCCCAGTGATGGGTTCTAGCTTCGCATTGTGAAAACACACTCAAAAAGATAATTCATAGCTCGAATGGTGTTTTTATTGAAGAAATAAGATAAAACAGAGATTCGGAACGCTGTATGAGAGTCACAGAAGTTACTGTTACAAATAATACCTAAAGAAGTGTTGCTAACGAAGATAAGCGTTACAGTGCCGAAAAAATCCCGTTACAAATGTTCTGCTGCTTCACTGTTCATAAACGACGGATTTTGTTAGTCTTTTCTTCGTGTTCTTCACAACGACACTTTTTGTGCATCGTCTGAAACTCTCTTCTTCCTCTTCTATGCTGCTACTGCAGAATCACTCTGCAACGATTTTTGTTGCTCTAAAACTACCCCTAACTCTTCATACCCTCTCATAATCACCTTCAGCGCCTTATATATGCCTTGGTATCCCATAATCACGCGTAAATAACTTTGGAAATCTTCATTTACTCCCTTCCAGTTCACTAGAATAATTCTTCATCTTTCTCTTCTCACGCATTAACTGGTCACTCTAACACTCCAATCACGCTGAGTCCACATAAAACATGCCTCGAACACACGCAATACTTCCGAAAACAACCAATTATCCCGAGAAAATCTCTCAGAGAAATTACATCCCCTGTTTAAAAAGAATCAAGGGAAATCTTTCCTCTTTTACGTGCATGGACCGAATACCTTCCATGTTTTGTTAAGACAGGCTAATCTCAATCCAAATGGTCGAATAAGTTAGAGAACATCTCTCCCAAAATCCTCCCAGAATAATTCGCACTTTAAGTTTTTCAAACTCTATTTTTCCCGCCAATTTTCTGGAAGCCGTGAAGAAGATGGTATCCCCCTATCCAGTTGTGGGGTGCGAATATCAGGTGCCCACCTGAGGTGCCCCTTAACCAAAATAAGGGTGCCTTTAGTACTTTTCTCCGGGGGTCCAAATAGCACTTTTTGAGCAACTTTTTCTACACAAGTGTATTTCTCCAAAAACACCTACACAAGCATAAAAACACCAAAATTAGTACAAAAATCGAGACTAACAATAGAGACACTGAGGACAATTCAGACACAAAAATATGTCTATCAGTCCATGAATATCCTGCGTACAAAGCATGCCGACAAAACTTAGTCTGCACGCTCGACAAGTAACTAAGCATGCCTACCAAAAATAGTTTTTCGCATTTACAGTCGTCTTGTTCAAAAATACAACACACTGATGACTGTCTATTTGTCATTATCTTATTTTTACAAAACCATGACGACCAACAAAAAAAATTGATACCAAAAAACTTGTTTTCTGAGTTTTATTAATCGTCAAGGTTTAGCTTTTCAAAACCTGGCGACTATTTATACTACATCATTAGTCGTCAAAGTTTAGCATGAAGGCCATGACGAATCTGTAAATGTTACTTTCAGAAATAAAACTACTTGAATCTTTTAATCTTTCCATGGTTTGGAAAGGAGTTGTAATGTTTTTCTTGTCATTATGAATTGTTATAGGGAATAATAATTTCCATCTGTGGTATATAGGATACGCTCCTTCATTTATATTTATTTCCTTTTATTCTTTTATGCTTATCTAGGTGTGTAATTGTCACCAAAATTTTGGGTGTGTACAGTCACCCACAGACTATCTAGGTGTGTAATTGTCACCAATATTATGGTGTGTAAATGTCACCACAGATATAATTATTTGCGAGAAGGAGTTAGTTCCATATACATGATTGTTTATTTCTCTGAGTTGTTTGTCTTTTATTGTTTGGGATAACATGTATTTTTTTCATCATGCTAATGATTACTTAAAAGTTAAATGTTATTTCTACTGGGCACCCCTTTTAGGGATAATTTGCTCACTCAATTCCCACTTTCAGTTTCAGAGACAGATCAAGATATGCATGTGGCGATGAAAGCTTCGAGGAGTTGATTATGTTAGTTAAATAGCTTCCACTATGTTATTTTGATGTTTATATTCTATTTGTAAATCAACTCACTATTCAATATGTTTCAGTTGAGAGGAGTTCTTGATTTTTTTTTCCAGAGGGGGTTTAGATTCGGGTAAACCTTTGTTTAGAACTTATTTCTTAGCGTTTAAATATGTTAGAGCACTGCTCAATCGAACTCGCAAGCATTTCTATCTCAAGCTTATTTGTCAAGTTTAGTTGTCAAAACTATAAGTCTTGATTTCTAGTCTACTTATAGCTATGTCTCGGATTAGGATAGAATGTGTAGTTGAGATTTAGAATTCACGGCATTCATCGATTGAAGACGAATAATTACTAAGGGAATCTTGTGGAACTTCATCAACAAAAGGTATGTGGAAACTTGAAGTCATCTATCACTCACAAGTCTATTCTATTCAATCTCCTATTGAGACAAAAGTCGTATAGCTATGTCGACTTTACATTATACATATTTGATATTTTGAGCTAAGTTTAACTCGCTTACATCTTTCTCGAAATATGTGTTAGAAAGCTTTTTGCTTTAACTATATTCTTCGTTATTCGTGATGAAAGTCAAAATATGATCATGTGAAAATCACCTGGTAAAATCTTACATGATTTGTGTGAGGCAATCATTTGACATAGACTCGGAATGTTTCGTATTGATCATTCGATCGTTTGAAAATTGATTATAAGCTAATAGCTTGTGTGAGATAGCTATTGTCATCTTATAAGAATATTTCAATGATTGAAATGAGAGTTAAGAGCTAAACCTATGTCTGGATACATTACAGTTTGTGTACTTAGTGTACGAATTGTCTTGTTAGAATTCAGGACCGGAAGTTAAGTTTGCATACCCGTTCGCAAACTTATTCAACTATTAAAGTTAGGGTACTTAAGTTTGCATAACCATTCACAAGCTGATTTAACTGTTGAAGTCCGAGAACCAAGTTTGCGCACCCGTCTGTAAACGGTTTCAAATGAGTTCGGTCCGGAGCTAACGTTTGCGTACCCGTTTGCAAACTATCGACTTATGACCAATGTATGGAACTTAAGTTTGTGTACCCATTTGCAAACTTAAGTGGTTCAAGTTCTTAAATCGGTTAAGTATGATTTCATACTCATGAACAAATACATTTATATATTAAGGAATGCAATCTTTGCAAACCGTGGCTAAATTTTTCATGAACTGATTCTTTTGAATCAATCCGATTTTGCTTCAATTGTGTCTTGTATACTTCTATGAGAATATAAAAAATTGAACAACTCTATGAGTAACACAATTAGATTCATTTGATTATCAATTGATCTAGAAGTGTTAAGATGAACATGGTTAATACAAAAGTGTTCATATGGATAACTTCGGTTAACTTTTATTGAGACAACTCGATATACACGTTTAGGTACGGTTACCCATATCTAAATGAAGGTATACTTCATTTGTGTGTAACAAGCTAAGTTCATCTAACGGTGGAAAGATATTAGCTTGTATCTTTAATCAGGTTTCATCTAATGGAGAATATTGATTGCGTTGTTCCGAAGTTATCAAACCCTGATTTGGACAGAACAATAATTATTTTGATACTTAATTAGTTGATATTAGGTCCTCTGCAAATCGGGCGACAGAACTGAGTCGACTCAGTTCCAAATTTATTTCAAATTCCTTCCCTATTCTTCTATCCTAATCCATGATATATCATTGTTAAATCCTTGTTCTATGCACCTTAGTTTTTATTTTTTCAATTTTCTCTTTGATTAATCTTAGTATCCTAGTTTTCCTTTGAACTTAAAAAAGGTTTTCTCATAAAAACTTAAAATATTTTTCTAACTTAATATTTATCTCCTCTAATGTGTTTGCAGATTGTTCTCTCCTCAATGGCGTTTGCCGAGTTTAGATTTGTGTTTAAAGCATTTTCTATGTTAGTTATGATGCTTTTTGAATCCAAAGTGTATCCATTGTCACATCATCTGGAGAAGTTATTTCTCAACCAGAAACGAGTTAACAAAGATCAATATCGATCCATAAATTCAACTCAAAATAGTCAACATCAAAAGAAGTTGAAGAAGAGTAAATCAAATTTCAAAAAATTCGATACAAATTAGGAAACAAAATCCTATTTTTCCTCATCATAATGGCAGCTGTTCCAACTGTTTTTGATGGAAAACTATCTCTCAATAAATGCAATATATCTTATCACCAAAAATACTACATATAAATCTCTTGTTTTGGTAATCAAAATCCTTTCTTGTTTGAAGTCTACTACTATATAGGAAATCCAGAAACACAAGAAGGACATGGAAACCCTAATCTCATTAGAAAAATTACTATGGCAACAAGTTCTGACAACCAAGTCATGGATCTGGCAGAAAAATTCAAGCAAGCTGCGCTTGATTTGGATAATGATATGGAAACTTTGAACCAACTCTCTGAAGAAGTTTTGAACAATGAAGGAGAAGAATTGGAGCATTGTCTGATTGGTATGATAATAATGGAAGAAGGTTCAATAGGATTCAAAAGTGTGGAGCACCATATCAAATTTTTATGGGCTTTAATTCCAAAAGGGGAATTCAAAGTGGTAGAAATTGATAAAAATGTAATTGTGTTCAAATTCAAAAAAGAAGAAACAAAAGACAAGATTTGCAAGACAAGACCATGGAGCATACATAAAAATATAGTTATTCTCCACCCCTACAATTCATTTGTCATATACCAATAATTAGATTGGAATCATCAATACTTCTGGCTGCAACTAAAGAAGCTCCTTCCAGAACACATGAATGTTACTTTAGTGACAAAAATTGGAAGGCTTATGGGGGAAGTAATAGGTATTGAACCAGAAGATGCATCCCACTAGATAAAGATGGTGTAAAAGTATGTGTTGTAATTGATATTAATAACCCTATGAGAAGAGGAGCTATGGAAAAAACCAATGCAGGTCTCACAAGATGGATCAAGTTCTTCTATGATAAACAGCCGCATAATATTTGTCCCAAATGTTACATCATCAAGCACACTAGAGGGGCTTGCGAAGCAGCAACAGATTTCCTCAAAAAAGCTCACGTAAAACCATATTTATTTAGGAAAAACATTGTCATCAATACAAAAAAAAATTGAGGAAGGAAAAGCTATGGATTATATCCCTACTTTACAGAAAAAGAAAGAAAGAAAAAATACTGCTTTTATTCCCCTAAGGATGGTTATTTCATTGGTTCAATGCCTAAAAATCAAGCTCAAAATGAGGAAGGGAAGGAAACTGCTAGATTGGGTAAGAGACTTAGATTAACTGAAGCTAGTAACTCTCAAGATGATAAGAAATTGGATGTTCAAACTACAGATGGACTCACAACTGAGTAGAAGCAATCAAATAACACCGCAGGGGAGCTTAAGGTAACAAACAAAACTTTTTCTTCCTTTAATTTTAAGTTTGGTAAAATTTATTTTGTCAATAGTGTTTCTGCTGCCTTTTCTATTTATACTTGTTTTCCTCATCATAGTTTTCAAAACATGAAAATCATATCATGGAAGGTGTGTGGGTTTGGAAACAAAGATACCAGAAACCATCTTCATATGCTCATAAAATCCCAAAATCCAGATATCATCTTCCTATCTGAAACCAAACTCTAAGAAAAGAGAATGAATTACCTCCTGGCTAGATTTAAATATACAAATATTATCATTCTGAATCCAATAAGCCTCTATGGTGGCTTAGTTCTCCTCTGGAAAGATAACATTGATCTGTAAATCATTGATAGACAGTTAAACATGATTAACTGCCTTGATAAGTTAGACAACCAAAATGTGAATTCTTTACTTACCTGCCTTTATGGATCTCTTAATGATACTGATAAACAAAGACAGTGGGATCACTTAAGAGATATTAGATTGACCTGTAAAAATCCTTGGATTGTAATAGGGGATTTTATCGTACGCCCAGACGATGGCGGCGTTCCACCACAGAAAAACCCTCCGGTTCCAACTCCTACAGAGGCACCACCTACAATGGCCAAACTTAATAAGACTCTTGGATTTCTAGTAAGTATTGTTAATTCATTAGTCATTTAATGCGCGCATAATCTTATATTACCATACATATACTAATTATGTGTTGGATGTATGATACCAGCGGCGTCGGCTTGGCAAGATGAGAATATGTTTGGTTGCAAGTACGAGAAAGGAGAGGTGCTATCCCTTGAATAAATGAAGGAAGTCGCGGAATTGCTTGAAAAAGTTGAAGATCCAAGTGCAAAAGAGTTGTTCGGGGAAACAAGGAAGGTGCCGGTCCAGAAGAAGCAAAAGACCAAGTGATTAACTCTTTAGTTGTGTTTCTTTGGTTGTTACGTTTTAAATAATTCCCAAGTTGGTTTTGGACTACCACTTTAGTAGTTGTATGGTTAACTTTTGGTACCCTGATACATAGCTGGATTAAGAACTTTTAAGAACAATCCAGTTGTTTATTTATGTTGAACATGTTTATATTTCTACTGAAATGCATTTTTTGTTTAAGTTTTCTTTAGACCATAGGTACCGGAATTGAAACATTGTGGTTCTTCTGCGCCGGCTGTGTACCGGCATTGAATTATTGACTGAGGCTATGCCAGAAATCTGATTCTCGTAAATTTTGAAGTTTTTGCAGAAATCCGTCATTGATTTGGATAAAACTACAATGCCGTTACTAATTTTGGAACTTAGATTTTTCCGATATTTGTTCCGAATGCTCTTTTATTTCATTCCTAGGTAATCTATTACATTATATTGGAAACTTTAAATTTTAACACACTAAAAAACATGTAATGGATTAATTTTGGTGGAAGATGATCTCATAATCAATTTCCATCCCTTTTCAACAATTACGGAACCTTTGAGCCTTTCACAAATATCTTCGAATACATTGTATGGAACCTCGGTATCAAGGACCATCTTCATTGGTTCATCTTCACGTTTAACATATTCCTTTCCCTTCATATAACATTCATCACACCCATCAATAGGCTCCAAATGGCCCTGGTGGTTTTCTCTTGCTTCGGCTAGTGCAACAACTTTTTCAAACCATTGAAACTCTTCGCACTTTGGGTGATTCAAACACCTTAGAAGAATAATTCCATTTTCAGCATCATCAGTTTTTGCAACCCAAAACCGGCGTGTCCCATCACAGTTTCTACACTTAGAATAAATAAAAGGACAATCCAAGGCTAGATATGAAGGTGACTTGCAAATTTGACAGCTGCAATGAGGACTCTGTAAGAGAAGATTATATTAGTGATTTGTCATAGCATAGAAGATTATAATAGTCTAATTCATCCTTAGTAATGTTGAATCTACTTACTTTGCAGGTAGAGGTTGTTGATGAATCTCCCATCGCTTTTGAACCTTGAACCGTGCTAGCTTGATCTATTTTTTGAGGTTTGGTTTCTTCAGAGAAGGATATTTGGTATTTGTTGGATGGTTTGTGTAGATTTTTGCAAAGGAAATGGGGGGTTTTATACAGATTGAAGCCCTAACGGTCTTATTTAAAAAAAAAACTAGCCGTTTTATTTTGAAATTTACATCTATCGGCATTGGCGCACAAACAAAGATTGGCCGGTATGTACTTTCGGCGTAGTACGACCTCGTTAAAAACTACGTCGGTGCCATATACATATTCCACAGAATATGAATGTGAGATTATAGGTTTCCAGCAAAGTAGTTTATTTGTAATGTATACCGAAAGTAGGTACCGGCATACATTATCTTTATTATTTCAAAGCCGGTACTGTTGCTTTCAAAATAACTATCTATTGAGAATTTTCTCTATATATAGAGATCTAATACTTGGACCCTAGAAGTCTTCTCTCTACATAGCTTAGTATAGAACCTACTCCCACATATACCAAATGGCATCGTTCGACTCCGAGAAAGATTTAGTAATCACCAAAGCATGGTACGCCGAAACTCGTCCTTCAACTATAGATATAAGTACCGGGGATTCAATGTAGTTGAAGATTTTTAACATATTTACTCACGATTATGGGAATCCAAAAGGAAGAACTGCTCAACAAATCAAGCAACGACATGACATAATCCTGGCTGCGGTGGTTGAGTATCTAAAAATCAAACACCAGATCATGCACGATACATACAATATATTGTCTCCTCAACAACTCGTAAGTATCTTTATGATTAATTCGCCACAATCCACTCTTTTCAACCTTTATGAAACAAACTAAGTTTGTGTGTGTTTTTTTGTAGCATGTAGCCATGAAAGCGCGTTATTTACAGGAAAAGGGGGAAGTATTCATGTTTGAAGAAAATGTGAACCACATGGTAACCAAAGTCATGGAGTTCCACCAGTTGGGTGCATCGGAGACGGATTCTTCTTAACAAGATTGATAGGTTTAATGCTTTTTGGTTAGGTCTTATTGTAGTTTTTGGTAAGGTTTTGTGAGTAGATCTCTATGTAAACCCTCACGAGACTATACTCATCCACTAGGGTCGCCTAGGGGTTCAAAGGCTTGATGCACATGCTAAGTGCATTCGTTGTTCCGTCGACAAGGATTACATTCGAAATAAATTACAGTTACGGTATAATATGCTAACATTTTTGAATGGCGTATCTATCCCGGCGTAGAATATAGTGTATTACTCTATGCCGGTATGGAGTGTGAATTTTTTTATTATTTCTGTGTGCAATAAACCTCATTCCGGTATTGAACTGTTGGACGCTTTTTAGGCGGTACTAGGTGCCGGCGTAGAGGTTCTATGTAATTCTAGGCCGGTAGTGAGTGTCGGCAACATCGAGAACCATAGTTTTGTTCCGGGAACTAACATTCAATGCCTAACGACTATTTTTTCAAACCATAAACCAAAACCCTTTTAGGCCGGCGTCCAAAGTAGGGTACTGACAATGCCGGTACAATAAAGTGGAAAATAGTCGTTGTGTATTCAACTATTGAGAGGAATTGATACTCCCATTAAACTTGATACCTATAAAAAAAAATTGTGCTTCAACACATATCTCTAATGGCTAATCCATTACCAACTAACAATTTCATCATTGGCATGGAAAAAGAAAAATTTAAGAAGAACAAACTATCGACTCCGATAGGAAATCAATCACCATCCACCACCAACTCAATTGCCATTATACAAGAAAAACTTAGAAGGAAGGAAAGCGCCACCAAGTCTATTTCCGCCATGGAAGAAGAGATACTTAAAAGGAAAATAGAAAAATAAGAAGTTGCAAAAGATGAAAAATATCGCAAAGAAACTGTAGGACCAGAATATCGCTACAACGATATTCCTGCGATATTAACAAACGCTTTTGCGAGCGTCACTACCAATTCTTTAACAACGTTTCACGAGCGTCACAGAATATCCAAAAAAAACTGACGATGGGAGGAATAAAAGAAGAATATGTTGATCCTGCGATGGTCATCATATTTGCGATAGAGAATATTATAGCGATCGCGATGAGATCGCAGAATAGATCCGAAATAGAAGGAAAACTTAGCTGTCATCCATTATGTAAATCCCTATATAAAGGGGTCGATAGATCCAGAAAATGATGATGTATTTTTGAGAGTTGAAAGAGTCTTGAGGAGAGAGAAACTTCAAGAGAATATTTGTAATCTTGATTTCTTCCAATTCTTTAAACATTTCTGAGATTTGAATAGTAAAGTGTCGTTTAAATCTTTAAAGTTTAATTGATTTCCAATAGATTTCTATAGAATCTTAACAAGGGTGTAGTGTGGGAATTCCTCCAACTACATTTTGGCGCCCAGAAACAGGGAGAATCAGGCTAAGAAATCTCTAATTACAACTTGAAGATTTGAAGAAATTGTTAGAGTTGAAGAAATGGCTAGAAAAAGAAGAAATACATCAGAACCACCGACAACTGTGAGAAGAAGTAAAAGACTTGCAGGAGAGGGAACAGGTGAATTGGAAGAATCTTTAAGGATAAGATCAGGAAGAAATAGAATAAGAAATGAAGCATAAAGTTCAATTCAACAACCGAATCAACAAACACAAACACAAGATATGAATGTGGATTATGATAGAGTGAGTGTGCATACTTGGAGGTCGGATTCGATAGAAGAAGAAGAAAATCGACAATTGAGAAATGAAGAAGAAGGAGAAAGAAATCAAGAAATGGTTGGAGGATTAATTCATGAAGGACGTGAAATAGTAGATGATTTGAGACAAAGAATACAGGAAGAAAGAATATTAGAGGCAGAAGAGCGTGCGAATTTAACAAGACAAACTCATGAGCTAGGAATGGAGAATTTGAGGTTACAAAGAAGAAGATCAAGAAGTACTATTAGATCAAATTCAAGATCATTCAGAGAAGAACCAAGGCAAAATTCCCCTATAATAATGTTAGAGAAAATACTCGAGGAGAAGTGCAAAATAGAGAAGAAACAATAGAAATCAAGAGGGAAGAAACAACCAAATTGAAGAAGAAAATCCAGAAGAAGGTAGGAGGATATTACATGGGCGAGAGAATCAAAGAATGATTGAAGAAGAAATTGAGAGTCATTACGCTGAACAAGCACGTCTAGCCCGCGAGAGGGAAAGATTAAGGGCAGAAGTTGAAGAACATGAATTTCGAGAAGCAGTGCGACAAAATAATCATGAAAATCGAGAAAGGAGACGTACGCAAAATCGTTACAATGGTAATATTCAGGAGGAGTATGATAGGATATAGAGGAGAATAGAGAGACAGCGAAGAGAAATGAGGAGAAATGAATAAATCCGCAGAGAAGAAGATAGGCATTTACGATATCAAGAGGAAAATGAAAGAGAAAATCGCAGAGAAAGACGAGATGATGATGAAGAAGAAGATATGAAAAATCTCGCAAGACAAGAAAGGCAAGAACGCAGAAGAAGGGAGACAGCGTTAAAGAGGCCAATAGAACAAAACTCAGCTGAGAATGAGCAAATATTGAGAGAATTAGCAGAAATGCGAGGAATGATAAACAATAAAAGAGATGGAGGTAGAAGGAAACTTGATGAAGCTATTGAAGAAGCAGCGAGAACTCTATTTACTCAAGAAGTATAGTTAAGAGGGATACCTCCAAAATGCAATTTACCAGCATTAACCAGCATTTTTGATGGAACTACTTATGTTGTTCAACACGTCAAAGCTTATGTTAGATGTATGCTACAGTGGGAGAATCATGATGATGTGCTATGCAAATATTTTGCATCTAGCTTAACTGGCGAGGCGTTGAAATGGTTCGAGGGATTACCAAAAAATACCATAAATTCTTTTGATCATTTACAAGCTACATTTTTAGGAGCGTATATTAGTAACAATTCATCGCGGCCGGGTATTGAAGATGTGTTTGGGTTAAAACATAGAATTGGCGAGAGTCTGAAGCACTTAAACGTAAGATGGAAATCAATGTGCAGTGAGATAGCATGAAGAGTTGACGAGAGATATCTTATCTTGTATTTTATCAATGCAATGTTCGCGACCAATCTATTGTACATACAAATTTTCAGAGTCAAGAATACAATCACTATGACTGAACTGCGAGAACTACAGGAAGAGTACATTGCTTTGGAGGAGAAACAAAATGAGATGGAATCATATCCAATCGCGAGCACCAGCTCTCTAGCGGCAAGTGGAAGTTTGCTCCCTAAAATGATAAATAATGTGGCGAGCACCTCGCAGCCACAACAAGAGAAGGTGGTAATTGATAACCAACAAAAATTGGTAGCGATGGGCAGTCGAGATCAAGAAGAATATGAAAGGGAGAAGAATTATTATAATCCGGTGGAAATAATAAGATTCAAAGACTTGATCAGCCGCAAGAAACTTATGGAGGACAAAGGCAGAATAACTTTAGAGGGCAAGGAAATCAAAAGATAATATGGGAAGAAATTAAGATGCCACCTCTTAATGCTAGTATAGAAAAAATTTGGGAAGCTATTATTCTGATGGAGAATATACCATCGCCATGGAACATGGGAAAAGAACCACATCCAAGCAATCGAAGTCAAGAATTTTGTCCTTACCATCACTTTCATGGACATTCAATAAATGATTGTAGGAATGTAAAGAGGATAATTTTGAGGATGATTGATCAGGGAAAGTTAAATCACTTTCTAGTAGGACATCCACAACCTCATCAATTACCGCCAGCACCAGAAACTCGCAGAGTGAATGTTGTAAAAGGAGCAGAAAAATTCGTGATAGAAGTGGGGGAAAAAGCAAAGAATTTGTTTTGTAACTCCATTGTGCATTCATTCAGAACTGTGGAAGATTTCCGTGATAATGTTTTAAGTAGAGTATTTGCGAGAAATATGGATGGAAGAGAGATAATGAATATAGCGAGAGCCTCGCCATTAGAAGAATGACAGAAACAAACTCTATCTTTCACTACGCAAGATATACCATAGCTTGGCGAGCAACATGACAACCCATTGGTGGTATGATTAGAGATAAAACCAAATCAAATGCAAGAGGAAGATGGAGAAAATGATGGTAAAATTGAAGACTCTTGGGCCATCAACAGAGTCTTAATAGATACCGGGAGTTCAGTTGATATCTTATTCTATCATACCTATATAACCATGGGCGGAAGTGATGAAGATTTGATACCATCAACGTATAAAATCTATGGATTTAACGGTACAACTAACAAACCAAAGGGGGAAATTGAAATGCAGATACCGTTAAAAGGAATATCTTCGAAAATCTTATTCTGTGTTGTGGACATCGAATCACCTTACAATGCTTTGATAGGACGACCTTGGTTACACGGGATATTGGGTGTAGCATCCACTTATCACCATTGTATCAAATTTCCTTATCCTAAAGGTGTTGGATTTATTTAAGGAGATTGGGGAGAAAGCAAGAAATGTTATGAAATCGATATGAAGTCTTGCGAAGAAAGAGCTGAAAAGAATAGTAATTGGAAGTACAAAATCAAACAACAACAAAGATGTGAAAGGTTAGTGATTGATACAATAGAGCGGAAAGAGTATGTGAAAGCTGATGGAGAGCGTCTCGCAGAAAAAGAAACAACAGTAAAACGTAGCAGAAAAGCAGAATCAGAAAATAGTAAGTAGAGAGGTAAAATGATGAACTTTAGATAATTATATGAATGATTTGTTTGAAGAATATGTAATTAAACAGAATTTTCTACTTGAAAGAATCGCAAGATTTTACAAAAAGAAAGAAGATCAAAGTTATTAAATTCTATCAGAGTTACAATACTCTCGAGAAACGCGAATAAAAATTTCGCAGAGATTAATAGAATGGGACGAACCTTTATGGCGTGCACCCTAGTTCGCGAATAAAATTTCGCAAGAGACAAATGTAAGACCTAATATCACGTCATATGAGGGGGTATCTCTTGACATGATTCAGGGGTAAGGTTATACCGCTGCTGGATCCTGAGTCATGCAGATGTTGGGGTTAAAGAAAACCTATCCGGGAGAGAGATCTTGTATTTCCAACTATATATGGTTATACCCTGGTTGGACGACCGAGAATCTCTTCCAAGAAGTGCAAAGTATAACCAAGGCGCCGAGGTACACGGTTGAGCCAAGGGTTCCAAGGGCATACGAAACTCCCTTGCCATTCTTGGTAAGTCTTGGCTACGATGCACTTGGCCTGAAGAAAACCCCACTTAGGGTGCAGTCTTGTAACTATAAGCCATATAGGCATAAAGGACAAGAGGCTGCGAAAAAAAGCTGGTTGTTGGTAAATCTGGATGGGAGGAGCTAGTCTTGTATGGCCGATGTGCCCTCCTTGAAGGGGCAACCAGGGGGAAGATAAGGGCGGCACCCTCCATTAGGGAGATGATAAGTGTCTTAAGACGGCAATGTCATGGGGCTTTATGATCGCAAGAACATTTAGGCCTGTCATATTGTCGCGTAACGTAAATTATACAGAGGCAACAAGCCAAAAGTTAAGATGAGATCAATGGGTTTTTACATGAAAGTGTAAAGACGTCCTGCGATTTCATCGCAAGACGGTAATGTCACGATGCTTTAATATCGCGAGAGAGCTTAGACTTGTAATATTATCGCAATAAAATCAAAGGAGAAAGATAAGGCAAGATCAATGGGTCAATACATGCAAGTGTAAAGACGTCATGCGATTTTGTCGCAGAAAGAAAGAGTGTGGCAAAATAAGACCTTTAATTAGGAAGGCGTAATAAGACCACAAGATTACTTCGATAATACTCGCAGATGTTATGAGAATTGCGATTTCACGCAGTTATTGCTGATGATAGAATCACCAATATTAACGCAAATTTTATTTACCACTAATATCTAAATCTTTAATCAATTTTTATATTGCAAATGAATAATAGAGGCAAGTATGGGAATGCATGAGAACGATGAAATTATTATTCATCTATCATATAAAAATTGCATAGATAAATGCACGCAGATAATTAAAGAATAATAATTATATTGATTGATTGACTTGCAGAAAAAGAACTGTTTTCTAATTCATACAGGTAGAAGCAAAAGAAAATTCCAGAAACTTGGAGAAAAACTCACAGCAATGTTACGGAAAGAAGAAAATAAATATACAAGGAAGATAGAAGGAAAATGAAGAACTAGCTAGATCCATCGCCATCCTATTTATCAGATTTTTCTTCATTTCCAGATTTCTCCCTTTCATCATTATCATCACTATCTTCATTCTTATCAGATTCTTCTCCTCCACCAGATTTTTCTTCTTCGTCATTATCATTATCATTTTCATCCTCGTCAGAATCCTCAGCTTCGCTATCAAAGATGTTAAGGTTTGGGATTATTGCGGGGATTTCCTTTGCAAGATTAGGATATATAGAAGGATAAATTCCATTATCATTGCAGACCAACTTAAAGGAATCATTACGAACAACAATGAGAGATCTATTGAAATTCGCGGTGGTAATGTCAAACTGCTCCTTCAATCGTGAATATTTATTATTGCGAGCATCAAGAGTATTCGCGAGCTGATTCTTCTCATTTTCAAGTTCCCAAATTCTTTCAAGATATCTTTTTTCAGCTCCTGCGAGAATATATGACAACAAGTTAGAAATTTTGTAAAGAAGAGTAATAAGTTAGAAATTGTGTAAATAAGAATAATAAAAACAGGAAAATAGCGAGAAGAAGAACATCAAACAACCTTCTCTTTCAGAAATCATATATCTAATTAAGGCCACTTGTTCAACTTGAAGGCTAACATTTACACCTAAGTTATTCCTGGCATTGTCAAGAACCTTCGCAGCCCAAGCAAACTCATCATCGCTATTAATAAGGAGACGAGATCGAACTTGAGTCTCCCTCGCAAGAAAATCTTCATTCTCACGGATAAGTTTATCTCTGTCCATTTGAACGTCAAGGAGAGTTTTATGAAAGTCTTCTAGGGTCTTGGATCCCTTCTTGATAGCAAGATCTTTCTCGTCAATGAGATCGCTATTTTTCTGTCTTAATCTATCTATTTCTTTCTTTGAATCAAGATAAAAGCGCTTATATTTGTCAGTTAAACCTAAATTGAATCTGTGTTCAATTTTTAAGAGATGAAGCTTAGATCTAAGTTCATCTATGGAAAGGGATTTAATCTTATCATCTGAGAAATTACTTAAAGAATTATTAAGACAGGCAAGAAGAGTATGATCATCTACAGGTTCAGGGAAAGATTGAAAGAGTATGGCCTCGTCAGTAAGACCATAAATATGTGCAAGTTAAAAGTGGTCGCTTGAATAAGCTGCGATAGAGTAAAAAAAAAATTAAGAGAGAAAGGAAATCAGTCATACCATATAGTTGTTGGTTAGCTATATCAAGATCAGAGATATTTTGCTTATCAACTGAAGCTTCAGTCTCCAGCTGTTTATTTTTCTTGCGAAGCTCAATAACTTCAGATTCTAATTTTTCTTTATCTTGGCGAAGTCTAGCATCTTTCTCTTCAGAGTTGACACATCTTTTATATAAATCAGAAGAAACAGCAAAAGAAGCTCTTCCAACCTGCAAAATATAAATATAAATTAAGATCTACCGACGGAAAAAATATATAAACAAACTGAAGAAATGAAAACATACCAAGGCACCAAGAGAATTCAAGAGACTGGGAGTCAGCGATCTTGAGATTCCTTGGAGAGAATCATTATCCACCAGAATAGGGGCATCGCAAACTTTAGCGAGAAGTTGGGATGTCTTGTCAATAACTTCATCCTCATCATTACAAGTTATGCTGTGGGAAATATCACTAAAAATTCTGAATAAATGAGTCATTGAAGAATTAGAAGAAGAATAATTTTTTATTGAAGGAAAACCGCTAACATTAAAATCCTCGTCATTATTATCCTTATCAAGATCAACACTTGGATTTTCTGGAATTAGTTGAGGAATTAAAGAAGAAGAAGGTTGAGTTTTCCTTCTCTTTAGTGGATAATTGCTAGATTCTTCATTGCGAGGGGCAGAAGGCTTTCCCCTGGAAGGAGCAGTAGATTTCTCCTTTGAAGATTTCCCAGATTTCTCTTTTAAAGATTTCTCCTTGGTTTTTGCGGGTATTAATGGTTCTAACTCTTCGATTTCCTGCGAGCACAGATAAAGATAAGAAAGAGGGGAAACAATATTGTTAAAGTTTATGAAGAGATATTTTTTACTTCATCTGTGAAAGATTTCAGAGCCAAGAAAGTGCTAGGCTTCCTAAGAGTTTGGTAACTGAGCTTCATTCTTTCAATCTGAGAAAAGATCAAAATAATTAGCGAGAATAAAAAAAAAACGTAAGGAAGATAATGAATAATAATAATATGAAAATTCAGAGAGGTTAGTACCTCTTTAGTTCTCTCAGGCCAATTAAAGACCCAAGGTTGATATTCTGCAATATTCGCGGGAAGTTCGCGAGAACCAGATATATAAGGACCTTCAAGACATAATGGAAAGATGAACCACTTTTCATCGCTAGAATGGCGAGGACCTTGGTTGGTAGATGTATGAAAATCAATATCCAGCATAAGAGCTTTGTCACCAGCGACCTTCTCTTTTTTCAAACGAACACCCCAGCAGGTGCTATCCCTCTTCATAGGGACTATACTATAATTTACAAAGAAGTTGTCCACAGTATAATCCGCAGAAACAATGGGGACATCTTTAAATGGAGGATTATTTGGAGCTTCAGGGTAGCAAGTTCCTTTATTAGCACCGCGAGAAGCATATTCAAGCAGCAATCTGATGCAATCTCCACCTAGTTGATATATCGCTCGCGAGAATCGTTCGTCAGAAATTATTTGATAAAATAATGAATTTATGGGTCATAGAGAGGAATGGGAAGACCAGCTTCAAGTTTTCCTAGCGATAATATGATTTTTTTCGCGAGAACATTGATCATCAGTAAATAATTTAAGAGAAAGTTCAGATCTAGAATCCTGATCTGGAATTAAAGATAAGTTAAAACCTTTAATTTTGAGTTTCTCGCGCATCTCATTAAAGGCCTTCAAGTTTTTTCTACCAGAAACAACCTTTTTTTAGTATGGGAATGAAAGAAAAGGTTGAAAAGAAGAAAGAAATCACAGCAGTAACAGAAGGGAAATTCGCGAAAGAACAGTAAAATTTGCAGAGAGGGTATGAAGAGAAAGAAGAAGAAAGTAAAAGAGAAAAAGGAAAGGAATGAGAAGAGTATTTATAGAAGAAGAAATTTCTCGAAGAAGATGAAGGCAATTAATGCAAAGAAAAGACGTGGGTGGTCAGATCCTAGCAGTTAGAGGAGATATGTCAAAAATTTATTGGAAGAAAGAATTCGTGAAAACAGCTGGCGAAGGACATAGAAACGTGTCAGAACGGAGAAGTCTAGAAAGATAAGAAATTATGGCATTTTAAAGAGTTCTCATGATCTTCCCTTCCTCGCAGAAAAGACATGAGAAGAGGCAAGATGTAGGACTAGAATATCGCTACAACGTTATTCCTGCGATATTAACAAACGCTTCTGCGAGCGTCACTACCAATTCTTTAACAACGTTTCATGAGTGTCACATAATATCCAAAAAAAAACTGACGATGGGAGGAATAAAAGAAGAATATGTTGATCCTGCGATGGTCATCATATTTGCGATAGAGAATATTATAGCGATCGCGATGAGATCGCAGAATAGATCCGAAATAGAAGGAAAACTTAGCTTTCATCCATTATGTAAATCCCTATATAAAGGGGTCGATAGATCCAGAAAATGATGATGTATTTTTGAGAGTTGAAAGAGTCTTGAGGAGAGAGAAACTTCAAGAGAATATTTGTAATCTTGATTTCTTCCAATTCTGTAAACATTTCTGAGATTTGAATAGTAAAGTGTCGTTTAAATCTTTAAAGTTTAATTGATTTCCAATAGATTTCTATAGAGTCTTAACAAGGGTGTAGTGTGGGAATTCCTGCAACTACAGAAACGAAGGAAATATACGAACGTGTAAAGCAAGCGAAGATAGAAGCTGATGTTGAGGAAGAAACCTAATGGATTAAAAATTATTGTATCGGATCTCTCGGAAGATCACCGCCCTTTAAACCTTTTTTGGGGTCTTGTTGCAGATGGTCCTTATATTCCAAGGTTTGTGGATGGTAAGTGCAAGAATCTCAAAATGGATTACGGGGATGTCTTTGTAGCAAATCGAACAATTACCCTCTGTAGTTGAAGGATTTCCCACACTACACCCTTGTTAAGATCTTGTTATAATCAACTCACAATTGAAGATTAAAAACGACACTTTATTATTTTGTTCTCAGAAATGTTTACAGAAATGGAAGAATTCAAGATTACAACTATTCTCTTGAAGTTTCTCTCTCCTCAAGACTTTCTTAACTCTCAAAAATACATCATCCTTTTCTGGACACATTGGGTCTATATTTATAGGGTAGTTACATAGTGGATGACAACTAAGTTTTCCTCTTATTTCGGGTTGATTCTGCGATTGTTCCGCGATAGTAACGATGTTAAATCTCGCAAGTTTTTAACCATCGCAGAACAAACATGCTTCTCTCAAGTTTTCTTCAATTGTCAATTATTACGTCGCTCTTTTGACTGCTTTTGTGACACTCGCAAAGTGTAGTTGAAGATCTTGCGGTGATGCTCGCTGGGAAGTGTTGTTAATCTCACAGAGAAGTATTGTAGCGATATTCTGGTCCTACATCTTGCCTCTTCTCATGTCTTCTTCGCAAAGTGGAGAGGATATGAGAATCTTCAATTCTTCAAAGTGCTCGCAGCCTCTTTTCTTTCCATATTTTCTTCTCGACATTGCTCCGTTAATTTAGCTTAACCGCCTACATGTGCTGTAAATTCATCTTTTTACTGACATGTCTTTACCCAACAGGTTACTCTTTTTTGCCTATAAAAGGTAGAGTTAGACTTCAAAACTAATTTTCTTCATCTATTTCTCTATCTTCTTCATCTGTTTATTTTATCTTCCGTCTGCAACTCTTCTTCTTCTTCATATTCTCCTGCTACTGTTCTAATGGAGTCATCAAGGTGTGTTTTTTGATTATATCATCATTCGATTCAATTTTTATTCATATTCTTCGATCTTCTCTATTTGATCCTTCATAACTCCCGTATTATGTCTTCTCTTCAGTGGAACTATCCCTAACACCCAATCCTCAGGTCAAAACCCTAATGCTCGCAAAAGACCGACTGAAAAGAAGAAGAAGAGAAGTTCTGCGAATGATAAGGTGGTAAGAAACACATCTTATTTCTTAATAACAATATTGTTGCCTCTATTTCTTATCTAAGTTATTATTCGCAGAATGTCTAGAACATCGCTAATCCTCCCAAAAGACCTCGTCAGTTTAAAGATCTTGAGGCTGATTTCTCCATCCCCACATTAACATCTGCAAGAGTTGATCCCACACCCTCACAACTGGATCCTCTTTCTTTTACCTGCGAGAATATCACTACCAATACCTCTATTTCTCTTGGTTCATTGACAAATCAAGATCCTGAAATTGATGTGACTGAAATTACTTCTAGACCTTTATTGCCTTCAACTGTTATTTTTCCCAACACTCCTCCTTCTTATAATACAACCATCGCAAATGACTCAAACCGTCAACTTGTCCTTGTTAATACTTAGCCCTCTGCATCTCTTCCTCCATCAAATAAAACCTTAGCAGGAGTTGATGTTGCTTTTAGAATTTTATCTAATATTTTAGACGATGCTAAAAAAATCTTCTACTGATTCTCTCCAATATGATGTTTGCGAGACCTTACTTAAATATTTTGGCTCTGATAATATTGCTTCATGAGCATCTTTAGAAAATGAAGTTGAAACCCTGAGAAAAAGTCTTCAAGTCAAAATTTATGAATGTGATACTCTGAACCATATGCTTCGCAACTCTTCTCTTAACTGCGAGAACCTTCGCAGAAAAAATAACGAGCTGAAAGGTACAATTTTCCTGCATCTACCCTTTTGTTTTTCTATTTTGCTTTCATATCCTCTGTACTCAAGTCTCCTTCTTAAATTCTTGATTCATATATTAGTTTCAAATCGGACTCGTTTCATGGAAAGACTTAAATTTGAATCTATTGCTGACGAAGCTCGTGTTGAAAGAGATTCTTGGATGGACCAGTATAATAGATTAGATAATCTCTACACATATTCGATCAATCAAATAGATAATCTTACTAATGAGAATAACCAACTATCGCAAAGTCAAAATTTATTAAGTAACGAGATTACTCGTCTCTCATATTTGTTAACCAAGTCTAACTTGGTGGTAGAATCTTTATCAGATGAAAATAGAACTTTATCCCAATAGAAACATAGATTTTCAATATTGATGGCGATTTCTTCGCAGCAATTGAGTAATCTACAAAGAATATGTGATAATCAAGAGCAATCTCTTCGTTCCCTTAAAGATGAACTCAAGGAAGTAACTGAATCATCTGCTGCTGAGAAGGATAAACTTATCAAGGGTATGTTAACTCTTAGTTTGAAGGCCAGCAAGCTTCAAGACCAATACTCTCAATTGAAGAAGTCCCATTCTTTACTAGCTGAGGAAAACTCGTATCTACGCACCAGAGAAGAAAACATGAAATCTCGCCTGAAGGGTGTGGTTGGCGATAAATTTGATGACGCTATGAATCAATGGGAAAACTGTTTCTTTACATTAATTCAAAAGTTAACCTCACAGAAAGAAGGTAGTCAATTGACTGCCTCTCTTGTTGACCTTTCTGTCAAATTTTGTTTTATATTTCTTGCAAAATCTCTGACTGAATAATCTTTTATCACTTTTGTTACTCGCAGAATCTGAAAGAAGTCTTCATTCTACCATCGCTGATCTTAATGATAAATTGGATAAAGTTCGGGAAGAAAACAAGACTCTTACTTCCAATTATATTGAAGCTCGCGACAAAGCAGAAAGAAGACTTGATTATCTTGAGTACTTCAAAAATATAGAGATTAGGAATCGTGACAGAGGTTTCCTTCCCAAGGTTCACCTCAGTGTTGAAGTTCTTGTGAACGATATTATGCTCTCCCATTCTCTCCCTCTTGTATCTGTTCCTCCTTTAAAAGTTTACGATGATAAAATTCCTCTTCCCATGGATAAGGAGTTAGAGTTTACTAATGATGAAGAAAATACCACTCAAGAAAATGATGAGGAAGAAAGAAGTCCTCCCAAAGAAGTAGCTACAAGTGACGAAGTAATCGCTGATGAAGAATCATAAGAAGGAGAAACTCGCGGTGAGAATAATACTGATGAAGATGACAATTATGGCAAGAGTAATGAATCCTGCGAACAAGAATAATGAATCTGGCGAGACCATCGCTGAAACTTGGATTTTATTTTTGCTTTCTTTCTTCTTCTTCTTTCTTGCGGATAATGTAACTTTTGAAACTTTAGAATTCAACTTTTGATTTTGTTTACTTTGAATATTCTCAAGGAAGATAATGAAATCATATTTCTCCACACCCCTACTTGCCCTTCATTATCTTTATTGAGATAGTGAATCTTTTTCTGTATCTTCTTTTTGTGAACTGTGTGGCTATATTATTCGCGAAAGTATCAATAAATCTGCGATGTAATGAATACTGCTGCGATATTCTGAAAAAATCTGAGGGAGCATGCGATGTTAAGAATATGCCTTCTTATGTATTCTCCTGGGATGGACAAATCTTTCCTGCATTCTTGAATAGATTAGTTAATTTGTAAGATTATTATGTTGGTCTTATTTTGCCTTCCTAGTTAAAGGTCTTATTTTGCCAATAAATTTTCTGTGTGCGACAAAATCGCAGGATTTCTTAACATTTGCATGTAAAGATCCTTTGATCTTGTCTTATCCATATTTTTTCAACATCTCTGCGACAATATGATAAGTATAAACTCTCTTACAAGAATTTAACCCTATGACATTGCCGTCTTGGATGAAATCGCAGGACGTCCTTACACTTTCATGTAAGGACCCATTGATCTCATCTTAACTTTTCTCTTATGGCTTGTTGCCTTTGTATAATTTTTGTCACGCGACAATATGACAGGCCTAAATGTTCTTGCGATCATAAATCCCCATGACATTACTGTCTTTAGATACTTATCAGCTCCCTAATGAAGGGTGCCGCCCTTATCTCCCCCCTGGTTGCCCCTTTAAGGAGGGAACATCGGCCATACAAGACTAGCTCCTCCCATCCATATTTTCCAACAACCAGTTGTTTTTCACAGCCTCTTGTCCTTTATGCCTATATGGCTTATAGTTACAAGACTGCACCCTAAGTGGGGTTTTCTTCGGGCCGAGTGCATCATAGCCAAGACTTTCCAAGAATGGCTAGGGTAGTTTCGTACGCCCCGGGAACCCTTGACTCAACCGTGTACCTCGGCGCCTTGGTCATACTTTGCACTCCTTAGAAGAGGTCCTTAGTCGTCCAACCAGGGTATAACCTTATATAATTGGAAATCCAAGATCCCTCTCCTGAATAGGTTTTCTTTAACCCTAACATCTGCATAACTCAGGTTCCAGCAGTGGTATAACCTTATCGCTGAGTCATGTCAAGTGATACCCCCTTATATGACGCACTATTAGGTCTTAGATTTACCTCTTGCGAAATTTTATTCGCGAACTAGGGTGCACGCCATAAAGGTTCGTGCCATTCTATTAATCTCTGCGAAATTTTATCCGCCATTCTTACGATTATGCTCGCAGTTCTTGCTTTGCTTTGTTATTAGTAGAATCTCGCAATTGGAATCAGAATTTTTTTTTTTTTTTTTACAATGTACCTGTATCTCTTATCTTGCAGAAGTTGTCATTGATAATACCTTTTCAGAAATAGTCTATTCCATGGTCTGTCAAGTCTTTGACCAACATCTCTCCCTTCAAGGTCCATTAGTTTGTATGCCCCGGTTCCAACTATCTCTTTAATGATATATGGTCCATCCCATTTTCTCGCCAATTTTCCACCGCTCTCTCGCTGATAACTTGGTGTTTCTCGCATCACTAAATCGCCAGGTTGAAATTCACGTTTCTTAACACGTTTTTTGTACTCGCGAGCTAATCTTCGCTAGTAATTTTCCATATGTTGCAAAGTCTTTTCTCTTTTTTCTTTTAATTCATCTAATTTATTTAAAATCATTCCAGCACTTAAATTTCTTTCCCAAGCCTCTCTTTTTGTTTTAGGAATAGCTACTTCTGTTGGTAACACAGCTTCAACTCCATACGTCAAACAAAAATGTGACATTCCAGTAGCTTCTCGTCTAGTTGTATTGTAGGCCCATACTGCATTATGCACCTGTTCACACCATGCTCTGTGGTATCCTTCTAGCTTCTTTTTTAAAATGTCTGCGATTGTCTTATTAGTTGCTTCAGCTTGACCATTTGCTTGTGAATATAGAGGAGTAGATTTCCAAACTTTATCTTAAATGCATTGAGTAGCAATTCTATATTCTTCCCTTCAAATTGCTTCCCATTATCAGACACCAACTGTGCTGGAATCCCAAATCTGCAAATTATATTCTCAAATATGAATGTAAAAATATCTTTATCACGGATATGTTGTACTGCTTTTACTTCTCCCCATTTTGTAAAATAATCTGTTGCGACGATTAAGTATCTTCTTTGTCCAGAACCAGGCACAAATGGTCCCACAATATCTAACCCCCATTTGACAAAAGGCCATACACTTGTTGAAGATGATAATGGTGCTCCTGGTGCATGTATCTTCTTTCCATATCGCTGGCAATCTTCGCAACGCTTTGAGAGTTGTTTTGCATCTTCATGCATATATGGCCAGTGATAGCCTTGCATTTTTGTTTTATATGCCAAAGATCTTCCTCCACTATGATTACCATCGTCACCACTATGCAACATCTTCAACACTTTTTATCCTTCCTCCCTCGTCAAACATCTTAGCGATGGTCCACTAAAAGATCAGTGATATAACTCTCCTTCTCTTAGCTCATAATTGGTTGCCCTACTTTTTAATTTATGTGCTTCTAATCGATTTCTTGGGATTTCTCCTCTTTCCAAGTATGCATGAAGATCCTCTCGCCAATCCGTAATGTTGTTCTTTAATTCCTCTTCGCCAACTTCTACCATTATCACATCTTCCTCTTCTTCTTCCTTGTTTATCGTTGGTAATAAAAGTGTTTGAATTTTTATGCACCTCGCAGCTGGATTTGTCATCATACTGGATATGAAAGAAAATGCATCTGCAAGCCTATTATCTTTCCTTGATATGTGTCTCCATTTTATTTTTGGAATTCTCGCAGATAATTCTTCGACTAACCTTTTATACTTTCTTAAATATGGTTCATTTGCTGTGTATTCTCCTTTTATCTGGAGAATAACCAACTGTGAATCGCTGGTGATTCTAGCATTTTCCAACTTCATTTCTACCGCAAATTTTAAAGCATGAATCACGGCCTCATATTATGTTTCATTATTAGTGGATGTAAATTCCAATCTAAATGAAAAAGCTGTTTTTTCTCCTTCTGATGAAATAAAAACAACTCCAATCCCATTTCCTTCCCCATTTGATGATCCATCCACCAATATCTCTCATCTGTCGGGTTCTGTTAATAGCTCTTTTGGATCTCCATGTTCCTCTTCTACATCCATCATCTCTTCCACAACTTCATCATCTTCTAAGGGAAATTCAGCTAAGAAGTCTGCGATAACTTGTGACTTTGGCGAGGATAAAACTTCATATTGAATATCAAAATGTCCTATTTGTGCATTCCATCTCTCAACTCTGCCTGATCTTTTTGAATTTTTCATTATTGACTCAATTGACACTTTCGTTAACACTTTGACCTTATGTGCTTGAAAGTAGATGCGAAGCTTAAAAGTTGCATGCACCAATGCTAGAATTAGTTTCTCAATCTTTGAATAATTTCTCTCTGCAGAATTGAATGTTTTGTTGATGTAATAAATTGGTTTTTCTACCCCTACATCTAATCGCAGCAACACATCACTTAGCGCATATGTGGTTGTTGCGAGATAAATCAATAGTTCTTCTCCCGGTTCAGCTTTCTGTAAGATAGTTATGTTCATCAAATGTTCTTTTATTCCTTGAAAAGCCTTTCCACATTCATCTGTCCACTTGAATTTTGTTCCCTTCTTGAGTATATCGAAAAAATGTTTGCACTTGTCTGAAGATCGCGATATGAATCTTCCTAGCGAGGCTAAGAGTCCATTTAATTTTTGCACATATTTTACCGTCGCAGGCGTTGGCATATCGCGAATTGCTTGTACTTTTTCCGGATCAACTTGTATTCCTTCTTTTGATACAATATACCCCAAAATTTTCCTAAAGTTACTCCAAAAGTACACTTATCGGGATTCACTTTAATATTAAATTGTCGCATTTGATCAAAAATCTCTTTCAAATCTTGCACATGATTCTCATCTTCTTTGCTTTTGATCAAAATATCATCTACATACACTTCTAATGTTTTGTGGATCCACTTTGCAAACACCTTCTCCACCATTCTTTGATACGTTGCACCAGCATTTCGTAATCCAAATGGCATCTTCGTATAACAATATAATCCTCTTGGAGCAAAAAATGCGGTATGTTCTTGATCTTCTTCAGCGAGAGGGATTTGATTATATCATTTATATCCATCCAACGATGATATTCTAGCATTTCCCGCTGCTGATTCAACCATCTGTGGGATATCTGGTAATGGAAAACTATCTTTAGGACAATCCTTGTTTAAATCAGTGAAATCTATACAAATTCTTATCCCCTTGTTCTTCTTTGGGACCACCACCATATTTGCAATCCACTCCGGATATTTTGCTGGCCTTATAATTCATGCGTCGAGCATCTTCTGTAATTCTTCTTCTATTTGAGAATAATATGTTGTTGCGATTTTCCTTATACTTTGCTTAAATGGTCTTATGTTTTTGTTGATTTCTAACTTATGACATGCTATTGATGGATCTATCCCTGGCATCTCATCCATGTTCCACGCGAAGATATCTTTATACTCTCGCAAGAGATTTATAGTTCTTTCTTCCTCATCTGCATCCATTCTAGTCCTAATTTTCAGCATTTTAGGCTCTTCTTTACTCCCAATATTTACTTCCTTTGTTGGTTCTGCTGCAATATAATTGGCTTCAGGTTCTCCCATTGGTGTTGGTGTTTTCATAAATTTCGCGAGTTCATCTCCTTCTCGCAAGATTTCGCTGGGTATTCCTTTTCCTTCTTTTGCTCTTATCATGTAAACTTTAAATTCTTCTTCCTTTTTTATTTCTCTCGCCAATTTCCTACGAGCCTTTCGCTGCTTTGGACGTTCTTCATAATTTCATACTTCTATTTGGTAACACAATTTCGCAAAATTTGTGTCTCCTCTAATTTTTCCAATTCCACTGGGTATAGGAAATTTGATGCATTGATGCAATGTTGATGCTACAGCCTTGATTGCGTGTATCCACGGTCTTCCTAATATCATGTTATACGGTGATTCCATGTCTACCACACATAACGTTACTTGTGTTTCAATCTCCCCTAGTGGAATCCATGAACATGATATGTTGAATAAGACATTTCTTCATCCTTATATCCCATTTTCTTGAAAGTATGATAAAATATTATATCTACAGAACTTCCTGCGTCCACCAAAGTTCTATTCATAGTCCATTCTTATACAAATTTTATTGATTCCTCCTTTCTCATTGGTATAGTGGATACTGTGATTATTAATGGAGATGTATGACTTAGATTTTCTTCTGGTATTTTTGTTGCCGTAAATGTGATCTCCTGCTTTTCCCAATCTTTCAATGGTGATATTTTTTCCACCGTCATAATTTTCCTTCCTTCAAAATCCCGTTTGTGTATCTTCCCCTTAATATTTTCATGAAATCTATCAATCATTGTTCTCGTTACCATTCCCCACTCCAATTTTCTACAATCTTCTTTGATTCTAATCATCCTTCCTTCAAATATCTCACTGATTTGTTTTTTGATTTTATTAATCTTGAACAATTCTTATCTTCTTCTTCACCTTTTTCTATGATTTTGCTAATCCAATCCCTGTTTCGGGCGCCAAAATGTAGTTGTAGGATTTCCTACACTACACCCTTGTTAATATCTTGCTATAATCAACTCACAATTGAAGATTAAAAACGACACTTTATTATTTTGTTCTCAGAAATGTTTACAGAAATGGAAGAATTCAAGATTACAACTATTCTCTTGAAGTTTCTCTCTCCTCAAGACTTTCTTAACTCTCAAAAATACATCATCCTTTTCTGGACACATTGGGTCTATATTTATAGGGTAGTTACATAGTGGATGACAGCTAAGTTTTCCTCTTATTTGGGGTTGATTCTGCGATTGTACCGCGATAGTAGTGATGTTAAATCTCGCAAGTTTTGTAACCATCGCAGAACAAACATGCTTTTCTCAAGTTTTCTTCAATCGTCAATTATTACGTCGCTCTTTTGACTGCTTTTGTGACACTCGCAAAGTGTAGTTGAAGATCTTGCGGTGATGCTCGCTGGGAAGTGTTGTTAATCTCGTAGAGAAGTATTGTAGCTATATTCTGGTCATACACCCTCATAAAATTATGTCGAAAATACAATGAGTTTCTCGCAAGATATAGAGGGAATAGGTATCAATCTCAGGATGGATATTTGGAGTGGAGAAAAGATACTTTTATGAATTTCAAAGCCGCTTTGTTTTTGGAATCTCGTTCTGAAAAATGATGTTAGTTCCAATTAACTTCGGATCTTTTGTTTTATGTGTAACGTTCTTGTTCAAGTCTTTACCGTTAATTATTTTCAGTTTGGGCCAGTTTGTTTGCTTAAACCTTTGGACTCAATTTAAACTCATGGTCATAATGCCGGCATTAAATTGTCTCCTTGAAACAATACCGGTACCTATACCGGCGTTGATTAAAATCAAAGTTTAATGCCGGTACAGTAAACTGCACAATTAAAACTAGTTGTCATAATGTCGGCACTGTATTGTTCCATTTTTCCATGTCGGTATTAAGACGGTTACAAACTCAAGTTATGGGCCAGTTATAAACTCCTTAATTCCACTTAGGAGACGGTTACAAACTCCTACATCCCACTTATTTGATAGTTACAAATTCCTTATTACCACTATACAGTTACAAACTCCTTAATTCTATTTAAGTGGTGGTTATAGAATTGAAACAATTCAATCTCTCTTTCTATCCAATCTCCCTGTCTGTTTTATCTTCTATACCTAAGTCAATAGGTCGTCGCAAACCTCGTGAAAAACCCAATCCTGAAGAATCTATTGATGATGATGGTAAATCGAAATCAAAAGTGCAAGAAGTGGCTGAAGAGTCTGTTGGTGAGGCGGAAGTAACAAATCTGACGCGGTAAGTGTTGTATATATGTTGAATTGAAGTATTTTAATGGTTTATCTAATACTAGAAAACACAAATTGAAACTTGCTTGTTTGGTACTTCGACTACTCTAAAATACATATTTGGAAACTACCATTTAGTCAATATCAATTCAGTTACATGTTTGTTTGGCGGTAGAATTCAAGTAGGGAAGCATGCAGAAATGCGTAGAGATTTTAAGGCGAATGCCCGTCAATTTAATGGTTCCCTCACTTTAATTCAGGTATAGTGAACTAGTTATTTTGGAACTTATTTTGTGGGATTATTTGGTTAGTTTCCAATTACTTTGTCAGTAATATTTTTTCTTATACATTTAACTGCCGTAGGTGTGGGCTTATGAACACTTCCCGCGGTTCTTCAAAGGGTATAGTGGATTGATGAGTTTTCCTTATTTTTAAGAGCATCAGGCTTTAGCTCAGAAATACGTCTTCAACGCTCACCCGAATCCCAATAACAGGAAACAGTTATTCTCAATGCGAACGTCTTTGGAATTCATGGATGTCCAAGATGTTGTGTTTGACCTATATAAGAATGCCATAGGAGTTCACTTTCAACGGCATGATAATTTTTCATTTTACAACGGACCATTATTTTATCCAAAAGGATTTGTTATGCACAACCCTCACCGTGTGATGCGCCATCTTGGGTACAAGCAGAAAGATCTAACGTATACATCTTATCATAAATTCTCTCATGATTTTCCTCAATGCTAAGCAAATGAGAACAACACTATGGTAGTTTACAACCCAAGTCCAATTCTTGCACATTGGAGTGAAAGGGTAGAACGGGGTCTGGTTTTTGATAGGGTTGGCTGGAATTCAGCGGAAAACGGTGATGAGACAGAACCAACGTTTCTCAGAGGTCACCGGAAGTACTCGTATCCTTATAATATCCGCCCGGATATCATAGAAGTTCCTCTACAATCACCAACACCCCCCACCCTACCCCCACAACTGCGTATGAACTTACTGTACCTGGACTAAATAAGATTCTTACGTTGTTGGTACGTACGTAGTTTTATTTTCATATTCCTTTAGTCCACATATATAAACTTATATATGGCTACATATTAAGAACATGTTAAAAAATATGACAACAGCGTCAGAGGATCGGAAAGTTGGGAAAGTTCTTTAGGAGAAAGAACAAGAAAGGAGCGGTGTTGACCCAGAAAGAAATGGTAGTTTCGCCATATCCTCGTGATGGAAACATCGAAAGAATCCTGATCACTTATTTTATTTTTATTTTTACCATTTCTAGGGTGAAATAGATGACTGAGATACCAAAAAAAAAAAAAAAGACCAGACCACTAGACCAACCGGAATAAATACAATAAAGTCGACCACTGGTACCCTTATATATGGCAGCTGAGTTGACCTAGAGTTAGGATTATCGACCACTGGTCCCCTGGTATATGCCAGTGTGTTGATATTAGTCCAGACCAGTATCTCAGTCCATTAGGATAGGTTCACCTTAGTCAACACAAGCCTGGTATGGGCCTTAGAATCGAACAGATTTGGCCAGATGTTTGGGGAGAAGAAAAAAGAGAAGTATGATTTTTCACGGGTTTCTTTTTCTCTTCCCCGAGTTATCTTTTTTCTCTTGGGACTTGGCGTATGTCATCAGAGCGTTAGACATCATCTATCACGTTCAATCTTTGAGTTTAGGAAGTTTCAACACATGCAGCAACGTGAAAAGGAATAAAAAAGAAATAATCCCGTGAAATAATATTTTCTTTACTGTGAGGATTTGGAAGAGTTATTACGGGATACTTTGAAGCAATTGTGTATATAAAGGGTCATCGTGCATCACATATGGTGGATGAAGAGTTAGGGGTAGTTTTAGAGCAACAAAAATCGCTGCAGAGCGATTCTGCAGTAGCAACAGAGAAGAGGAAGAAGAGAGTTGCAAACGACGCACAGAAAGTGTCGTTGTGAAGTACACGAAGAAAAGACTAACAAAAGCCGTCGTTTATGAATAGTGAAGCAGCAGAACACTTGTAACGGGCTTTGTTCGGCACTGTAACGCTTATCTTTGTTAGCAACACTTCTTTAGGTATTATTTGTAACAGTAACTTCTGTGACGCTCATACAGCGTTACGAATCTCTGTTTTATCTTATTTCTTCAATAAAAACACCATTTGAGCTATGAATTATCTTTTTGAGTGTGTTTTCACAATGCAAAGCTAGAACCCATCACTGGGACAACGGAGGAAGCAACTTTTCATGATTTTGGTAAATTAGTTAATTCTTTATATGACTTTTTGCATATATTTAATTGCTTTATGATTTCTATTAATTATTTGTTATTTTGTCTGATGTCGCATGCTTGATTTTAATTACTTTTGATGCATCATGCTTACGACTTACATATAATGTTTTATGAAATCTATTTTTGGCAAAGAATTAGAGTCACAACTTCTTTTGTTTGAGCTATATTGTATAGAGTTAATGACTGAACCACAAGAATATGAAAAGTAGTGAAATCCCGAGTCTCAGTTAATTCTTCATCCCGTCACAATATTTGTATATATATTTCTTTTATTTTAGTTTATTAAATCCTAAAATCAATTCCAACAAGTCCGAGTGAACGACAACCTTACTACCACTTTCTACAACATTATTGATTCACATCAATTTTGGGCGCCGCCGACGCGGACTTGTGTATAGATTTGTTTTTAGGTTTTATTTTTATTTTTATTATTTTTATTTTCTCTTTTACGCCTTTGGTATTTTTTGAGTCTTTTCAGATTTGGAGCGAAGCTACAAGGAAGTAAAAAGTGCTATAAAAGGAAAGCATCACCAAAGAAGGAAAGAAAAGAGGAGTCCAAGGAGTGAAGAATATTTTGTACAAATTTATTTTATTTGGACTTTAAATCTTTTTATTTTTAGAAACTATAAATAGGGTTTCACTGTTGTAATTTTTCTTTTCCTTTTTGGACTTTATTTTTGGACATTGGACATTATTATTTTTTATTTTTTTTAAACCCTACGGAAGGGTAGTTTCTAATATAAACTGCACAGGGAAGGACGGTGATTACGATATCACCTCGGCCCCTCGGGTTCATACATGACATAGGAGTCGTGGCCCGAGTCGACTTCAACGGTTCATCCCCCGTCTGGAACGGGAGGTAAGAATTCTAAACACCCGCGAATCCCCTGTCAGCGGGTTTACTTGATGATTTTGTATGCATATATGTTGAGGTCTTGAATACGGTCGCTTTAATTTCCTAGTAAAGGGTAAGGCCTGGCCATACAAGATAAGGGTTCGGATTTCATCACCGTTCTCTTCTTTCCCGCCTAAGAAAAATGATACCAAACGCGAACCTAAGCTTAAAATACTTACTAGAACGAGACCTATAGGGTAACGATCTTAGTGGGAAAGTCGTTCGAAAAATATTAGTTACTCTTTTAAGCATACTTCAAAGTTCATGATGGTTTATGTGAGTTGAATGCGTGACTGCGCCGCCTTGTAATGCGGTGAGGCCTTAGGTATCAAAGCTCCACGCAGCTTCCCTCACCTCTATTCAACTTACTTAAACTCGGATTGATTCCAGAGGGGTCTGCTTAAATTGTAATGAATTCCCTTTCGAAGGATTAGAAGCTTGTCTAGAAATAATCTAAGTGGAGCCATCATGCTTTTTGTTTGCTAGAAATCATTAGGTTTGTTTTGGTCGAGTCAGCCTTGTTTGTGCTTGTGTAGAATTCCCTTGCAGTTAGGATGTCGAACTGGTATTACAATAGCCAATACAACGAATATACGACTAATTTTCAAAATGGACATTACTTTGACCATAGTGTGAATAGTGGTTGGGAATGCCAATCTTTTCAAGGTTATGGTTCATACCATGGTGAGCCCGATTACTATTCGCATACCCATCAGACATACGAGCAAAATTCTTATAATTCCTCTTCTCTAGATGAAGCACGTAAGATACTTGAGTCAACGCGTAAGTTACTTGAGTTGACACATAAGTTAGCGGACACAGATGACTTAGTTATGGACGAAAGAACTATAATGGTGAGTGAAACTTCTTTAGAAGATAACCTCAGGAAGTTAGCTGAGTCAACATGTAAGTTAACTGAGTCAACACGTGAGTTTTCTGAGTCAACACGTAGGTTAAAGTTAGAGACAGAAGAAATAATTGCTTGAATTACTCTTGATTGCCAATACATTCTTTCCAATATCACCCGTGAAAATGAGGACAATTTTTATAATCAGGATGACGAAGTTATAATTGGTAACACTACTTGTTTAGATGAGGTTCAATCATTTTCATGTTAATATAGTGATGATCATGATGTGGATAGTATTGATGAAGAATCTGAAGTTTTTAGGCATAGTGATCAGGAATTTGTTTCTCCAATTGATCTTAACAATGATAATGTTTCTAGTTCAAATCCAAATAATTTTAACAATTATTCACATATTCAAAAGGACGAGGATTTGACTAGAGATACCACCGTTTTAGATGATATAGTATTTCCTTTTTACGAAGCCGATGATAGTTTTAAGGAACGAGTTTATTCTGAGAATATTGTTTTAGAGTCTAGCAATTTAGAAACACTAGAGTTAGAAAAATAAGATGAACTCGTAGAGCTTTTAAATATGAGTGAGGATGCATCACCTGAGTACAACCTACAATAAGAAATTGACCATTTTCAGGATTCTGATGATCTAGAAATTAGGGAAATTGTAGCTAGTCTATCTAGAGACACCCAAAATTCTAAGTTTGGAGGTGATTATCATTCTCCATGTGCCTTACCTTTAACTCTTATAGAGATCACTCACTTGGGACTTGATATATGTGCCTCAACCATTGTGCCAGATTACCTTCATACTAGCCCTTCCGAACCTAGTAATGCCCATAAAGAAGTTCAGTTGTTAGAAACCCATCCTATGGTTGATGTGGTTTACCCAGGCTATGATACCCAGATTGATTTTGTTTTCCCACCAAATATTTTTCAACCAATTATGGGAACGTTTGAGTTTGAAATGTGTCAGTTATTAAGTTTTGAGACTAAGCCTAAGTACTTTAAGAGAATAGAATCTACACATTTGCTTAAAATTGACCACCTTTTTCATTGTGGTCAGCTGTGTGAGTCAAATCTGATTGACTTAGAGGATCCCTAGTTATTCAGGTTAATGTTATGTGCTTCTAAATTCTTATTCGAGTTTTTCCAGACTCTAGGACCTGAACATTCGGATCTAACTTTTGAGGAAATGCAACCCATGAAAATATGTTATCTAGACCCAGTTATAGAACCTGAACTGGAACCACAACTATTTGTAGTTGTCTTAAACAGGAAACTAGACAAGGGTGTGCTTTATTTGCTAATTTTCTTGGGATGTTTTAGATTCCTTGTACTTGTGATATCCCTATTTGGTTTTGGTGATCCGCAGTTATTCCAACTATTACTTTATGATTCTATGAGGTGACTAATTCCTTCTGATGTCTGGCTGAAGACTTTAAACTTAGCACTTCTTGGGAGGTAACCCATGCTCTTGCAACACGATAATATCTTTCCTTAACTCCTTTCTTCAAGTGGTAACAGTTTCAGTTTCTCCTTGTTCATGCTTTTAATTTCATCTTTAGAACATTGAGGACAATGTTAGATTTAAGTTTGGGGGTATGGGAGAAACTTTTAGTTGCAATAAAAACTCCAGAGCCTAAAAATTTATGTTTATTATGGTCGGCACTAACCAATCTAAGTGGATGGAAGCATTTTGGTTGTAGGAGTTGAGGAACCAAAATGATTAGATGGAAACATCTAGAAGAGTTTATTCATAAAAGCACAGAGCTCAGGTGTTAGAAAAGAAAACATGGTAGTTTCGCCATATCCTCGTGATGGAAACATCGAAAGAATCCTGATCACTTCTTTTATTTTTCTTTTTACCATTGCTAGGGTGAAATAGAGTGACTGAGATACAAAAAAAAAAAAAAAAAAAAAAAAGACCACTAGACCAACCGGAATAAATACAATAAAGTCGACCACTGGTACCCTTGTATATGGCAGCTGAGTTGACCTAGAGTTAGGATTATCGACCACTGGTCCCATGGTATATGCCAGTGTGTTGATATTAGTCCAGACCAGTATCTCAGTCCATTAGGATAGGTTCACCTTAGTCAACATCATCCACGTTTTTCTCTACATCCATCTTCTTAATCTATTCATGTGATTGGTTGACTCCGGTTTATGATGTCCAGAAACTATCTGAGTAGAGATCTGTCACTTTATATGAATTTTAGTATGCTTGAGTGCAAACTCGTGTACATCAGTTAGAATTTCGCATCAGGGTACTTCCTATTGTAACCAATAAGTATGCCAACCAAGGAGATTCTTTAGTGCTTTCCAAGGTTCTGCGTAGATAGCTAAGGTATGGAGTAATGGTTTTGTGGGTACACCTCTGGAAAACCCTCCCGAGATTAACTCGGTCACTGGGGCCACCTAGTGAGTTAGAATTTTATTTTCTAGATTAGTTTTGCTCGAGGACTAGCAAATAATAAGTTTGGGGGCATTTGATAGACACATTTTTGTGTCTGAATTGTCCTCAATGTCTCTATTGTTAGTGCTTGATTTTGTACTTATTATGGTGTTTTTATGTTTGTGTAGGTGTTTTTGGAGGGATACACTTGTGTGGAAAAAGTTGCTCAAAAAGTGCTATTTGGACCCCCGGAGAAAAGTAATAAAGGATCCTCACTTTGGAAGAGGGCACCCACAGAGCATCTAAATGTTAAAGGCACTCGAATTTTAGATTCAGGGCACCCCTTTATCTTCCTCGTTTGAAAATAAGAAAGGGCGGGAAAACATGGTATTCTTCTGGCAGAATTTTTAATCAAAATTTTGACATGTTTAAGGTGGACTCAATGGCTGAGTTTGTTTGGGCTTACTATATTTGATGAAACAAGCCTGGTATGGGCCTTAGAATCGAACAAATTTGGCCGGATATTTGGGGAGAAGAAAACAGAGAAGTATGTTTTTTCACGGGTTTCTTTTTCTCTTCCCCGAGTTATCTTTTTGCTCTTGGGACTTGGCGTATGTCCTCAGAGCGTTAGACATCATCTATCACGTTCAATCTTTGAGTTTAGGAAGTTTCAACACATGCAGCAACGTGAAAAGGAATAAAAAGGAAATAATCCCGTGAAATAATATATTTTTTTACTGTGAGGATTTGGAAGAGTTATTACGGGATACTTTGAAGCAGTTGTGTATATAAAGGGTCATCGTGCATCACATATGGGGGATGAAGAGTTAGGGGTAGTTTTAGAGCAACAAAAATCGTTGCAGAGCGATTCTGCAGTAGCAGCAGAGAAGAGGAAGAAGAGAGTTGCAGACGACGCACATAAAGTGTCGTTATGAAGAACACGAAGAACAGACTAACAAAAGCCGTCGTTTATGAATAGTGAAGCAGCAAAACACTTGTAACGGGCTTTGTTCGGCATTGTAACGCTTATCTTCGTTAGCAACACTTCTTTAGGTATTATTTGTAACAGTAACTTCTGTGACGCTCAAACAGCGTTTCGAATCTCTGTTTTATCTTATTTCTTCAATAAAAACACCATTTGAGCTATGAATTATCTTTTTGAGTGTGTTTTCACAATGCGAAGCTAGAACCCATCACTGGGACAACGCAGGAAGCAACTTTTCATGATTGTGGTAAATTAATTAATTCTTTATATGACTTTTTGCATAGATTTAATTGCTTTATGATTTCTATTAATTATTTGTTATTTTGTCTAATGTCGCATGCTTGGTTTTAATTACTTTTGATGCGTCATGCTTACGACTTACATATAATGTTTTATGAAATCTATTTTTGGCAAAGAATTAGAGTCACAACTTCTTTTGTTTGAGCTATATTGTATAGAGTTAATGACTGAACCACAAGAATATGAAAAGTAGTAAAATCCCTAGTCCCAGTTAATTCTTCATCCCGTGATAATATTTGTATATATATTTATTTTATTTTAGTTTATTAAATCCTAAAATCAATTCCAACAAGTCCGAGTGAACGACAACCTTACTACCACTTTCTACAACATTATTGATTCACATCAGATGCCGGTAGTGAGAAATTTCCAGGTACAAAATAATTTTGTCAGACTACCAACAATGTTTGTTGTTTAACATTCAATGCCGGCATATTAACTCATTTTATAGGATGTTGTTCCTCACTAACTGGCACCGTGTATACAGTTATTTTTTTATGTTGGCACAACACTTCCGGCGTGGTAACGATGTAACGTTAAAATTCCGGCATAGGTATCAAAATATTATTTAATATTTATAATACACACTTCCCGAAAAATAAAATGTTGAGTATTAGTGAACCATATATATCCAAATTACTCATTATCGCTTCCACACGTATGAAGTTGAATCTTCTTTTCTTGGAGAGGTATTTTGGATAGAGCCAACGCATCCCAAAATTTGTGATTCTCCTCATACATTGTCATCCATCCCTTCCAGACAACGGGATCTAGATCCTTGTTTTTCATCATGCCATAAATACGTGGCAATGGAAAATTTTCCTTAGGTTTTAGAATAATGAAATGTTTACCTTTCACGAATGCCAAATCTTCTCTTCTTAAGGGATCCTTCGCATTTTTTCCACTTTGGAGTAAATGTTACTTCCACGGTGGGGGTAAAATAATGAACAACACAGGAAAATGTATCCGCTACTAGATGCCCACAAAGTGGCATTCTCATCCAATATTGAGAAGGAAGGAACTTCATTTCCTGCTCGGGACCTAACAATCGAGCGTACATATCATCAAACCCTTCTTCATCACCAACCAATTTCTCATAAAAGCTCCTATTGTTCATAAGTTGTTCGTACATACTCTTTCTAGCATATCGGCATGGTGTCATCCCTCTACTAACCGCCGTAGCAAAGATTCCTAATTGTTCGGTTATGGCATGATACCCACAATTTCCATCTCCATCGACATCATCCGTATATACAATATACTAGAGAATAACCTCGGGAAGTTGGTCTATGTAAGACTGTATCTTGGTATGATAACTTCTAATGGTCCTACCCGTGTTGCGATCCTTATACATCTTCATATTACCCTTTTGTAGCTTAATTATATCCAATCCATCCTCTGCAATCTCTACACTTCCAGTGTCTTCAGTATGTGATGGGAGTTCGTACTTCCTTGGCCTACCCCTTCGCTTTTGAACCGAAAAAACATCAACTTCTATGGGGGCATATGGAATTGTCACCCTTGTGTTGTTGTTGACTAGATATGGGTCCCTTACCTTTTCTATCACTTATTTTTGGTGTGGGTTGGGAATTCTCACCTTCATGTTGTTTACTTGATGTATGTACCTTATTTGGCCTTCCCTTTTTCTTTGGCACCACCGCCTCATCACCTTGTTGTTCTTGGTAGCTCAATGTTGGTACATTTAGCGGCCTACCACTTTTCCTTGGAACCTCCGCTACATTGAATATGGGTGTGGCATCAGAATGCTCACCTTGTTGTTCTTGGTAGCTCAATGTTGGTACATTTCGCGGCATACCCCTTTTTTTGGAACCTCCGCTACATCGACTATGGGTGTGGCTTCAGAATGCTCGGCTTGTTATTCCTGGTAGATCAATGTTGGTACATTTTGTGGCCTACCCCTTTTCTTTGGAACCTCCGCTACATCGACTATGGGCGTGGCTTCGGAATGCTCAGCTTGTTGTTCTTGGTAGATCAATGTTGGTATATTTCACTACCTACCCTTTTTCTTTGGAACCTTCGCTACATCGACTATGGGTGTGGCTTCGGAAATCTCACCTTGTTGTTCTTGGTATCTCAATGTTGGTACATTGAGCGGCCTACCCCTTTTCTTTGGAACCTTCCATACATCGACTTTTGGTGTGGATACGGAATCCGCCGTTTGTTGTTAACTTGATAGCGGTTCCTTTCTCGGCCTACCCCTCTTGTTTGCAACCAGCGCTTCCGCGAACCTTTCTTCCGAAGTATCACATCCGGTTAGATCTCGCTTCTTACTTGCCGCGAGTTCTTCTTCACGTTTAGTAATTGCTTTCAATTCTTTCCTTTGTTTTCTCCTTGCCGTTTTAGTTTGTGGTTTACCGGGAGGATCTCCAATTGTTGGCTCTTCACTTTTTGCTATCCATGGCCGTGTAATTAGCCTCAGTTATCTCAACAAGACATGCTGGCTAACCGAGGTGCCACGTGAGTAAGCTTCTAAGAATTCCTTTCCTTCGTTCGTATGCCATGGTGATTGTCCGTGATCTTTCGTGGGGGTAGGGGGAAGATAGATGATTCCAAAATGGATCAATAACCTGAAAAGGTATCACTTCTTCATACTTCACAAGCATATGACGACACAGAATCCCCAATGAAGACATGTCCGGACAAATACACACATCACCCAGTTTTCCATAGTTTCTCTCATATTCCATTTGTCTCATCATATGTTTTATTTCCCAATGAGATACGTTGAATTCTATTCCTTGGAGAAACTTGCCATATCGAAGAAATGGAGTCAACCTTTCCATTGAGCTTTTCTCAAAAGCCTTCTTGATCATATCGATATCACTCTTAAAGTATTGCTCCATTGCCTCGGTGATCGTAACCACGTTGCCTAGGCCGGACTGGATGAAATCTTTAAATCTCCCATGAGCGGACTCCGACACACTGGTTGCTTCATTTTTTTGTAGTGTCTATACCGGTTTGTCCATGCACGCACAAAGTTTTCCTTAAACTTATCCAACCATTGAGTCCGACAATACCAGACGGCAGTCGGATAAACCTCATTCCAATCGCCAATAAACTTGTCCAACCTCTTTTCGTACATATCCTCGTTGAGAGACCAATAAACTTTCTCCTAATCTCTTAGAAATTCCAATCACTTTTTATGATTTTATGCATGTCCTTTGTCCACTCGCTCTTTTATCTTGCCTCTCTCATCCTCTTCTTCTTTGGGGGATAGTTTGTTCTTATAAACATATTCCTCTAGTTGAACAATCATTCTCTTCTTAATATCCTCCTTGGTGGGTTCAAACAAGGCATGACAAGCTTTAATAACATTTTGACGTATATGATATGTACATAGGAAATTTTGTGCACCCGGGAATATGTCTGATATTGCATTCATTAAGGCGTCCTCTTGATCGGTTATGATGACCCTCGGAAGTTTATCTTCCCGGAAGAATAATTTCAATTGTCGTAATGCCCAATGATAATTATAGTCCCTCTCGTTTTCCATTAAACAACAAGCCCATGTGAATGTTACCTTGTCTGATGTTTGACCCACGATGTTGAACAACGGCATGTTGTATTTGTTTGTCTTGTCGGTGAAATCCATCAAAAGAACACCACAACATGTATTTGCCAATTGTGAAAGCAAAGGATGTGAAATGAATATTTGAAGGGGCTTCTCATCCGGCCCTCTTTTAATGATACGCGTGTAGTTGTGATCCCAAACTATCTTCTTAAATTCTTGAATAACGGTCCTCCCATCCCATTCCATCCTTCTAATGGTTTCTTGTGCGCTATAAATTATACTCAGAGAAGACATGTTTATCTTATCCGTTTCCTTGAATCCTCTGAGAATTTGTTTCTAAATGCTTTGCTCAATCTCTTTACATCCTCGAATTCATGAAGTTTTATCTACACAAAATCTTTCGGATCCCGGTGGTTATGAAAACCGAACCAAACCTCATAATCCCATTCCTTGTTCATGTCATTTAGATGGAATACAAGCTTAAAGGGGAAATTATCCTTCCTCATACGAGTCTTGTATACCTTATTAGTCTTCTTTGGATATATATAACCCTTTCTCTTGTGGTTATTTTTCTCCTTGTACACCCCACTTCTCTTGCAAACCATCTCAAAACGAGTATCTGAACGTTGGGTATTCCTCACCAACACACACATGTTCTTAAGAGCCGTCTCTTTAGCCCAAGTGATTGCTTCCTTTAGATCTTTTATTCCCTACGCAAGGACAACAATGAGAGATTAGAAGGTTCATTACAAGAAATCCATTAGTAAGGTCAAGATACTAGGTGAAAAGTATTCTTTGGTAATATACCAGAGGCATTTTATATTATTCTGACGTATCCCGACCAAGCAGTTTTGCATTTGTTGGATCAATATATGTCACCACCTAAGGATGGAATGAATATCAGTTACAACATAAATGGAAAACAATACCGGAACGGTATTCCGGCATTATCGACCTATGACCCGGCATAGTCGAACTAAAACAAAACTGAAGATAAAATTTTAAACCTCTTCCGGCATTCTCGTTATCTAGAGTTCCACGCCGGTACATGTTTCCGGCATTAGTATAAGCTATGCCGGTACATGTGCCGGCGTGGTGTTTAATTAAGTTTTCTATGCCGGTGTTTAGATACGGAAGGCACTGCTTCCTGTATGTTTTTTATGCAGTACCGGCACAGAAACCTTTGAATTTGACCATGCTGGTATCATATTCCGTAGAATATTCCTTGGTAGGTAAAAAGTAACTTTTGTACCGTCATAGTTTTTTGTTTAAATTCCATGCCGGTATGGGTTTTAAATTGGGGTATATTGAATGACGGCATAGCCGAAGCATTAATACGATGCCGGTTTTATGGATGCCGGCATTGTATTCATACAACATCTATGCCGGTACAGAGGTTTTTCAGCTGAAAAAATGGCGGGTTCAAAGAAAAAAATCTAATTTTCAACCTCTCAGCAGCTTTACCTAAGTGTTGGGGATGCTTGTATGCTGGTCAAGTTTACTTTCTTGTGTAGGTTCTTCAAAAAATTGTTCATGCTCGTAAAAATCATCATTCAAGGGTGTTGGTTCCACAAAAACTTGCAATTGTGAGTTGTTGTCATTAGCAAAAAAATGAGGATATGATCCTTGTTGTAGTTGAGCTAAAGATTCAGCAGAAGCAATTCTCTCTTCACAATCATTATCCATTTTCATCAAAATAATTCCCTCCCAAATTTTTTTTTCCCTCCTTCTACACTCAACTCACTCACCCAAAAAACAAATAAAAACACTAACCTTAATCTTATAACTAATACTTAACATTTTTACTAATTATAATTATTCACTAATTAGGATTAGTGAGGGCTAGATTAGGAATTAAAAAAATAATTACATAGGGATCACCCAGAATTGCTACTGGGACACCATTTTTGTCATGTAGCTATATCCCCCAATTAGATTGGGTATCCCCCAATTGTGCGTTCAAAAAAAGCTATTCTCTTCGTATTTCTTAATCTTTGTGCAAAATCCTATGAGTGTTGCTATTAAGAGGGAAGAAAATGATATGAAGAGGGAAACATATTGGGTGCAATTAAATATTTTGATCTTGTAGTAAGATAAACGATTGACTGAATGTGTTGTTGTTCGAACGGACAGATAGAACGATTTTAGGGCCATTAAGAACTAAAATACTTAAACATCGAAGATTATATCATATTGGATGATCAAATAGTGGATAACAACAAATAAACAAATTTCTCTCATCTAATCTACGAAGTACGAACCATTTTTTTTTTTTTGAAGGAGTAAATTTCTTGATTTCATTGATAAAATTTCAAATACATCAAAAACGAAAAACATGAAAAATTACATAGATTCTGTATCACAAAAACATGACAAATGTGATACTATATATATATATATATAATACATGATTTTCACATAAATTGATGATATTAGGGGGATGGCTTTTGAATTCTGATTTAGCCATTTGAAATTGTCTTCTTCTTCAATAAGATTGAAATCTCCCATGAAAGGAGAGTAATATGCACTCTTCTTCATCATGATCGAAACCGGTAGTCGTTGATCTTCATGGAAATGTAGAACTACGTCACGCCGAAATAAATCGTTTTCAGTGATCCATTTAAAACAATTATCACAATCGAAATAAGACTATAAGAAAAAACCATTAAAATAAGAAAACCCTAGAAATTAATTACAGGAGATCACAATAAATAGTGATCGTTTTATTTGAAATTATAAATATTATATAATAAAAATACCCAAATCTATGTGAAAGATCTGAATATTCAGATCAAATCACAAAGATTGAGATCTATTCTACAAGGATTGAAGAAGGAAAGGGAACAATTAGGTATTTTTTTCAGAGAGAAGTTTTTTGGAAGTACGAACCATATTGATATCATGGTTGGTGATTATTCAATGATAATTCAATGCTTCATATTTATATAACCGTTTAATTTTTTCAACATCCAGTTCGATTTAATTGTATTTGATTCAATTTACGAAGATTACCATCAATATCCAACCTTGTCGACGGATAGTATATAAACTGATTTAGCTGATAATAGAAGTCAAGTTCACGAAAGTGAAATATGAGATTAGAGTTGGGTAGCCGACTGAATTTACTATAGCTAAATGAAACAAAAATGTTGAACTAATCACTCGGTCTACTCGTTTAGTCCTAAATTTTATTTCACCCGACCATTTTGTTCCCTCTTACCATATTTCCCTCCTCGTATCATTTTGTTCCCTCTTATTAACAACACTAAATCCTATTTAGGCATCCAAATTAGGACGGAGGGAGTATAATTTAAGGACTCAGATCCTTCGCCGGATCCTCATGTTATTTTCCATTTCAAATTGGAAACATTTACAATTAAAGTCTTGTTGGTATTTTCTAATTTTTTATTCCCTTTTGGAAGCATATTCGGTATTCTGTAAGTTGTGGACACGTTATAACTAGTTGATTTTGAATTACCAATTAAGTGAGACGTCGTAACAACAATTCTAGGTTTAGAGTTCAGACTTTAGACCTTTCCGTTGGAGATCGATGGATAGCTAGTTTATTCTTTGTGTAAAACAAACCTGATAGCACTTTCGCTACATCACCATGGATTCAAAGTTTCTGTGTAAAATGTTGCAGGAGGTGAGTTTACTATGGCCAATTGTTATACTTCTTTAGATGTGGAGGGCCTTCTCTCTTTCCCTCATAAGCAATTATAAAACGGCAAAGTCCCACTAAAAGTTTCTTTTTTAGTTTGGACTTTGTGTTTTAATGGTGCTTCTCCTTTTGACTTTTTAGAAAAGGCTGGTAGAACCATTTCTAATAATTGCTTATTATGTAATGTGGAGCAAGAAACTATATGCATCTGTTCTTGCACTGTAAAGAGACTGCTAGGCTGTGGAATTATTTTTTCACTAGTTTTGGTATAAAATGGGCTTTTGCAAATTTTGTAAGGGCTACTCTTTGGGAATGGCCGAATAAGAAGAGTAGAGTCATGGTTAAGAAAATATGGGGTATGTTACCTTTTGAGTCTGGTGGACAATCTGGAATGAGAAAATGACAGATTATTGTATTGTACTCAGTACAATTTGGTTATCAATAGGTGAAGGAAAAGTAAGTCTGGTTCCTAATGAACACAGTCTCTTCTCATTAAAGAAGATAAGGAGGAGGTTCTTATACATTTAAAGGAAATGATTAACCTAATAACAACGATTAGATAGTGCACACCTATCACTATCTGATCGGCTCAAAATTGCCATATTACTCAACGGCTATAAAAGCACCCACTCTATTAATACAGGCAGACACAACACTCAGTACAACCAATAAGACTATGACATTGCCTACTGCTGGAAATTATCCTTGTCCTTAAGGATAAAGTTTCGATAGTGAGACTTTAAGTAGCAATGTCCTCCCATGTACCATCTTCTGGTGATGAATTAGTCCATTGGATGAGCACCTGTCTGACTAGCCTCTTGCCAACAAGAATGGTTCTGTTGTTGAGGACTTTTGTAGGTACCATGATCACTTCACCTGTATGATCAACAATAGGTAGAGTAGGAGAATGGGTGTGCTTCTTACCAATGTGTTTCTTCAGTTGGGATACATGAAAAACATGGTGAATTCTAGCCTGATTTGGGAGCTGTAACTTGTAAGCCACTGAACCAATTTTTTGTAGGATGGGAAAGGGTCCATAGAACTTTGCAGACAACTTGAAGTTCTTTCTCAGTGAAACTGAAGCCTGCCTGTAAGGTTGGAGTTTAAGAAATACCATGTCTCCTACTATAAAGGTTATGTTTGTCCTGGTCTTATCTGCAAAGAATTTCATTCTTTCTTGAGCTTTGTGTAGTGACTCCTTAAGAATATCAATCATTGCTTCTCTTTCTTTGAGGTAGGCCTCCACATCAGCTACAAAAGTTGTGACAGTAGTAGGGAAAGCCATATATGGAGGAACATAGCCATATAAAGCTTGAAAGGGAGACATCTTCAAACTAGTGTGATAACTAGTATTGTACCACCATTCAACAAGAGATATCCATTGACACCATTTACTAGGTTTTTGGCCAGTGATGCACCTTAAGTAAGTCTCCAAACATGAATTCACTCTCTCTAATTGGCCATCAGTTTGAGGTTGATAGGCAGTACTGAGATTCAAGCTAGTGCCCAAAGACTTAAATAGGTCTTGCCATAAGTGACTAATAAAAACTTTATCTCTATCAGAAACAATGGATGAAGGTAGTCCATGGAGTTTGATACCTGATCCAAGAATTATTTGTCCACAAAAGAAGCTGTATAAGGGTGTTGTAGAGAAATGAAGTGGTTATACTTTGTGAGTCTATCAATAATCACCAGTATAACACTCTTCATGTCACTCGATGGCAAGCCTTCAATGAAGTCCATGGTGATGTGCTGTCAGACATACCCAGGTACTGGAAGTGGTTACAATAGACCAGAAGGGAAAGTTCTTTCACCTTTATTTCTCTGGAAGATATCACATTCATCTACAAACATAAGTATCTCCTTTTTCATGTTAGGCCAAAATAAATGGGTCTTAGACCTCACATAAGTGGTCTGCATACCAGAATGGCCTCCAACAACAGAGTTGTGGACAATATTTAATATGGTGGTTCTTACCCCATTACTATCTCCCACATAGAGTCTAGATTTGTACCTTAGTATGTCAGCTTTGTAAGGATAATTTGGAGCAGAGTCAGCAGAGACAAGTAATTGAGTAATGAGTTGTTGGACCTTGGCATCCCCCACATAGATTTGAATAATCTCAAATGCTCAATATGCTCAGACATGGATGGACTGTAAACCAAAATATCATAAAAAAAGACCAGAACAAACTTCCTTAAATAAGGGGCAAAGACTTCATTCATAAGAGCCTGAAATGTTGCTGGTGCATTGGTAAGGCCAAATGGCATGAATTTGAACTCATAATTCCCATGATGTGTTCTAAATGCATTCTTGTAGATATCCAGAGGGTTCAACAAAATTTGATGATAGTGTTCCCTTCAATCCAGCTTTGATAGAACCATGAATCCCTGTAACTCATCCAACAACTCATCCATAATTGGAATAGGAAACTTGTCTTTGATAGTAATGCTATTGAGCTTTCTATAATCAACACAAAATCTCCAGGTATTATCTTTCTTCTTGACTAGAATAATTGGTGAAGAAAATAGGCTGTGGCTGTGTTGGATTATTCCAGAAGAGAGCATTTCTTTATCAAGTTACTCAACTACTTCTTTTTGAATGTATGGGAATCTATATGGCCTTTGGTTGGGAGGTTGGAATCTGTCTTTAATGACATTGAGTGGTCTAAAGTTCTGTGAGGAGGTAATGAAGTTGGTTCAGCAAATATATCAGTATATTCATATAGAAGTGGTAGTAATGGATTAGGGACACGAGGGGATATAGGTGAAGTGGAAACAAAAAATATATGACCAATGAGGCCATCTAGAAACTTTTTGACAGCTGTACCACTCGTCATAAGTAAGGAAGGTGAATTGGTAATTCCTTGTAAAGTAATTTGATGACCCTCATGAAGGAAAGAAACTCTAAGTTTAGAAAAGTTAAACACAACATCACCTAGCTTCTTGAGCCAATCAGCACCTAGTACCATATCACATCCTCTAAGTGGAAGTAACCTAAAATCTTCAGAGAATTGATAACCATGCATACTACAATGAAGTTTGGAAAAAATACCAGTACTTACTATTTTCTCCCCATTGGCAACTATAACTAACATTTGAGCAGTTGGTTTCATTACTTTGCATTTGAGCTTAGCAGCAATAAAACAATATAAGAAACTAGTAGTGCTACCAGTATCAATAAGAATAGAAATATATTGTTTCTTAAGAAGACCAGGAATTATTATAGTGTCACCTGTGATAGTACCAGTGAGGGCATGAAGAGAAATCTCCATGTCAGATTCAATTGGTGACTCCACAGCCTCCTCAAAAATCTCTTCCTCAGGATCTTGTTCTTGTGCATCATAACTTTCAGTTTGCACTATAAGTAATTGTTGTCTACCCTTGCACTTATGACCCATTGAGTAAACTTCATCACAATTATAACAAAGACCCTTATATCTGCGAATGCTGCATTTGCTCTTGTGTCAGTCTCTTAATAATTGGATTGGTTGATGGTGGTTTAAGTGGTGTGGGTGAATAAGCCATTTGAGTTGCAGGAGCTGACTTTGATATAGAGTATGGAGTAGAAATTGGTTTAGGAGGAAAGGTGGTGGTAGAGAAAGCTCTAGAGTTAGTAAAAGAGCTGGAGTTGGACCAAACACCTTTTGAAAAGGTCGACTGACACTTCTGTTCCTCCATTCTTGCTAAGGAAAAGGCTTAAGCAAGTGATTTTGGATAAAACATAGCCACATAATTACGGAATTCGTCCTTCAACCCACTAATGAAACTCATGATGAAATAATGCTCACTTAAGGATGGATTGTTAGCAAGCATAAGAGCCTTATAAGCTTCAAATTCCTCAAAATACTCTTTCACAGAGTTAATCTGTACTAGCTTATTAAAACTACCAATAAAATTTTCCTCAACTGGATTTTCAAATCGAGCACAAATATCATGAGCAAATTCATACCAATTGATACGATTTCTACCAACCCGAAAATTGAGGAACCATTTATCATCCTTGCCGTCCAAATAGATTGCTGCTATATCCACACGACGAGTCTCATCAATGTTGTGTAGGAAAAAAAATCTTTCACATTTTTGGATCTAACCACGAGGATTGTCACCATCAAATCTAGGAAAATCGAGTTTGGGTACGCGATTGTAGTAATGTTGAAGTCCACCCTGAGTAAAAGTACCAAAGATTGGAGTGGTCTCTTGCTAAGCACCACCAGTTTGACCACCGGAATCATCATTTGGTCGTGATGGAGAAGGTAATCGAGTCAGTATTTCATCGAATCGTTTATTAATAATTGCAAGGTTTGAATCAGCCTATTGTTGTTGTAGCAGAAGCTCGTCTTCAATCACAGTAAAACGTTCCTCAGATCTCAGTTGATTTTGTTGAACGATTTCTAAGATATCCTTAACTGTCTTAACGTCAGAAGCACCCATCGGAAAAATAAAATAAAATTGGATTGGCTCTGATGCCAAATGTACAGTACTAAGTACAATTTGGTTACCAAGAGTTGAAGAAAAAGTAAATCTGGTTCCTAATGAACACAGCCTCTGTTACTAACTTGATAATATTCTCATTAAAGAAGATAAGGAGGAGGTTCTTACACATTTAAAGTAAATGATTAACCTAACAACAACTTTCAGATAGTGCACTCCTGTCACTATCTGATAGGCTCACAATTGCCATATCACTCAACAGCTATAAAAGCACCCACTCTATTAATACAGGCAGACACAGCACTCAGTACAACCAATAAGACTATGACAATTATACGGTGTGAGAAGAAGAAATTAGAATCAACTAATCATCTCAGTGGAAACTGATGTTGGCAATAGCAGCATTAACCAAATTTTTGTGTATTGTCCCTTTAGATTGTCACCCCTTTGACGCCTAATTTTTAATCAAATTTGCCCTTTTCTTGTCAAAAATAAAATAAAAATGTTTGAGTAATTTTAGTAGAGTATAATGGAAGTTAATTCAAATAGTCATTTTCATTGATTACAAATATAACTTCATTTCTATTACGTAATGTTTAAAGTAATTAGAAATGAAATTCCATCCGATCTACTACTGTTGATTAAGGTCCCTGTAATGGGTTAGTGAAACCTTGATCATTTCCAGAACCTTGATGAGTAGAAGTAGAATGTCGTCCAAACTCGGGTTGTGAGGACTTTTGCAGTGTTATTGTGTAGATCCTCCAATTGTTTAGCTGCTCCAAGTACATTGCTTTCATTTTTTGAGTTAGATATTCATATTCATTGCACCTCTCCCTTAATTGTTCGGTAGTGGCATTTACCCCCGAGTAAGAATTAGTTCGATCGGGCCCTTGTGAAAAGATTGGAATCATCCTAGTCTCCCCTTGGGTATTTATAATCGGTACCTCCCAAACCATTGCTGGCCAATTTGACCCAGAAGATGAAGAAGTCCCTTCTGTTGGATACGTATGCAAACAAGGTTTTTCTGGAGGGTGACTGGGATTAATACCTTGACCACCACCAATCCTACTAGGTGTTGAAGAATCCCAGCTACAAATGTGTTGAGCTTCTGTACAAATTGGCGGCTTCGAGATCTGACTGTACCAGTTGAGGTACTCACTTTCATCGCGCACCATCTGGCAGTTTACATCCCAAAAATCCCAATCACTTTCGTCAGCTAACATCCTTTCGTACTCGGTTCTGGAAACCTGAGTCTGAACTGGGGGGTTTGCAGCCTTGGCTCTTATGTTGCGTATTTGTAAGAGAAATCTTTCGCCCATATACCAAACGCCTATGTTCGAACAGGGACTGAATAGCACCATTCGATGTAGTGAATAATTTTCCAACCTTTGGGCGACATCTTGTTCGTACTCCTTATATCCCCGATAAGGATGCAAAGCTACATTTCTGCTGGTTCTTTGGATTTGTAGGAATCTGTGTGCCATGCTGCTGCCATACCCATCATCAATTTGCCTTGGTGCCCAATTTGACTCGTCGTACATCATTAAGATCGGAAATTGTTTATCTTTGTTCACCAGAGTTGGTCCGCAAACACGGAAGTAGGTATACCACCAATACTGAAAGAAAGGCCATCCAATTAGTTAGTATATGACCATATTACAATTAAAATAAAATTGATAATTCAAATGAATTGTGATATTTACCTCAATGATGCCCCAAAAACCATTCATGTTTTTTTTATTTTTATAGCATGTATCGAGGGCAATGTATAGTTCTGCCAAAATTGCAGACCCCCAATCAAGATATGGTGCCACCTCCAAATCTTCTAAAGCTTCGAGCCAACCAACCTTTGCAGCAGAACAAGGGTTAGGAAAAAAACATTGTCCGAGTACCCATAACAAAAACACTCTTTCGATTTCCTCGTATTCGTCTGTATTTAATGAGTTCGCTTTGCGCCCTAAAAAAGCCTTCAACCCTGCGATAGGGATTCCACCACCTTTCAGTTCCAGGTGAATTTTTGACGCTTGTGGATCACTCGTATACAATGGCAGAGCTTGGGCCCATCTCCCACCTGACAACCACTTGCTTTGGTCGAATGGAACCAAGTTTCCCTCGCATGGTATTCCAGCAATGAAATACAAATCAAGCGGTGTAATTCCTGTAACAACATTATTATAATTTAAATCTTGCACACTTGGAAATCTAATACATATAAAAATTCAACAAAATAAAATTCACAAATAAACTTACCGATTTCAAAGTCCGTAAAATGAAACGTGTGCGTATTCGGCCACCAGCGTTCTATTAATACTTGAATACATTGGGTCCTGTGTCTTCTAAGATTTATAAAATAGAAACGTTTCCAAGGATATCTTTGGACTCTTTCTTTGATGGAATCAGGCAGGCTTGCGTACACATCAAGGATTTCTGACCACCCACCTCTCAATTTGAAAAGGTGATCACGCTCTAGATGTTTAGATATAGGATCTGTAGCTACACCTCGACCAGAAACTTGCACTGGATTTGCAAACTCATATGAAAGATTATGACTCCAATCTCCCTGGGGTGCAGGCTCGGGTACTGGGACGGGAATTCTGTTTCTTTTTCTCCGAGAAGACATAGTGAATAATGGTGAACTAGAAGAGAAAAAAATAGCACAAGAACTATAAGAATTTGTGTACACGATTTAGTAGAAGTGTGCAATTCTAAATAACAGGCAGAAAGGTAAACTGATATTTACAACAACCTAAAAGACACCCCACAGCTGAAATTAGCTTGTAATAGCCAAACAGAAACAAGACAAGGAAGAGACAAAACCAACCTTTCCAAAAAAAAAAAAAAAAACTGCAAACGAGAAAAACTATACGCCTTTACAAATAGGTGCAAATCTCAAAGAACAAACAAAGCCTCAAGGAGGTTAAGAAAACAAATCCTTCCAGCTGACAACAACATTGCCAGGAAGAATGCCTGAAAAACTACACATAAATCGTGCACAAACCAAAGTTCATCTAAAACCTCTTTAAAAACCCAACACGTGCATGTTGTTTACACATGATGATCTATCATGTTGTACAACCTAGCTAAAGGTTTTATTCATTGATTAGAAATAGGGTGCTTGAGAGTCAAATCAGTTGATTCATTTATATATGTGAAAAAAATTTCTTCTCTGGAGTAATTGGAGGTTGAGCAGGGAATTATAAATGGGAATGATCAGGCTCCTTGATGCAACTGCCAGGGATACAAAAATTGGGTACAAACCAAAATTGATTACTTCAATGTAACATGATAACCTTCTTAAATTGTAAGTCATACAGTAATTCGATTTTTTTTTTAAGGATATTCTTATATGTACAACTAATTTAATCATTTATCATGGAAGAACACGCTTAAACAGTTAACTTATGTACCAAATTGTGATACAATCTCACGAAGTTGGCTTGGCTAAGGGCAAACTTAGAAGAAAATAAACATTCAACTTTACTATGGGTTAAAGTGTTTATATCTCTTTACAATACAGCACCTAAATAATCATTTGTGATGACCAAGGGAAAACATGTACAAATGTATTCTACTCCTAGGATTGTACTATGTTATATTTTTTGTGAAACGAAGTGAAAAAAATCACTAAAGGTTTACAAGTGGCTTGTTTCTCAAAAATAAATAGCAACTGCATCAATTTATCGACTAATATATCACAAGTCATCAAATCTATGGATCATTTGATAAACGTGGTATATATATTAGTGGAAACCAGTAGTAGTATGAAACTGTACCTTTGAACAGCTGAAGAATTGTCCTTTGCTAACATCTTTCCTTTCTCGGTTTTCTCATGTGAAAACGTCGTACCAGAATGGCTGGGACACAACATTAGACGACCTTCCTGTTACCAGACAATGTCATGTAATATATGTTATCCCATGCCTAGCTAGGAGAAAGAAATGGATGAGGAGTTTAATCACTAAACATAAGGAAAAAAATGATGTAATAATCAACATAAAGAGATGCATGCTAATAATGTTACTTACATCATCCCACCGGCAACCTGAAGTGTCAAATGCACAAGGAACGTGATATGTATTATTGCAGGAACGTATAAAACAGCCAAGAGCTGCACCCTTTAACCCACAACAACAACATTTGATCTTCGAAACTCTCGCCAGCTCCAGCTCCAAGTTCATAACTTTATTCCCAACATAATACACTCGAGGCGCCCTACATCCCCAAATGTGATTATACAATTCGTTGAGGTTGAAATAAATTCAATTAAAATTAGACAAGAACATAAAAACTTACCCCTCTACGCATTTTCGGTGAACATGTATGACATTTGGTCTAGATATCTCTTCCTCTACTACTTCTTCTCCATTGGCAATATGCAAAATTGATCCAGAACCCTAAATGTGCCCGTACAAAAACATGGAAAATTAATTAGTAGATGAGAGAATATATTGCTGCAAACCACTCCAGGAATGAAAAGAAATACTTTTTCACAGCTGACAAGGCAGCTAGCTGAGATCCACCTAAGATAATTCAAGCTTCCTATGCTACTCTATGAAACAATATGTATTCATTTCAAGGTCAACAAAAAAAGAAAAAAAAAGAAACAACACGTACCTTTGATATTGTACAAGTCTGGCAAAATGCACAGATAAAAGCTGAATTGTTCTCCAGACATACTGAAGTACTAGCTAGTAAGTTACTGGTACTAGCCATGGACTCTACACCAAACAATCTCTCTTGCACCTTTGTGGCTGACTCTTTATCCGCTAGTTGTTCATTGGTTGTCCCATCCAGTTTCCTATGTGTATCACATTGTTGTATGGACATTGTAACTAAATCCCTCTCCTCAATGGATTCCATGAGTTCCATGGGCACCGACTCCTAAATCACAAAATCAAAGAATACAACAGTACATTTATTCATAATTTTTCAAGGCCAATTTGGATAACATAATTGCTGTTTTAGGAACAACAAGCTACCAACCTCTTTAAAATCTTTTATTATGCCTAAACAGAAATCAACTTCAACAATACAAGCATCATTCACGATATACCCATTGCTAGGATCTTTAAGTTCTTTTAACTGTATGAACTCATCAAAACCCCAATCGCTCTCAACTTCGGTAAACCGAAACATGTCTTCTGTATCTACGTATACGAATACACAAGGGCTAGAATTTAAAACCTATAGAAGTTATCAATTTGCTATGTGTACATGTGCAAATATATAATAAACAAATGCTACCTTTTCTCAATGTGTTTTTGTCATTGGTTTGATCAATAACAGCCAAACTGAATTTCGCAAACCGCCAATTCTTACATTCAATAGAAACCACATAGAGTGATAAGTAACCGTTCATATCACATCCCCTACGAAAAGCCAGCAATCGCCTAACACAAAGATTGCAAAATTCTGAGTAGTCAATATCATAACAGAAACAACATAGATATAGTAGTAGTAGTGCAGAGAAAGGGTTAGACACGAATTTGATTCATATACCATTTGTCAGGTCCTATAGTGAAAATCGGTGAGAAACGATTTTCCTCGTGCAATTTTGAAACGTTTTCAATCTTCCATTTGAATCTGGAAGATGAATAAGGGACGTTGTCGATATTATCTGCATGCTGGTTTTGGAATTAACAATGAAGAAATAAGTAAATCAATCACTTGGCAAATTAAACAACACATGGAAATTGGGTTAGGCATTCAAAAATTGGGTTTAGTGTACATACATTGGATAACATTTCTGGTATTTTGCATTACTGAAAGTGACCAGTTCAATCTGTAGGGATGGAGAAGAAAACATTGGAAATAAAGCGTTAGTATCTAGCAGACTAGCAATCAAGAAGATCTCTATTTAAATACCGTACTCTAAAGCAGAGCTAATACCTTCCTCAGTGAGATTCTCTGAGAAAATAGCAACAAAATTTTTACAGTAAAATGTACTAGAAACTCAGAGAAGAATTTATAATTTCTCGTTTTCTGTACGGTTTTTCTTCTTCAATTTTTTCTTTTGACTACTTGTTTCTTTTGCTTAATGGTCACCATCTCCCGATGTATCTAAAGTGGGAGACACTAGGAAGAGAGATGAAAAGGAATTATTGCACTTTACCTGCCCTAAACCTAATAGGTTGTTTTTTCTTTTCTTGTCTCGGATGGAAAAGGTAATATATCAAGGGAATTTTAAAAAAATGCCCACGTGTTGAAATGTATTTAAGAAAATAACCACGTTTTTTTTAATTATATATTTAATGCCCATACCGTTAGGAATTCCGTGATATTTAACTTGTTCGGTATTTTCCCATCGACTTAGTCAATTTTTGATGCTTTAATTACATTATTACCCTTTGAACATAGTTTCATAAGAAACATTGTGTCTTCCCTTTCTCTTTCCCCTCATTATTTCTGCCTCTTTTTGTGTCTAATTTCTTCAAAATTCATGATTTCACTGAGGGTATGTTATTATGGTATAAATTAAACCATTTTGAAATCTTAAATTTTTAAATATTTGAAGGTCGTTGGCAGTATAGTTCAAACCAAGAAGATAGCAAGAGAAGATGAGTTTACTGTCATTGTAAACTGATTCGAAAGAGATTTGAGAAGCTTGGTCCAGATTCTGTTTGGTACTGGTGCAGAGTTTTGAATCCTAAAACCAGGTAAAGGAAGTGATGTTGATGCCATTGTTTAAGTTAATGAAAGGCTAGGATTAATGATGTTTATAGATTTCAGACATATTAGGAATGGGTTTGTATTGAATGGGAAATTGTCGCAGGGAAGGAGCTATACGGACAGTTCCAAAATCAGCTGCAGAGATGTCCCGGCATCAACAGAAAAATGCATACTAAGTGTTTGTTAAAACGGCTAAACGATTGTTTCTCCACAGCATATTTCTACTGAGTTTTGGAAAGGTGGTTAGAAAGGATTTTGATTTGAAAAAGGAAACAAAGAGAAGTGGGTATGTATTTTAAGGGATTTGGGTTTAGCTTGACCGAGAAAATATACCATTTGAAGTGTGTTGTTGCCATTGATTTTAGTGGTTAATGGATGAGATATGGAAGGTTTAGAATGTGTATGAGATTAGGAAACTTTGGTACTTACCCATTCGAGTTCGCGGGGAATTGAGGTGTATAAAAGCTCACGGATACAATCAGAATCAACACCCCCTCACGATTGTTCTTGCTCCTCTCCAAAAGCTGGCAGCAGTTCAGTTTCACCAAGATTTTGCTTGTTGTCAAACAAATTGGAATTGGTTTTATCTCGGCAATTCTGGGGTGCATATAGCTTCAGATGCTAATGTGTTGTTTGGGAAAAAAATAATGAAAACGGAGATCAGAGAGATATGAGAATAAAAGTGGGGTTGGAAGTAGTGGTGTAGTGGAGGAATGGGGAAAGAGTCCGCTCTGTGTGTGTATGGGTCCCGCCGGAAGAAGGAATATAGCCAATTGTGTCTGATCCAATTCGGAAGTGACTTAGCATATTAACTCGTTTTAGGTCCTAGCTTTTCATGGGGTTAAAGTAGTCTTTTTATGGGGTTAATTAATCACCACCTATGCACTAACGGCCATAAGCGTTTTTTTTGAAAAAAACTGACGGAAAAGGTCAATGTATGGGCATTTAATATATATTGAATAAAATGTGGGCATTTTCTTAAATGCATTTCCCCACATGGGTATTTTATTAAAAACCCCATATATTAATTAAGTAATGTATCCCTTCATGATGTTTAGGTTTATATTTTTGTTCCACAATAATTCAAAGTTTTCATATTTTTCCACAAAACTACCAATTACACCCTTATATTTTGTCTTGGAACTATTTTTTTTTTTAAATGCACTAATAGTAATTAATGTTTGAAGAATTTTCTCAAGGGTATAGATGTAAAACCTTCATATCTCTCTCCATTTCTTAATCTGCGTGAAAACTCCAAAAACATCATCTAAAGTGGAACGGAGGGAATATTATTGAAGGTTTACAATTTCATTTTTTATCCAAAACATTAGAAATGATGTTTTCTTTTTGCACTTGGTGTTGCAAATGTTTTGATATGTGTTATAGTCTTGCTTCTTTTGCCACCGAGTCAGCTGGCTGCTGTATTTAGAGGTGTCAAACAGGCCGGCCTGTCTTTTGTCGGCCTGGCCTTAAGATCCTATAATCGAGCCCATCATGGGCATGAGTCAGGCCTTGGTGTTGCAAATGTTTTGATATGTGTTATAGTCTTGCTTCTTTTGCCACTGAGTCAGCTGTTGTATTTAGAGGTGTCAAACAGACCGGCCTGGCCTGGCCTGAAGATCCTATAAGCAAGCCAGCTTGGACCTAAGTCAGGCCTGCTCTAAACTGGCCCGGGCTAGCCTGCTACATCAGCACACAATAATTAAATTTCAAAAATGGTCTGGAGAAAGTCTCAAACTCGAAACGGAAAAAAATTTGATCGCGCGAGCAAATTTGAACCAGCATCTTCTTGGCCGTTGGATAATCAAGATGTGACGTCACAAAACTATGACTTAACCATAGTTAGAAAATAGATTTTTAACGTATTTTTGCAAATCTTGCTAGGTGATCCTCCTCCATTTTTGGCGCCAACAAAATAAATCATTTCTATCAAACAGATTAAATCTTTTAGGTCTAAATTAAAAACTTATGCTATTGAGTTGAAGAACTTACATCCCATACATCAGGTACTGCCAATTCTTTTCTTTTCCTGAGTATACATCTTCTTTTCTTATCCTAAGTTCTTACTAGTCATCGTGAGAAAGAAAAGCTTGAAGATTTCAGAACCATGCAGAAAAAACCAACTTTGCTTACCGAACGACCAGTAGAATTTCGAGTTGCAGAACGCTACACAACATCTATGTTTGCCTACTTTCATAAAGAAATTGTTCAAACTTTGGACTTGATTGCAGAAGTTACTACTCAGTTGTTAACATAACCTTATGAGACCCTCCTCGAGCGAAAAAGTCTAAAAAGAAGGCTGGCCGAATCAAGACGGCATTTGAGAAAAAGAAACTGAAAGGCCAGTCCAACTTTGTAACCAAAAAAGCATCAACAAGATCTACCAAATCCAAACTAACATCAGCGAAAATAAAAAAGCAGTCACACGAAGAGACACCAAAAGAGAAAAATAGAGCAAAAAATGTAAACGACTTGAATGCCCTATATATCGACATATGATTGTTTGACGTTTTAATTTCCTTTTAGAAAATGGTTGGTCTGAAGCTCCAATAAGATTGTGTTTGCTTGTTTGAGAGCTGGTATGGATGTTAGAGTTGTGCTTCAATTGAGAGAGTTACTTGGTTGTACAACATTGTTTCTTGTAGACCAGCTCGACTATTTGTAACTAATTTTAAACTATATGTTTCCCTAGCAACTTAAGTGAATTTGTGACATAATTTAAGGGTGTTTGTATTTCAAAAAATTTCTCAAGTTTTTCCCGTTGCAGATTACACTCTAGCCGAAGTGGTACATTTTTTGTTCAAATACTCATTTTGTGAACAAAACACGATATTCAGTTGAATTTGTTAAACATTAAACTGAAATCTTTGCAAAATGAAAATCTGTCACTATTTAGTTACAAAAATAGTGTCAATAACAGTCGTCTCAATAGCCTTACTTTGTAAGTCGGATGGTATAAAAAAATCGTCAACAATTCAGGCTTTGATTAACAAATTCAACAATTCATGAAATTTTCTAGTGGAACGAACAAATAAAACCAGAAAACGGTAGGAAGCTGATGCGATACTGTTTTCTTTTCAAGGTTTGGTCGAGACAGTTGATAGTTGAGATTTTGGCGCACACAATTAAAAGGATATAATGGGTATTTTTCATGAAAAAAAAGAGAGGATAATATATAGTATGTGGAAACAAAGATTTGCAAAAACCCGTTCGAAATCTATTTTTCTAACTATGGTTAAGTCATAGTTTAATGACATCACATCTTGATTATCCAACGGAAAGGAAGATGCGCGTTCAAATGATGCTCGTGCACCGCGCGATCAAAAAAATTTCCACTCGAAACCTCACGATCATGAATTCTTCGTAACGATGCTGTTACCAGCTGGTCCACACTGGTACTTGGTCTAAACATATATATAAATTTTTTGTAAAAGAAGAAAGAGATACAAAGTGGGGAGAAGAGGTAGAAAGAAATTCTATTATTATGTGTGTAGAATACAATGTTTAAGCCTCTATTTATATAGATGGAAGACTTAGTGTCCAAGACATGTAAACCCTAAACTTAGACATGAAGGGCATCTTAGTAAATAAACAATGGTTTATAACACTCCCCCCGATGATGTTGTGTCTAAAATAATTGCCTCGTTAAAACCTTGTCAGGAAACCCCCAAAGGGAAAAAACCTGATCGAAGGGAAAAGAGTACAATTGTGAGTAAACCTAGAACGGTGATGGACATGTATATGTTGCCTCATTAAAACCTTGACAAGGAAAAACCCAGTGGGACAAAACCTTGACGAAGGAAAAAGAGTACAACGTGATAGTCCAGTAAAATACCTTTTACTATGATGCTCCCCCTGATAAGTAATTCAGTTGAATCTTGGCTTGCAAATCTTCGAGTTGAGACTTCCCAATTTTGGTAAACGAATTTCTTGAATGCAGATGATTGTTGTGCTTTTGCGATGAAAATTGCTAGTTGATGAAGTCTTCTTTTGTGTTAATATTCTTACACTGTGCTCTCGAGTCTTCACGCTACTTTAAATAATTCATGACTTGTGTCTTGGATTGCTAGCTTCTCAGAGAAGATTTGCAGAAGTAGTTGATGTAGTCTCTTCAACAAAGGACCAAGATGTAGATACAATACCATAAGTGAATACAAATGTATTTGTGGTCATGCCTCATGTGAATCAGAATGACATCCAAATTTCTAAGGGTTTTTATGTTGACTTGGTCTAACAAAATGACCAAGCTAATGGTGGGAATCCACCAAATAACCAAAATTAATACAACCCCCCTTGGATGACCACCATGTTGAATTAAATTTCCTCACTAAAACCTTTGCAGTAAAAACCTAATGGGAAAAAAATATCTTGAGGAAGGAAAAAGAGAACAATATCAACATTTTGAATAAAATTCATCGTCTGTGAGATGTTGCCTCGTTAAAACCTTGTCGGTAAAACCACATGGGACAAAACCTGAAACGAAGGGAAAAGAGTACAATTTTTGACGATTTATGGATGCTAACCCAACTATATGAGTATTACAAAAAAAAACAAGCATAAAAATCATAACTCTAGTCTATATCAAAAGACGAGCTTATATCAAGCATAATTTTAACTGCAGATTTAAGAAAAAAAGAAAATAGAAATCATAACTCTAGTCTATATCAAAAGACGAGCTTAAGCTAGCATAATTATAACTGCAGATTTAAGAAAAAACTAAAATAGAATTTATGCTGCTAAAGTGTGGATTTTGGTGTTTTTAAGGACTCCTCATGAGACCCATAAAGTTGATAGCATCAACTAATTAATCCGGATTCTAAAAACACATAGAGGATTGTTCAACCTGACATAATCGATTCAGGTGGCTGCCAGAATATAATTTGAATCTTACAAGGATTACAAATACGAATATGTTCTATGGATGCATACGATCCATTCAAAGACTACCACGCCAAATGCATCATATAAAGATAATGATTATTAAACCAATCCTAGGGTTTGAGAAAAGATAAAACCCTCAAATCGTTTTTACAACGAAAATATTTCTCATATGAAGACGCAATATGACTATACCAACCTGTAATTAATAGGCTTGGCATGTTTTAGGTGTTAATTTTGGATCCAAAATTGCATCAATCGATAAATTAATCCAACAGAACTTGGATTGTATGCCAACCAATCACATATGTCGATATTCCTCAGCATAGGGGTTCAAAACCACCATCATTTATTTCAGTATCTACTTTAAATGAATATTCGACAATATATTAATTAATTACGATCCCACATAATTCTCAAATGTATGCATATCTTGAAGAAAAAAAATCATAAAATTGTTGGTACCAGCGCCCACGGGCATTACAATCTCCTCTTATTCAATTGAGGAGATAATAACTTTGAGAATGCGAATCGTGTTTTTGGTACATTCAATTGGAGCACTACCAGTAGCCTATTATAGAACGCTACTTATTTTACTAGATGTGACTGGATTTTCCTCTTAAAGAGGTAAACGCTTATGTAAAACAAATATGATATTTCACGCCTAGTCAATGGCAGCCTTTTTTTAATTTGATCATGATGGGATAGAAACTGATATAACATTCAAGTTAATTAACACCAACTTTTGCTCGTAGTGTATAGTCTCCCCCTGATTATGGCGGAAATATTTTCATCTTATAAAAATGAAAACAAATTTCATAAAGTATTATCCGATTAATTCGAGGACATATACTTATAATAATTTCTGAATGTTAACAATACCAGGTGGGACAGTAGATATTGATTCCAAGATCCATAAAAAAAATTGTCCCAAAATTGTAATCTACTTAGAGATACAAATTGAACATCAACCATGTATTTTATCAGTTACAGCCATCTAAATAAAATAAATCTCCAGAAAAATAAAAATCATGATAGGGCCTACAAGGTAATCAAGATGAAATTATGGACACTTTTGGTATAAAAAAAAACTTATTTAAAGATCAATTTAGTCACTACAAGGACTAATAATATTGGCTAACATGTCGGGTGCGCACCCATTGATCTTTAGTGTCCGACCATATTTCAGCTACAAGTGGAACAAATCCGAATTTTGGAGATTATTACCGAGATAATTTTTTTTTGCTCAATATCCTTAAAGAATGCCGCAAATTCTCGTTCATCGGTATTTAACGATTGGCTAATACCATAATAACGATATTTCATCATTTAGGGATCGATACAGATGAAATAAATTCTGACTGAATTATATGTTTCTTTTTAAGAATACAAAGAAATCATTATCGTTATTTTTCTTTGAAGAGATAAAATCCACTCTTTCTAGTTGATGAATGGTTTCATGTAAAGGAAAATGGAAACCAATGGTTTATTATTAGATAAAACCATATATATTTGATCGTAAGAAATTGTTTAAAACGATTAATCTTCCAGAATAGGGAAAAATCAAACCATCATTGGTAAATTTTAGAAAATATACCAATATATTTTCTCTTATATCTTATAGAAACCAGTGAGAAAATTCTGGTTTTTATGATTTATCAAACTCGTATCGACAAAATAAAAATATTGTCGTTTTAGGTATCGCTTTGGAAAAATGGTTGATGGATGGTTTTTTATAAATAAATAAATAAATGGAAACCATATGGAAAAATCACATGATCCTTGTATAAAGAACAAGGATACCAAATTTAATTGGTCGTAGGTTTTTCAACCATGCACATGATTATTACTATAAAGGTAACCAAATATGCAATAACACCAATATTTGGTGATTATAATTTCATTAGAGGAATAAAAACTATAAACTATCTTTCGTTAGATTTTTCTTTTTCTTTCTCTATAAAATAGATAAGAGAAGAAAATAAAATCAACTTATTCCGGAAAATTGATTACCCATGTCTAAATATGAATCATGTCCTTTTAGGATTACCAATGGATACCCGTAGCACAAAAAAGAAAAAAATATTCGGGTGATGACTCATGGTCGGTGCCAAGAGATAAATAATCCATTGCAAGGATAAGGAGATACGCCATTATAATATTAAATAAAAAAGACAAGCTGCTTAAAAAAATAAAATAGTAAACAAACTATAAAAATAAATAATCAATCAAACTAACCTTACTAATCCAAGGCCGGCAGTTTAGACCAATGATTATGTAGCTCAAACAGTAAGTGCCTTTTGGAAGAATGCACACATCAAGCTAATGTGAATTGATGGACTCAACCACCGATCTCCTTGATAATCTCTGCAGATAAGTCTATATTACCCACAACTTTCAAGTACCGTGAAAGCATAGGTATCTAATAGTTTGATCTTTTTCTGTACCAACAGCTTCCAAATCGGTGGAGGAATACTAGCAAAAGTTCCAACGAAAGTGGGAAGAAAAATATTAAAAAGAAAACAAACCAACATAATGTTTTGATCACGAAACAGATGTAATGGTGGAGTTAAATTGTTAAAAAGATAAATAATAAAACCCAAACATCTATTCTTATTGTATAATCCTGTTTTGCCTATTAATAGAAGAAGACAACCCAAAATAGGTACGAGGATTCTTTTGTAAAATCAATCTCGCTCAGTTAGCTAGAGCTACGTTGCTGATGACGTGTTGTAAAAGAAGAAAGAGATACAAAGTGGGGAGAAGAGGTAGAGAGAAATTCTATTATTATGTGTGTAGAATACAATGTTTAAGCCTCTATTTATATAAATAGAAGACTTGGTGTCCAAAATATATATAAACCCTAAACTTAGACACGAAGGGCATCTTAGTAAATAAACAATCGTTTATAACAAAACTCATATTATGTATATAATCATACTAGAAAAATAACTATTAATTATGAAAATATTAATTACAAAAAGATATCTAACATAATCATGCTTCAAAAAAAAATCTAACATAATGTATAAAGTCCTACACGTGATTGACGTCTTGATGTGCAGATTAGGCAATATTTTATTAACGAATCCTTGGATGATTATCTCTTCGTCCTTGAGTTTATTCTCTTCGTCTTATGAACGACTATTGGTTTCATCCTTGGATGATTATCTCTTCGTCTTATGAACGAATCCTTCTTTCTTCTTCAATCCTCACATAGTATTTTCATTCAAATCCAATCTAAAATCATTCAGTTCTTGTCCCATTCTTACTATTCTCTCATAAATCTCCAGTTTGCTTCTAACTAATAAACTCTCTAATTCTGATGGCTTCTTCATCAAATCAAAATACAGTTGAGGACCTTGTTAACCGCATGGGTAATCTCTTAGAAGATGATCCGCCAGATTCTATTGATCTCCAAGATGAACAAGACGACACAACAAACAACTGGCGAAAATCTCTACTTGTTAAAACAGTTAATGGGAGAGAATACGGTCTAAATATTCTTCATGATATTTTAAAAAGAGCTTGGAGACCGACAGGGATGATCAATATCTCAGTTTTCGACCGAGGGATCTACAAGATAAATTTTGAACATTACTGTGACATGGGGGTGGCAATCACAGGTTCACCATGGTCAATCAATGACGATCTTGTATGTTTAGAGGCATGCGATCCAGACAAATTGCCAGAAGACTATAAGTTTCAGTTCGTGGACTTCACAATTCAGCTTCATGGACTCCCCATTAGTGTTCTTACAGCAAAGAATGTTTCTCTCATCGCTGCTAAAATTGGTACTCCTCATCCAATCACTCCGGAAGACACGGCAAAATGGGGGAGATATGCAAGAGTCCGAGTCAAGTTAGACATTACCAAACAAATCAAAAAGGAGATAAATGTCACTCTAGCATCAAAGAAAGTGGTGACTGCTCAGATAAAATATGAAAAGCTTCCCAAAGTATGTTTCCACTGTGGAATCTTTGGTCATTTGATGAAACAGTGTCCCATATTATCAAAAGCTGGTGAGAGTTTATACGAAGGTGGTTCAGAGGAGTTTTTCAAATTCATGACAGATAAATCCAATGCTAGATTATCCGAAGATATAAGAGCCAACCCCAGATCAAAAGTGCAAGGCATTGCTCCTCCACATGAAAAGCCACTAACCCCTAGTGAGAACTCTCCAAGCCTTCATCAGAATCTCCATTCCCCATCAACCATGGTGACCAAGGAAAATTCATCTACGGCCCAGATTCATCCCTTTCCACTGGCCAATCACATTCCCACCACCACGGTAACGGATGAGCCAATCACTGTGAATAACTCCAGCAATAATTCTTTGCATGCAGCGAAAGACTCGCCATCTTCTGCTGTTATTACCCCTCCAGAAACTCGAAAGTCGATTCCTCCCTCTATCTCATCCCCACCATTTAAACCCCCCAAAACAAACCATTTTCCCTTGTCAAAACCCGAATCCACCTACATCCCCATTCAAATCCCAATGCAGTCGGGTCAAAATCCAATCCCACCCACTCAAACCACAATCCCATTAAAACATGAGAAATTTGCTGATTAGTCCAGAAACCCGCGACCCGTTTAATCTATGGTCCATCCATAAAAAACATTTAATGGGTGGTCCAAAAATGTTTTAGTCTTGCAAAAAGACCCGCCTGCCCTTTTTATTGTACGTGCATACATTAGAGAAATAACTTTTCTCTTTCTTTCTTCCATTAAAACGAACTCAAAAGAATTTCTCTTTCCAGGAAGACTAAATACCTCTCATTTTCCTCTACCTTCTTCTTCTTTGTAATCAATCTTCAACAAAATTGAAGAAAATAAATGAGAAAAACCCTAGATTCGGTGAAACCATTACAAAAATCAATTGAAATCATCATAAAAATCAATTGAAAAACCAGATCTAAACAAAAACTACCGATTCATTTATTAAAAAGTGCTTCACCATCATAAAGTAGAAGAAAAACTACTGAAGAAAGTGCTTCACCATCATAAAGTAGAAGAAAAACTACCGATTTTGTTCTATTGATGATTCACCAACAACAAAAAGGTAAAACTAATATGTAGTGGTTTTAATTCATAGTGTTAGAAGTATGAGGAGTGTTTTTTATATATTGTCAAATATGTAGTGGTTTTTTCTTCAATACATATTTGACAGTATATCAAACCACTACATATTGATATGTATCGAAGGAAAATATGTATTGAAGAAAAAACTATCTGATCCCACGGTACATATTTATTCAACACTACATATTGATATGTACCACTACATATCGATATGTAGTTATGCATACCACTACATATTGATATGTATCGAAGGAAAATATGTATTGAAGAAAAAACTATCTGATCCCACGGTACATATTTATTCAACACTACATATTGATATGTATTGAAGAAAATATGTACCGGAGAAAAAAGGGTATGATCCTAGTACATATTGATATGTAGTGAAGGGAGATATTTACTAAAATAAAAAGTGTATGATTCAATAGTACATATAGTACATATTGATCCAGCAGTACATATTGATATGTACTCAAAGAAAATATGTACCGGGAAAAAAAGGGTAAAAAAGAAGATTAAAGAATATAAATCAAAACCCAAAATTAATAAATTTATTTCTCTTTCTTCTTCTTCTTCTTGAATATGAATCTTCTTGATGTTCTTCTTCGCTTGCTTATCTTCTTCACCATCACTTAATTGTCACATAACATACCTGCATTTGATGGAGATGAAGCTGATTACAGAGGAATAAAACGATCTTCAAAAACAAACCTAACCATTGAGAGCAGAAGCAGTGGAGAACGAGAAAAACCAGCAGCAGCAAGAGATCTCATATTTGAGATGAAGAGAAAATATAAGACGGAGCTCGGATCGATTTATGACTATCAATCGCAGAAGGTTAAATGTGGAAAAATTTCATCTTGCTCGCACGTGTGCTTTTATTTTTTGGACGAGCGGATAAAAAGTCTGGTCCAAAAACATGTTTTTGGACCAACGGTTAAATTGTTTCTAGAACTGGATTAACCATTAACCGGGTTTCCCTAAACTGGACTAACTAGTAATTCCTAGTTAAAACATTCCAACATTTAGGATACCCAAAATTTCCCCACCCTAGAAATCAATTATCCTGAGTCGTTGTCTGTTCATCCAACATTTCACCATCAAACCCCAAATAACTCAATCCCTGTCAATTCAACACCTTCCCCAACCAATTCAATCCATATCAATTTAATACCTTCCCCAATCAATTCAACACCTACCCCAATCGATTCATCCAAAAATCCCAAGAGAAAAGGTTGGAAAAGAGAAGCTCGTACCCCCTCTAATAACTCTGATAATGTTAATCTCCAACCAGCTGGTACTAAGAGATTGCATGATCCCATGGATTGTGACTCCCCATCAAAAATTCCAAACATCAATCGGGTTCTGGTGGCTTTCCATGAAAAGCCACAAGGCTCATGTTAGTGTTGTCCTGGAACTGTCGTGGTCTGGGGAATGACACGACAGTCCAAACTCTGAAATCATTCCTCCGGGATTGTAAACCCTCCATTCTGTTTCTATCAGAAACAATGCTCAATGAGAGAAATAGTTTGAGAGTTTGCAATTCTCTTGATTTCAAACATTTTGTATTTGTTCCTGCTCGTGGTCGAAGTGGTGGTTTGGCAGTCTTGTGGAAGGACAACATTGATCTTTCAGTGATTTCATCAAATGCAAATATAATAAGATGCTCTGTAGCCAGTTATCTTCATATGCCGCAATGGGAATTGCTTTGTGTCTACGGCCCTCCAGCTCATCAGCATAGGGATCAGTTCTGGCAACAAACGTCTACTCTTATTGGTACAATTTCTATCCCTTGGTGTCTTATTGGTGATCTCAATGTCTTAACTTCTACTAGAGAAAAGCATGGAGGTTCTACTACTTATATAAGCTGCAAAGAATTTAAAGCTTTATTCAAAGACAGGGATTTTTTTGACTTGGGTTATATTGGTCCTGCCTTTACTTGGTCCAACTGTGCGAAACATGGTGAACCAATCTATGAGAGACTAGATAGAGCCCTTGCTAGCATCTCGTGGAGAATGCTATTTCAAGATGCTACAATCCATCACCTCCCCAGAATTTCTAGTGACCATGCCCCCATTCTCATGAATACCATGAGAACTGTTAAAAAGAAGTAGAGTCAATTTCAACTTGAATACTTCTGGACATCCCACCCCCAATTCCTTGATGAAACTCAATCGAGCTTGGAAAAGGCCGAAGGGAACACAATTACCAAGTTAACTGCTCTTGGTAGTGACCTTCACAAATGGGGCAAAAAGACTTTTGGTCATATCTCCAGGGAATTGGAATTAGAGAGACAAAACCTGGTTGAATTACAAGGAAAGGCTCAACTGAAAGATATTCGAGAAGAGGAAAATGAAATACTTAGTAAGATTGAAGTGTTGTCAAAGAGAGAAAGGATGTTTTGGGAGCAGAGAAATCATTCCAACTGGATTCCCAACAATGAAAGAAACACTAAGGCTTTTCATTTGGCTGTGGTGCATAGGAAAACAAAGAATCGTATTTTGGCTCTCAAGACGGAGGATGATAATTGGACATCGGATGCTGACACAATAAAGAATTTGATTCTCAATCACTTTCAACAAATTTTCTCTAAAGACAACAGCGTATGTTCTACTCCCCCTCCTTTTTTGAATTCTAATATGATTTCGCCTCTTGAAAACAACTCAATTGCTGCTATACCCACCATGGATGAAATTATGCAAACATTAAAGAAAATGGGCCCCCTAAATGCCCCGGGACCTGATGGTTTCCCAGTTATGTTCTACACTAAGTGTTGGCATATTGTCGGGCAAGATATTACTATCCTAATCCAAGACTGCTTTAGATTTTGTTCAATGACTCCAGGAATCAATCATACAAACATTGCTCTTGTGCCAAAAATAAAAAACCCAGCTTATCCTGCAGATTTTAGGCCCATCGCCTTATGCAATGTTCTCTATAAGATCATTATAAAAATTATAACTTGTAGACTCAGCCCACTGCTTGATAAGCTTATTTCCAAGAATCAATCTGCATTTATCCCAGGCAGATAGATTCTTGACAATATAGTTGCTGCAAAAGAGCTAGTACATTCCATGAACAATTCAGACTCTATTATTGGTTCTTTCGCGCTTAAACTCGACATGAGCAAGGAATATGATAGAGTGGATTGGACATTCTTAAGCCATGTTATTCAGAATTTTGGTATAAGACATCATGCTCATGATTTGATAATGAGTTGTGTCAAGAGTGCCACTTTTTCAGTCAAAATCAACAGTCACCCGGAAGGCTTCTTTAGACCTGAGAGGGGCATTAGGCAGGGATTCCCCCTATACCCATATTTGTTTATCTTATGCTCTCAAATCTTAACTTGTATCATGAATAGAATGGAGAATGATGCTCTTTACTCAGGGTATAAGATGAATAGATGGGCTCCCCCCGTTTCCCATCTCATGTTTGCTGACGATTTCATGTTATTCGGCACCTTGAACCACAAGACTATATCTTCTGTCACCTCTATTCTCCAAGAATATGCATTTCGGTATGGGCAGCAAGTCAACTACAATAAATCAGCAATAATCTTCAGCAAAAAGGTTCCCCAAGAGAGGCAGATTGAAGTTACAAGCTTACTTGGCGTCACCAAGATGAAAATTGAAGATAAATATCTAGGAATCCAAATTCTGAAGCCTGCTAAGAGAATCTCTACTTATGACTTCCTGATAGACAAGTTTGATGCCAAAATGGTAGGGTGGAAAAGGCATTTCTTATCCCATGCAGGGAGGACAGTATTGATCCAATCAGTTCTTGCTCTTATTCCCCTCTTCTACATGGCCACCTCAATTCTCCCGAAGTCTGTGATCAGTAAGCTGAATCAAACTATTAGGAATTTTTGGTGGGGGCACGCAAGAGAATAAAAGAGGATACACCACATAAAATGGAACTGGTTTATTACATGCAAGGAAAAAGGGGGATTGGGCTTAAGATCTCTGGAACATCTGAATCAAGCTCTCGTCGCCAAATTAACATGGAGGTTTCTACAAGACTCAAATTCTTTGTGGGGAAGTTTTCTGAGAGCAAAATACTTGAGAAATACTTGTTTTTGGAGTGCAAAAAAGCCACAGAATTGTTCCAGTACCTGGAGCGCAATTATGGACAGTAGGGCTACTTTAAAACTTGGTTGCATATGGATTGTAGGTGATGGCACAAAGATAAATGTTTGGTCGGACCCTTGGATTCCCACTTTACCAGGTTTCAGTCCCATGATTGAACCTAACTCTCCTTTGCATATACAAAAAGTCGCAGACTTAATGATCCCAGGGGAAGGAAAATGGAATGAAGATGTTATCAACAACTCCTTCGATGCATTTACAGCAAGTCATATCCTTAGTATCCAGATCCATAAAAATTCTTCTCCTGACAAGCTTATTTGGTGCCATACTCCACATGGTGAGTTCACTTCCCAGTCGTTCCAGCAGCTTCTTGTCTCCAATTCAGGCGAATCATCTGACTCGAATACAATTTCCGTTCCCTGGAAAAAGTTTTGGAAGAAGAAAAATTTGGCTCCAAAAATCCATATGTTCATATGGAGAATACTTCATGACGGTATAGGGGTTTCGCAGAAAATAGGGAAATTCATAGATGGCATTCCTTTTGAATGTAAGCTCTGAAATCAAGATATTGAGACGGTTGATCACGTCCTAATCCAATGCCATGTGGCTCATGCGGTTTTATTTGGTTCTCCTCTCAATTTGAGACTTGTCGACCCAACAGCTACAACTGCCCAGCAAGTTATAATAGAATGGTTGTCAAAAAGGGATGATGGCCATTTCTGTATGGGGGCATGCCTTCTATGGTCCATATGGAAAACTCTAATTGCTATCACTTTTGAAAATAAAAAACTGAATATTAACAATATCATTCGAGAAGGTTTAATTTGGTTTAACAGGTACAACGAAGAGGGGGTGGATAGGCAGCAGTCCAATATCGTTGAAGGTAATCATCAAGGAACTATTGATCAACAAGCTCAGTGGCTCCCACCAAGGCAAAACTTCATTAAAATCAATGTGGATGCTGCAGTAAAGGACCTGCTCTCTTCTTGTGCAGTGGTGGCTAAAGATCACAATGGAATGACTATCGGTGGGGGCTCCATCATTCTACAACAAAATAACCCACTTGTGGCAGAGGCTCATGGTGTCTTTCTGGCTCTTCAACTTGCTCAAAGGGAAGGATTCTATCAAATTATTGTGGAGGGCGACTGCGAACACGTTATTGAAATCCTAAAGGGTCGAAATTCTACAATTCCATGGAGGATACTAATAGTAATATAAAGTACCCAAAATATATGCTGCTCTCTCTCAAATGTGGAATTTTCTTTCGTTCGGCGTAGAGCTAACTCGTTGGCTCACAATCTCGCAAAATATTCTATACAACATAATGTCCAACAGTGGTGGACAGCTTCTGAAATCTCTTCTATTCTTTCTGATTCTCCAACTCCGGTAGTTGTGTAATCTTTGTTTGTTATTTTCTGACTATCAAAAAAAAAAAGGCAATATTTTATTAACTATAATATTAAACATGTATACTAGTGATGCATACTTACTATAAATAAATCACTGACATAAATATAATTTTATCTAACATTTATTTAGTCCATCAATCAAATCCGCATATATATACTTTAGAAACAATTTATGATTAATTTGTCTTTTATATAGAAGAGTTTTTAGTTGGCAGTCGAGCAACAAGCTGGGCACCAACCCCCTTTTGAATAGCAACACTCAATCTATGAAAAATAAAAGTACATAAACCACTACCAACATCATTGTTAATTAAAAAATTCTTCAGAAGCTTAAAAAAACAAACATTATCTTCGCTAAGCTCCCCTAAAGTAGTGAAGGTTAAAACACCCAACCCATAACCATGCGATACACATTCATTCAAATATTAAGTGCGTTTACGCGAGATTGCTTTCGAAATGGCCTGGCCTGGCCTGGAATGAAAGCCCGAACTTCATCACCAGTGAAGGGCGAGATACCTGTGACATCCATATGCACGTCTTGGCCATTTTCCCAATTAAGAACAAGGATATCCGATGGACGCAAATCCTTGTTAGTAGTTGACGAAAAACCCAAAGAAACTTCTATGTATGCAGGAACACCAGATTTGTAACAAATATCCATAATCACATCACGAACTAAGTCATGGCGAAACTTACACCCAACATCATTGGCACAATGAAGCGCATGATCCCCAAAAATGTCCATATGCTTATTACAACAAGAGCACAACCCGTCTTCAACAAACAATTGGATACCATGGAGATAACAAACAACCGCTCTGAAATGTCTGGGCCCGAGGCATTGGTCTAACCCACTGATAGGGACTGCCAAAAGGTAATATTGCGCATGCTTAATTTGGTTACATTGCCACGGAATGAAGTTTCTTGTAGATAATGTAAATTGGATAGGGATTTGCTTCTTAACCGTACCAAAATAAGTGACTGCCAAGTAGTGCATAGAAGGGGTGGAAGTGTCATCGACGTAATAGGTGGAAGGCAAACCACATACCTGAATGAATTTCTGAAGAGCCAACTGATAGACAACACCGTTATCGGTTGAGAATAAGCAGTATCACTTTCCGCACCGAAGTAGTCTGACTCTGGGAGGCAAGATAACAGTAGGTACGAGCGTCTCCCATAATGTAGATACTAATCCCACCATATTTGATAGGTAGGGTAGCCAATCTCTATTCCAAAGTCCCAAAACCATCTCCATCTCCGATGATTAAGAGTCTCAAATACTTGAGCAAATGGTCGTCAAAGAAGTCAGAGACCTGTTGTAGAGCTGTAGAATTTGTGGTACGCATAGCAAAATATAATCTGGACACACCAACGCAGTTGCGGAGTAACAACATCTCACTTTGAGGGTCCTTGAGTTTTTTGATGGCGCCCATGAGCTGAATAGTCTTGTTCACCCTTTCAACGCCATGTCTCTCATAAAATCCAAATTTAAATTCACCGGTCCACCTAAAAGTTTAACTCCCTTGCTAGGTCTGCCAATATCCTTAGGGAAAACACCCTCGTAATGCTACGAGGATCAAGAGAATGCCAAAAGATCTCAGTTTTCTTGATATTGAGATGTAAGCCTCTACTTAGACCTTCGTCTTCTATGATTCTCAAATCTTTGTCGACCTCTAACGTGTCACCGATAATAGTGCCATCATCCAGATACTAGGAATGCAAATCAATCTTACAACGAGATACGATAGTCTTCACTAGAGGATGAAGTTTCAGAGAAAACAACAGGGGAACGAGAGGATCACCTTATTGGACACCAAATATATAATACAAGATATACCGATCATAGTAAATTCTATCAGGTCTGGCATAACATAATTCTACCCAACGAGAAATACCTAGATAATGAATCTGGACTTCACTAATGAGATGGGATCTGCACACCATATTGAATACATTTGAGAAATCAATAAGCAACATTGACATCTTATCCGAGTGACCTTTCAATTCCAGCAGACCATTTACAACATAAAGTATACTTTCGCCTCCAACTGGTATACCCACACCAAATTGATGATCTCCTAAATAAGATGACATGGCCTTACCGGATAGTTCCAAAGAAAAGAAATAAAAAGGCAATTTAAGGAAATATTTAATTAAAAAATAATTTCGTTTCGGAAAGATTTTATTTCACATATATCCTTTTATACTTATATAAATAGTTGCTATAACATATAAATCTCCAATTAATGACCAAGTTCAAATCTTACATAATTATAATCATCTAAGTTACAAATAAATTTAAACTTGAATGATGTTCATCAAATCTGATCTAGCATAGTCGGTAGCATGATATTTATTCAATATTCTTCAAAAGTGTAAGGTGTGGGTTCGAACCTCCCTATCATCAGACTATTCTTTTGTATGAGTAAATTAATGTTTCTAATTATACAGGAAAATGCAGGCCTGGCCGTAGCATGCTAAAATTCCAAAAACTTGAGCCTGGCCTAGGCCTGCTTTGAGCATGGGCCCAGCTTGGACTATTTAAACATAGTCTAGGCAAGGCTCTAGCCTGCCAAATATAGGCCGGACAGATCAGGCCCAGCATGGCATGGGCGCGCCTCTTTGACACCTCTAGTTATATTGTGATATTTGTTTATAAATTTTACCTTAGCTTGTGGTAATTTACCTAAAATAGAAATAGTTTCTTCTTTTATAGTATTCTATGCTGCCCAAGAAGCATATGTTCCTTTTTTTTATAGAATCCACCACCACTTTACAATATGTAGGCAATAAATACGCTAGAAAGTATATTTTCTTCGTCCAATTTTAATGCTTTTAAAAGTGATTTTGTTTCTGTGTGCAAAGCAAAGGACGCCCAATCTGAACCTGAAGAAAGATGCATAAAATCTTCTTGGTCGACCGAGCACAGTATGAAGGTATAACCCATGGATAAGCTATCTTTATTATACGACGCATCTTTGAAAATTATCCAGTCCTCCCTAAAGTTGTTCCAAGAAGGTTTAAACGCTTTCTTTTTCTAGATATATCTTTATATTGTCATCTTTATTTACATTGAAGACTGGATGAAATTCTTAATTTTTTGACCAATGAAGTTGGATATGGGATGATTTTCCTAAACACCACTTCACATCTATATTTCCATATTAACCATAGGATTGTTGAAATTTGTTCACAAAATTGTGAAAATTTTGGATCTGATATCCATATTTCGACCCATTTGCTAATGGAGTTCATGTTAATTTGCGTATTAACAACGTCCATAGAGCAACCAAACCAAATCGATCTAGAAAAATGATACTTTCTAAATAGATGATCTTCTGCACTGATGATTGGTTATTACACAAAGGACACTCTAGAAGATGTTTCTGAGTTGTGGGATGCTAGTTTGCTAGTGGTCGGAAGCGCTTTTTGAACTAGTTTCCAAATAAATAGTCTAATCTGAGGGATTACCTGCAGCTTCCTGTTGATGGTGGTTTTTATTTTAGGGCTAAAATTGTAAGACCCTATATTTAATGTGTTGTCATTCTGTAAAGAAATAGAGACATTTAAAAGTAATGAGTGCCTAGGCATCTTTACTCACATATGTATTAAGCAATAAAGTATATTTATATATAAAATTTATCCAGAATGGTGCGTGCAGCAACAATCCAAAATATTCTATAAATTTTATCTCCTGCCTGCATTACTCGCGAATGCATGGCATGTCGAGTACTCAGTCTACGCCATGATCCCCAACCGCACTATTAATGTTAACATGACAATTAATGTCTCTCGTAGCTGAGTAGCATGAATTTCCTGAAGTGTCAGGATTAAGATATGCATGGAAGTACTCAATAAGAGGCACGTAAAGTTATGCTACCCTATGAAATATAATTAGTGATTTTGTACGAATGCACAAAATTCACCAGAAATCGATTGATTTTGTGTCAGCCCACAAAATTCAATCTTTATTTCATAATTTTATTAATTTACAAAAATTAGGTCTTTTGATTCCTGCGCAATGTCTTGAACCCAATTGGTCGAAACTAAACCTAGGCAAAGTTGGAAATTAATCCACCATGGATTAGTAGGAGCAGGATCCAACCAAAAGTTAGAAAACAAGAAATAAAGGGAAGCTATGGAAAATAAAGGAAGCAGTGCAAGGAGGCGCGGCCATGCCGCTTGACCGGTCGGCCCGCCTCGTATAACTGCATGCCGACCCCTCTTTCCCATCAACCAATCAAAACGCTCTAAATGCGCATCCTATACTTTTAAATTAATTTTGGAAGTTATTTTTGTGTTGCGTAATATCTTGATCCCTATTGGTCGATTTAACTAGGTTGAACGACATCCAAAAGGTCACCCAAGGTTGGCCGAACATCTGGGAGCAACTCCTAAATAATAAGGACATGATCTATATGCCAAAAGTTTTATATGCATGTCTAGTATAACATAGTAAAAAATCACATCAATCGGATTAATGAGATAAAATATACATCTTAAAAGGCGAGCTACATCATGGCAAAAAACTGACATAATTCCTCCTGAATTCTTCCTAAGTTTTACTGTATGGATGTTTTCACCTCCTAAACGAGCTCTAAACCTAAATATTTCTTCTTAGGAAGATAGGAGATTCTTTTCTGATAATAATGGAGGGGCGGATCATCAAAATCCGAGTTTGTATGAGAATTCTGCGACAGTTTTGGTACGGGCCCTCTGTTATTTCAACCAATCAGAATTCTCCTAACCCGCGGCCAACATTCATAATTGCTAGTCAAAGTAGGCTAGTCACGCTGCCTACAAGGGTCTTAAATAAATTAGCGAAAACCAAAAACTGCCACAAATCATCTCAGCCATCCAACTTGGCTAGCCAATTTAACCGGTTTGGATTTAATCTGGGCCAACCAATAGGATGTCAAAATGGCTACCAACCATCATTCTCTTATAGGGACCGACCACCATATCTTTTATGTACATGGATAGATCCTGGAAGCTGATCCAAGATGGACAGCCGCAAGTCTCATGGCTTGACTTGTAACAAATGACTGTCGTCGCCTAGCTTGCACGTGATTGGTCAAAATAATTTGGTCTTACAAGCAAGACATATTCAAAAACTTGCTACATATTTTCCATGAAAATACTCGAGACATCAAACATGTCACAAACTGGGGGATGTTCATCAAGGTATTGGTCGGGCGGTTTACAGTGTGCGGCGTGCAACACGCCCATTATGAGAAAGTGTTAGGAAAGGCTGACAGTTAGTGGCAGCAGAGAAGTAGTGGGTGTAACCGACCCGTCTTCCCTCATAGTAAGACGTGGTTTTCAACATTTTTACACGATCCCCACTTCTCCATCACTCAACTACTTCCACTTCCTATGAGATCAGGGTGCGTTCAAATATGACTTGTATAAATAGGTTTTCAACCTATTTCAACAAAAAACAAGTGTTATCAACACAAGTATCCAGAAAACAACAAGAACTTATAGCTTACATTCCGCAAGAAAGTTACACATTCTGATACAAGTCATAAACAACCACACCTTCAGAGTTAATCATTCTGATCTCAACATTCTTCTCTTCCCTCCCTAAGACCAACCCTTCATTTTATGATCGAAGCAAGTCTGGAACGTCCATTTATTAGTTTAGGACTGAATTGTACAGATCGATATCTCGAATCTAAAGTACTCATGTGCAGTACATTTTTTTAGGCTATAGATTCATTTCTCAGCGGCACGCACCCAAATTTACCATTTCTAGCAGAACAATTTTTACCCCAAAACAATTGGCGACCACAATGGGAGATTAATCTCTCAGTTGCAAGATCAATTTTAATTTTCATAACAATTTTCCAAAATTCGAGATGGTAGATCTTAGGTCTGGATCAGTAACTAACCTTGATGCTACTAGCGCTGAAAACACTCTTGGAGTCAATATCCTTACTACCGGTGCCAATGTACCACCTGCCAGCACAATCAACGCATCTCATGGAGTTATATCCTCTAGCACCAACACCATCAGTGCCATAAACATCCCCTCTGGCATGACGCCTCCTATCACCAGAGCCAGAGACGCTGCTACTCCTAATATTTCTTTGAGCATGACACCCCCAATATTCATCAGAGATGCTACCACTTCTTCGTTAGGTCGAGAGACTGAAGGAGCCATAGGAAACCATCCTCCCATTACCATTGTCGATTTAATGGTAAAACAAGAAGTTCTTGCCAAAGCTCGGACGGACATGGCTACAACTTAGAAGGAGGTAATCACTTTTCTCAAGACATTAATAGAAAGATTACTACCAGAACCACGCCAACCCCAAATGGAGTAGATAAGGAACACTTTCATGACTCCTGGTGCAAGCACTTCAACATGGCGTGTATTTATAGATGAAGAAGCTCGAGTAGCTCTTGAACGGCCACCATAAAGGAACCAATAATCCAACTTTATCATGCGTGAAGACCTGGAACTACTTCTCCAGAATCGAGGCAGGGAAAATCCATCTACCATTCATCAACACCAGCCTCCTTATCCTCCCGATGTATAAAGAGTTCCTATTCCAAGAGGATATTCCTCTCCCCAGTTCTCCCTTTATGACGGTACTGGTAACGCTCGTGAACATATCTCTCGTTTTTTGTAATCACTAGGGGAGAATGAATACAACCACGTCCTCCGCATGAAAGAATTCTCAAAATTACTCACCAGAAGAGCTTATGCCTAGTACAACAATATTACACCAAATAACATAGCCAATTGGTGTGAGTTTGGTGCGAGATGGTTACCGCTTTCTACAAGAAATATTTCTTTACGTATGAGAAAATCACTCTATTAGACTTGGGGAGAATGTTTCAACGAAATAATAAACATCCAAATGATTATGTCAAGAGATTCAGAATTCAAGCACTAGATTTGCCATGATCCAAATGTGACCGAACATCAATTGGTGGAGTTGTGCATTAATGACATGGTACCTGTCTATCACGCTCTACTGGATAACCTGCGGTTCCATACATTCTCTGAACTTCATGAAGCTTCCAAGCGGTCGGCCACAATAGCACTTGCCTTGCTAGAAAGAACCAACCCCGCCAAGAATGAAGATGCATGAGAGACTCTAGGAAACATACATCTCATCAACAATCAATAAAACACTCAACCCTCTGCAAGCGTGGTGAGTAAATGAGGAAAAATAAAAGCTCCAATTTCCGAATAACAACCCAAGCGTGTGGCACCAACACAGCAGACAACTCAACCCCGAAAGGCTGTGGCTAAGACGCTTGCACAACAATAAGAAACTGAAGAGGCTTCTCTAGACTTACTGTTTCCGATTGACGAGGTAATCAAACTCCTAGAAGAATGGATTCAAGATGATTCCATCAAGGTACCTCCTCTTATACGTCCGACAACTGAAAAGGAAATGGCGGATCCCAAATATTTCCGTTACCATACGTTCGTCAATCACCCAACCAGTGACGGAAAAAAATTGAAGCACATTTTCAAAGAGAATGTGTATGCATGAGAACTTCAATTAGGCACTGAAGGAGTTCACAGAGATCCCCTTCTTGTCAGGAGTTGCATGATTTCTGGGGACTTCGTCTACAAAATCGTATAGTCTATGATAGAGAATTTTTGCGAGATTCTTCATTTCTCCAAGGCTCAGCGTCAAGACATATTTGCAGCCTTCAATCATGTTGTATCATGCAAGAAGCTATTTTCATCCAGGGAAGCCACTCCCAAACCCAAACCACTCTTGGAAAGTATGACTAATAGATGCAACTGGGACTCCTAACCACCGCTGACCTGAAAGATGTCGAGTTTGACAGCACGCTGATTAACACGACCTCTGACTTCAACATAGTCATCGACGAAACTCTGAGAGATGTAAGGATTTCAAAGCAGGAAGCCGTTCACTATTGTTTTGGGGGTAAAAACTGATTATGTTATTTTTGGTAATTTGGGTGTTTTGATTAGAAACGAATTCAAACTCTAAAAAAATACACTTCACGGGAGTGCTTTTAGATTCGAGAGATCAATATATACAATCCTGACCTAAACCAAGAAACGACCGTTCCAATCTTGCTTCGGTCACAAAGTGAAGGAGATGGGTTGATCTTAGGGAGGGAAGCGAAGAAGGTGCTTGAGATCAGAATGTTATGAAGGTGTGGCTGTTTTATGACTTGTATCAAAATGTAGAACTGGCTTGCAGGATGTAAGCTATCAGTTCACGGTGTTTTCTGGATACTTGTGTTGATAACCCTTTTTTTCTTGTGTTTGAAATAGATTGAAATCCTATTTATACAAGTCATGTTCGAGGACCCCTAATCTCGTAGGAAGCGGAGGTGATTAAGCAGTGGAGAGGTGGGTTTTGTACAAAGTGGTGATCACCACGTTTCCATTATAAGGGAAAACTGGTCACAATTTCACCCACTACTCTCATTGTTGGTAACAGTCCGTTCTTTCCTGACACTTTCTCGTAATGGGCGCGTTGCACGCCGCACGCTGTAAACTGCCAGACCAATACCCCAGTGAGCATCCCCCAGTTTGTGACATGTTTGATGTCTCGAGTAAATGGGTAAAGTCATGAGACTCGCCGCTAAAAGCAGCACATAGTGCTTTTAGGTCAAATAATAAATTATTTGTGAAATCAATATTTATGAAACATTGCTTATGATCGATGTATATAAAGCATCGCTTTTAAAAAAGCAACTGAAAATAATAGATGTACAAGAAACATCGTTGGCTTAGAGCTCATTCAAATTAGTCGCGAATTGAACATCTTAAATAAGTAGCATGACCGACCACCTTTGGGCGATCATTTGGGAACCTATGGGAGAGCTACCATTTGGTCGATCGCTCCATGTGGAGGAGGGGTGGCCTATGATCACAGTGTTACCCTATTGGCTTCCTGAAAATAAATCTAAACTATCCAACCTGGCTAGCGAAGTTGGATGGACGAGATAATTTGCGACAGTTGCCTACTGTCATTGATTTAAATTAGGGTTTAGAAGCCATGTGGTCAACCCTATTTTGACTGATCGATTAAAAGCGATGGCCACTATTTTGAGCAGGCCGATCGGCCATATGCAAAGGTGGGTTGCCAGCGAGCACGTTGATATCTTCAGTGCTTCATGAAATTGAATCTAAGCCAATAGTTTTGGCCGGCAAAAATGGATGGTTGTGATCAATTTGCGATATTAGCGTGTTGTCGCAACGCAAGTTAGGGATTCCAAAATAGTGCAGTCATCCTTCTTTGAGCAAGCAATTCCATGCGCTTTTGGTGTGACGTGGGAAGGTCGATACCAGGTATTGAGTTGGGTGGCCGGTGATCACGTTGGAACCTTTTTGATTGCCCAAAACTCGATCTAAGCCGTCCAACTTAGCTGGCTACGTTGGACGGATGTGATGATTTTAAGACCGTCATGGCCGTTATAGCTTGTTTGAGCTTTCTTTTTAAAACAACGTGATCACCTATGTTTTGGTAAGCGTTCAAGGGTGTAGAGGATGAGCTAAAGGGATTTCGACTGGTCGGGATGTTAGTGGGCCTGCCGATGTTTATCATGACGATCTCCTAGTTCCACTAGGATTAGGCTAGGCCTGTTGAATTGTGTGGCCAAATCGTGTGGCCGTAATCATTTTTTTAAGACTGATATGGACAGTCTAGATTTTCCTTAAGGAATTTAAACGCGTTCGATCGCGCTAACTTTTAATTAAAAAGTGTGTAAACACGCTGATCTTTTTATCATAGAGTGGTGTAGCCCACGCGAGTATTTTCATGCAGGTCTCAATACTGAAACTTCGGGAGATTCATGCTACTCCGCTGCAAGTGAACATTAACCGTCATGCCAATCCAATATTGAGAGTTTGGCTGGGAACATAGCATAGGAAAATATCAGGCAGGTCATGCATTAGTAGATAATGCAATAGGTTAAAATTTACAAAATATCTGGGATTGTTGCTTCACGCACCATTCTGGATAAATTTCATAAATACGTTGAATTGCTCAATACATATGTAAGTGAAAAGGTTTATGCACTCATCACTTTCAAATGACTTTTGTTCCTTTGCTGGATGACAGCGTATTAAATACAAGGTTTCAAGATTTTAGCCCTAAACCGAAAACCACCTTCAACAATTACCCAACCATAATATAAAAAAACTTGGAAGGAGAATCCAGAGACGCTTATGGGTACATTAATCTCGAAATTAAGGTGGGAGATTCTCTAACACGCGCCAAATTCATATAGTTAAAGAGTACCCAAATTATGATATGGTCCTGGGGCGCTCATGGATACACGACAACAAGGCGAAGCTAGGAGTGTGTCCTTTGCCAGTGTCTATACATGAAAGGGTCTCAACCAAGCCATCTAATCCTTATTTGTTGCCCTATCAACAACTCACGAATGTGACGCAACTGCTTGGAGAGAGCGCATCAACATTTTTTCGCAGATTCCGGACACAAGTAAGTCTTATTGAACAACCCTTTTTGCAACTAGTCACTCCTCCTTCCTTCAAATCTTGGGGACTCGTTATCAACCTAGCTTCCACAAGGAGATACGAATGGGATGTTGTTCCTTTCAGGTATTTTATCAAGGGTTTAGAAGCTGTCTTAGTCAAAGATAAGAAAACTAAGAATCTAAGAGTCAAATCTGCTCAACCTACTTCACCCGACTCCGTAGAAGGAAAAGACAAGATGTATCTGGTAGCAGAGGTTATCCTATGAGGATACTGCAAACTCATAAATACTGACAAGCTAGAAGGCATAGTAATGCACACCAGGTGTCTCAAACCTTTCAATACCTAAAATATCATGTCGCCTCTTCCCTAGAATTTCCTTTAGCATTCCCCTTTTCATGCAATATTTGTAACTCCTCCAAAATGATTGCACTGGCTTGCATTCATAATTAGGATTTCAGTTTATCAGTTAATCGAAGAATTATTTCTTTTTATTACCCTTGAATCATTTAAAAACAAAACCTCAAAAAAACAGCTACCTACTAGCTCAAAACCAGAAAATCGAACTATAGAGAAAGCATCTCTTATCTTCCAAAACATACCCAAGAGGGGAACAAGTAAAAGAAAAAGGAAGGACAAAATATTCAATGAAATTTTTTCAAACAACAATACATCCCTCTTAGAGAAGACTCATTTCATTCCCTGAGCAGCCTGCTTCAAATTCAAACTCGCCATGTGGAATCCGGGGAAAGAAATTTATTCTTTTCAGTCTACAAATTTTGGATTTTTGGAACCCTCTCACAAAACTGGAAAGAATCACTTAAGTACTTCTTCAGAAAAGACGTCCATGCTCCTACATACCTTGTCAGAGTGCCACAAATCTTCAAGAAGCATGTAATCTACAAAGGGAAAATCAAACTGAAGGTTGGTCGAATCCTTAACCATTATTGTTATTTTCCCTATTATGAGTTGTCGTCGCCAACATTGCAGATTACATGCTTAACCATTATGAGAAGAAAACACGACCTACCGACCATCACTATTTGTGTGCCGACTTCCCATCTGCTATGTCGCAAAAATAGAATGGGAAAACTCAGTTTTCAATCAAGATACTAATCGCGGCATTCGTGGAATGAATATGAGGATCTGCTGTAACCTTACCTAAGAGTGTTGCGTCAAAAGTTTTAAGGAGCCGCTTCAACGTCCTATCCAGGAGCCGCTTCAACATCCTCTTTCAGAAGCCGCCTAAACCTCCCTTTCAGAATATGCTTCAATCTCTTCCTTGGAGGCTGCTCCAGCATCTTCAAAAGCTGCTTCGACATCCTTTTCAGAAACTGCTCCAACAGCCTTTTGAGGATGTTCCGATTTGTCCGTATCAGAGTCGAGAATTATGACTCCGTTATGAATAGGGTAATCATGTTTATTTTCACCTAAAGGATGCTCATGCTCAATCCTTCATCGCTTTAGCCGAGACGCAAATCTTTCAGCCCTGGCACTTGTTGGATAAGAGGCTTCATCGCATCTCCACTTCTCCTCCATGTTGACCGAAGCCAGGAAAGCTTGAACACGCCCTCGAATGATGCTCCGATATGCAAACACTATGGGAAAAATCATCATTGATGACACTTTATTGTAGAAAGTCCAAGCTTTTTTACAATACTTGACTAAGAGTTGTAAAGGGTGATGTGATTCATGGTTCAACAATATTTTCCCAAAGTTGTGATTCTCTTTCGATTTTTTTTTTTGAAAGCCTAACACAACCCTTGCTTGTGTTGTATGAATATCTTGGACAACAAAGGGTGCGTATTGTACAAATATGTAACACAACACTTGTTAAAATTGTAGGATTACCTTGGACAACGAAGGATGCGTATCGTACAAATATGTAACACAACACTTGTTAAAATTGTAAGACTATCTTGGACAACCTAGGATGTGTATCGAAGAAATGTGTAACAACTCTTATTAGTATTATGAATAAGATTTGGACAACACCTAATTTGTGTAGTTGAAACATGGAACACAACTCTTATCAAAAGTTGTGTGCATAAAACTTTTTCGAAATTTTTTTTATAGCTGAAACCGAATTGCCGAAAGTATTTTACATTCACATTAAGCTTCCAGTGTAACACATTTACATTCATTCAAATGACCATTTATTTAAATTATAATGAAATGAAACCTACATCCATGAATCCAAATGACCATTCATGAAAAAATCAGTATTCATTGTACAATTCATAACTCAATTCATCAATTAGCACTTAAATTTAAAAAAATATCCAAGTCTCCAAGTCCTAGCTATTGTGTCTTGGATACAATTGTAAAGCGAACCAGCGAATCCTGAATCTCCACAACTTTTAGTCGCTTTTTGCCCAGATTGGATAGATGCAATTGAAGGTTACTTAGTAATTAACACCTGTGGAATTTCCAAGAGATTTAAACAAGTTAGTTTTCTCGAAAAGTATTCCAACAAAATCCCTTCATAAGAACTAAGAACAAGACAATGCAAGTAAATATGGATAAAGTAACCAATGGGTTTCCAGGAAAATACTAATAAGAAGAAGTGTGTCTCTATACTTTAGTTATAATGCAGTCACACGCACCCATCCAAAAAACAAACCCACTTGACTACATAGTTAGATATACAACAAAAGTGAATTACCTTTACTTCCCTCTCTACAAATAGGGCACTTGCATTTTGGTTCAACAACCTTAAGACCTTGGAATATCATCGCAGAAGCTGCAAAATAAGCACATGATTCGCAGAAAATATGGCCGCATCTCAAAGCCTAAGGATTAAAAGCAATCTCATGTAGACAAAAAACCAGAAAATTGGCATAAGCAATCTCATTATCAACAACACCATGAATAATTGAACATTCCCAACCAGAATCCTCTAATTCTGTATGCAATGCGCTGGCACTTGCTCTTGAGTGGAAGAAAATTACAGTCTGCCCTAAATGTTCCCCTAAATAAAAAATCTTATCATTAATGATACGTATCTTTGCAAGTTCATCGGGATAGTTCACCTTATATTGTTTTACTACATCTAGAGAGAGTTGTTCCCGCTCGACTAACAGTTTGTTTCCTTCTGTAATTACTCTTGATATAAAATTTCTGACAATGTCATTAAAACTTGTAGAAAATAGAAGCACCTGATGACCACAAATAAAAAGACTCAAATTTACTAGTGTTAGGATAGAAGGATAATTCTAACATACAACTAAGATGATAGCTTCCCAAACTCTTAAATAATTGACATTTTCAGATCAGAATACCAAAACTCATATTAGAGAAACATATGTCTGTTACTGAAACATATGTCCGTAGGTTCATGTTCGAAGCTCCCCTCTAACACTATTTTTCATCATCATATTTTGGTGTTCTTCAACAACTCTTGTGAAAATTGTGATAGGCTTAGTCACTGCCTTTATGGAACAGAGTTGTCATAGCTAAATGTCGTCACAACTCTTTTTCTTAAGGAGTTGATGTTTGTTTTCTTAGTGCAACCCCTTGTTTCCTAAGGGTTGGCAGTGATGATATACGACAACTCTTCCTTTGAAACAAGTTGTAAAACATAAGACTTTCTACGATATTTAGCAAAGAGTTGTAAAACCCCAGTTGTAGATGTATATTTTTCCTGTAGTGAAAGGACATACCCTATATTTCCCGGCCAGCTTCACGAAACAGATGATCTATCTTAGCTAATACCTCTTCGGATGCGGTTATCCTGCAATTGTCAGCTTCAAAATCCTTCCCTGGGGAGTTAAAATAATAATCATCTCCAGGAGTTCCCATCATACACTGCAGAAAAAGTGTCACGGTTATGTCAACAACTGACACGACAAAAAAAAATCTACAAGAGAATACGAAGCACGTACCTGAAAGAATAAAAGTTCAACTCTGTGAGGATCGATATGAAAAGAAAGGCTCAAGTGCTTCCATTGATATTCCGCAAATTGACAAGATCTGGAAAGGGAAAGGACTCTCTATCTGCCGTGTATAAAGGATTTAGATGTGGGATATCAACCGATTAGATGCGTATTTACCTAGAGATAATTGACGTATTCTAGGAGGACGATCACTGCGCGCCTTGATACTTCAACAAACATGTCTTGCTCAAATACCAAGACGGCCTTTATCCTGGTAACGTGTGTCAAACTTTTCTCGTGAATTTTCTTGACTATCACCATCTAGTGCTTACCCCGTAACAATGCCACTGTTACGTACTAAGCATGAGACTTAATGTTGATGGTGGTTTTTAGTTCATGGCTAAAATTATAAGACCACGTATTTAATGTGTTGTCATTCTGCAAAGAAACAGAGCTATTTAAAAGTAATTAGTGCCTAGGCCTCTTTACTCACATATGTATTGAGCAATTAAGTATATTTATATATAAAATTTATCCAGAATGGTGTTGTAGATGGTGGTTTTTTGACAAGGGCTAAAATCGTAAAACCATAATTATACATACTCATGATCCAGCAATCATATGAGTATTGAGGCTCATGTCTCTTAATGAAGCATGAAATTTCATGCCGCAAAAAACCTCTGACTGAGAATACTGTCTCTCAGAGCATATTTAGATGTGTAATCTCTCAACTGAGGAAACGACATATCTCATGAATACTGAGAAACTTTTATATAGAATCGAACGATTGGATGGATCCTAGACAACTTGCATGCTAGTATAGAGCAATAACGTCTTCAAGATGTAACAATGTTTTCCCTAACTATATGAAAGACATGTGTATAAAATCATTATGATTGGACAGCTCCTAGATAGCTTGCCTTCTAGTATAGAGCGATAACGTCTTCCGGATGCAACAACGTGTTTTCTATGACTATAATATACGTAATAAATATGATGCTTCAACTAGCTCATATCGCTCGATTATCGAATAATTAATGATCCTAGGCGATCGTGCTAGTACAAAGCCATCAATTAATTATTTCTAAATCACTAGATTCATTAACTGAATCCCTAGAAAATAATCTACATTCTTCATAATATTTCATTACTTCAATTCATGGTCTTCCCAGCAGAACTCCATAGGTTAGTAATAAATATTCAACGTACGGGCATCTGAGTTACCTTCGAGTAAGCCTCGAGAAAAATGGTGTAAATGTATTCAACAAATAATACATTAACAAACACCTAAATGAACAAACAAGTATTTCAAAATACGACGAGACGATGAACCTATGCAAATAGGAAAGAAAATAAAAAAATATTCACCAAGGCGATGAGGGACTGGACCCACCGGCCGGCCATTCACGCCATGGCCAGTCCCACGCCCAATTCTATATTTTATCATATTTTATCTATTTTCTTTGATCTCATGAAAATCCTTTCAGTTGAACAAATATCCTTCGTTTTAAGGAAACTCCTCAGTTTCATGGTGTTTCCTTCGCATCAAAGAAATAATATAAAACTAGGAAAGGTGTCATGGGACCGTGTCTACTAGCCGGACGGCTATGCCAAAGTTGTGGCCGGTCCCACTCCTCATGATTCCTCGTTATTTTATTATTATTTCCCTAATTTCATGAAAACTCCTTAATCTCATGATATTTCCTTGATCCCATGAAAAATAATATAAAATTAGGAAATCCGTGTAACCGGCCCTAGCCGGCCGGTCATGCCCTAGCTGGCCCACACGTCTCATTTTATTATTATTATATTTTTCATGTTTCCATAATCCCATGAAATTCCTTGATTTCATGATGTTTCCTTCAAATTATGAAAATTCCTTCAAATCATGAAATAATACATAAAATTAGGGAAAAATCACGGGACCGGGCCCTAGCCGGCCAACCATGCCCAAGCCAGTCCAACACGTCCCTTTTTTTTTTTATATATTTTCCTCATCTCATGGAAACTCCTTGATTTCAACAAAACTCTTTGGTTTTATGATATTTCCCTAAAATCATGAAAAAATATTATAAAAATAAGAAAAATGACGTGGGACCGGGCTCCTTGGCCGGGCGACCATGCCTTGGCCATATCCGGTCCCACACTTTATGATTCTCTTATTTTTTATTATTCATGAAGGTTTTTGACGGTTTCAGCAAAAATCCCTGATTTCTTCATATTTTCTTAAAATGTTGCTCAAACGCACACCAAAAAATATCAAAATTCTCAGAATTGAGACGCGAACACTTTGGTGACGTGATCATGTTACCTTGACCGAACAAGGTTGGCTCTTTGGCTTGCAAGGATCAGGTCCCGCGTATTTTCATAATTTGACCTAATTTGCGCAATTGCACGTATTAGGTCCAAAACTCTTCCAAACAATTTGGAACTTCATGGAATGATCATTATTTGATCCCGTGACCACCCAAGGCCGATTTCATGACCCCTTGGTCGGTCCTAACATCTTCATAATTAATTAGGTTTTATTACCTAAGGTTCAGGAGAGTATTATTTTAATAAATAATTAAACCAACATTTAATCATCCTTTCACCAACTGGTCTTCAAGAGACTTTGGTATATTTTGGCTCACGCGAGCATCTGGGAGATACATGGTTGATCCATAATCCCATGTAGTCGGTCCCTCCTTCAATCCGTGGTTAATTTTCAATAAACCATCAGTTAATCATCAATTGATCAAATTAGGGTTTTGAGTCCAAGGTTCATAATTCCAGATTCAAACGCTAATAATTTTACGTTGATCTCATGACCAACATTTTATTAATTATACTTGGTATAGTTGCTAGTATTCTGATTTAATACTTTATTTGGTCATGCTACCAATAATTCATCAAACGAGCAATATTTGCTCAGATGAGCAATACTTGATCAAACCAAGGAATATTGGTTCAACTATCAATATTCAATAATTCATCGAATGAGCAATATTTTATCACGTTAATTATCAAAGTTTATTCACGCATCATATCTCTGTCTTAATAGGCATGTTCAATTCATGAGTCTCTGAACATTTTCAAATCATGTTCAACTCAACAATACAAGGACTCATCGTCCCATGAAGCCATGAAGTCAGCAGCTGACTAACTAAATACACGTCTTCCTTGCAGACTCCACAATCACACGATACATCAATCGTGTCACATGGGGGGATATTAACTAGGGTTTTGGTCTGGCGGTCTATGGAACGTGTGTTCATACACACGATGAGAATGTGAGCAAGTCGTGCAATCAGTTGGAGGAATTAACAAAGTAGTGGATGAAAAATCAACCAAGTCTTCGCACGTTGAGCAACTGTTTTACACAATTTCCACTTCCCCATTCGTTGATTCCATCAAACTGTCACACTTCGTGGGATCATGGTGTTTACAATTCCAGCAATATAAATAAATATCTGAATAATGATTGAAACAAGGGGAATCTCACGTCAAATAGACAACACGAGATTAACAACACAACATCTGAGCAATTAATCTCAATAAAGCAAATTCAATTATTCAAAACTTATCTTATTTCAGAATACACAACACACCTATAATTTTCTATCACCATTTATCTCACACATTTTTCAGCTTCCCTCCTACAGATCGACCCATCCTCTCTTGTGACCGAATTTACTCTGGAATGGCCATTGTCTTGGTTTAGGCCGGAGTACTGCAGATTGATCTCTCGAATTCAAAGCATTCCCTTCTTGCAGTGCATCTGTGTGAGGTTTGACAGTTCACTCGGTTTAAGGAGTTTCCTCCGCATGGCGTATCCTTAATTTCGTAAAAACCAGCAACTCGTTTTGCCCCATCTACAGGTGCGTGCAGCAACAATCCCAAATATTCTATAAATTTTATTTCCTGCCTACATTACTCACTAATGCATGGTTTGTCGAGTACTCATTCTATTCCATGTTCCCCAGCCGAACTCTTAATGTTTACATGACATGACAATTAATGTTCGCTCGCAGCTGAGTATCATGAATTTCCTGAAGTGTCAGGATTAAGATATGCATGGAAGTACTCAATTAGTGGCATGAAAATTTATGCTGCCCTCTGAAACATAATTAGTGATTTTGTGCGAACGCACAAATTTCACCAGAAATTGATTAATTTTGTGATAGCCCACAAAATGTAATCTTTCTAGCCTAATTTTATTAATTTACTAAAATTAGGTCTTTTGTGGCCTGCACAATGTCTCGAACCCCATTGGTCGAAATTAAACCTATGCAAACTAGGAAATTAATCCATCATGGATTAGTAGGAGCAGGATCCTACCAAAAGTTGGAAAATAAGAAAAAAAGGGAACCTATGGAAATAAAGGCAGCAGTGCAAGGATGCGCGGCCACGCCACTTGACCGGACGGCATGCCCTAGTTGGCATCGCCCATGTTCGACCGCCCCGCCCCATATAACTGCATGCCGGCCCCTCTTTCCCATTAACCAATCAAAATGCTCTAAATGCGCAGCCTACACTTTTAAATTAAATTTGGAAGTTGTTTTTGCGGCAATATCTTGATCCCTATTGGTCGATTTAACTAGGTTAAACGACATCCAAAAGGTCACCCAAGGTTGGTCGAACATCTGGGAGAAACTCCTAAAGAATATGGATATGATCTATATTCCAAAAGTTTCGTATGGATGTCTAGTATAACATACTAAAAAATAACATCAATCGGATTAACGAGCTAAAAGATACATCTTAAAAGGAGAGATAGGTCATGGCTGAAAACTGACAGTCTTCCTGAGTTTTATTGTCGGGCTGTTTTCACCTCCTATACGATCTCCAAACCTAAATATTCCCGCTTAGGAAGATATGAAATTCTTTTTTGATAAGAATGGAGGAGAGGATCATCAAAATCCGAGTTCGTATGAGAATTCTACAACAGTTTTGGTATGGGCCATCTGTTATTTCAACCAATCAAAATTCTCCAAACCCGCGGCCAGCATTCACAATTACTAGTCAAAGTAGGATAGTCACACTGCCTACAAGGTCTTAAATAAATTAGCGGAAACCAATAACTGTCGCAAATCATCTCAGCCATCTAACTTGGCTAGCCAATTAACCGGTTTAGATTTAATCTAGGCCAACCAATATGATGCCAAAATGGCTACCAACTATCATTCTCCTATAGGGACCGACCATCACATCTTTTATGTACATGGATAGATCCTGGAAGCTAATCCAAGATAGCCGGCCGCAAGTCTCATGGCTTGACTTTTAACAAATGACCGCAGCCGCCAAGCTTGCACGTGATTGGTCAAAATAATTAGGTCTTGCAAGAAAGACCCATTCAACAACTTGCTACATATTTTCCATGAAAATCCTCGAGAAACCAAACATGTCACAAACTGGGGGATGTTCATCAGGGTATTGGTCTAGCGGTTTACAGTGTGTGGCGTGCAACACTCCCATTATGAAAAAGTGTCAGGAAAGGCTGACAGTTAGTGGCAGCAGAGAAGTAGTGGGTGTAACCGACCCGTCTTCCCTCAAAGTAAGATGTGGTTTTCTATATTTTTACACGATCCCCACTTATCCATCACTCAACTACTTCCACTTCCTATGAGATCAGGGTGCATTCAACTATGACTTGTATAAATAGGTTTTCAACATATTTCAACAAAAAAAACAAGTGTTATCAACACAAGTATCCAAAAAACACCAAGAACTTATAACTTACATTCCTCAAACAAGTTCCACATTCTGATACAAGTCATAAAAAACCACACCTTCAGAGTTAATCATTCTGATCTCAACACCTTCTTCGCTTCCCTCCCTAAGATCAACCCTTCTCATTCATTTTGTAACCGAAGCAAGACGGGAACGGATATTTCTTGGTTTAGGCCAGAATTATACAGATTGATCTCTTGAATCTAAAGTACTCATGTGCGGTACATTTTTTAGATTCGATTCTTGGCAGCACACCCAAATTTACCATTTCTAGCAGAATCATTTTTTACCCCAAAACACTTCCATAATTTTTTTCAATGGAATTCAATATTCCCCTCCTTATTTGTATTTTGATTGATGAAATAGTTGTATATATTTTTTTCTATGAAAGCCCCAGAATGATGGTGTTTCCATCTGATCATATCTCTCTTATCTTTATTCGGAGTAATTGCTAATGTTTTTTCCTTAATTTATGGCGAAAAATATTCATATAGTTTTCCAATGTCCCATGATCCTTCATTATTTAATAGCTCTTGAACTTTTAGCGGCAAAGAGACAATTCTATCACTTGGTTTATTTTCTTTATTTGTATTAGGTATCCAATTGTATTCCCAAATCTTCGTATTAGCTCCATTTTTCACTTGCCAGATAAAATTTCTTTTTTAATATTGAGAATGCTTGTCCAGATCCAAGAGTGTTCATAGTTTTTCGATGGTTCAAAAGGGTTTGTGTCGTGGTAGTATTCCGCTTCTAGAAGTTTCACCCTCGGTTGTTCTTTTTCTGCCATTACTCTACTGGCTTGCTTCGTTAGAAGCGCTATATTGAAATTATGAGGATTCTTTATTCCCAAACCCCCTTGCATTTTTGGTTTACACATGCATATCCACGCCTTTATATAACCACCTTTTCGTATTGACCTACCCTTATTCTACTAAAAATCTCTATGAATTTTGTCCAATTTATCTAAAGTCTCTTTGGGGGAGAGACGACATCTGCATCTGATACGTTGGGTAAGCTTGGAGGATTGATTGAATTAAAACTGTCATGCCCGCTTGATATAGAAACTTTGCTTTCTAACCTTGTAAAGGATTCTAGTATCTTTGAATGAGCGGTTCAAAATTCTCTTTTCTGTTTCTATCGAAAAAGAGAGAGGTTCCGAGATATATGTCCATTTTAGTCATCAGCGGAACCTAGGGATTTTTGCAATTATTTTTCCATATTTGGGATGAATTTTAATACTGAAATAGATTCCTGATTTTTGCAAATTTACCATTTGTCCCGTGATTTCCCCAAAATTAGATAAGACATCCAATAAAAAAAATTCTTCCCCTAGGTACGCTTTGGTGAACATAAAACAGTCATCGGTGAAAAAAAGGTGGGATATATTAGGGGAATGTTTGTTTATTTTAAGACCTGAGATCTTATTTTCTTTTGTGGATTTATCAAGGAGTTTTGAGAGAATCTCCATGCAAATTAGAAATAGATATGGAGAGAGGGTCTCCCTTCCTTAAACCCCATGAGTTAGAGGAAATTGGGCACGGGGATCCATTTAGAAAAATGGAATAAGAAGTAGTAGAGAAACCAAACGAAGATAAAGATTTTTTAATAAAAGGTCACTCTACTCTATCAAAAGCTTTGGATAGATCAATATTGAGAGCTAAGTAACCTTTTTTTTTAGGTTTTCATCAAGTGTAGCAGTTTATGTGCTATGATAATATTCTCCGTAATTTGTCTCCCTGGTAGAAAAGCAGATTGGTTTGGGGATATTAACCTATTTAAAATTGGTTGTAATCTGTTGGCTAGTATTTTTGATATGAGTTTATAAATTGTATTGTTGAGACTGATATATCTAAAATATGCCGGAGTCTGAGGTGTTGATATTTTTGGTATGAGAGTAATGAACAAGTGGTTCAAATCTTTCTCCATAATCCCCTTTCTAAAGAATTCTTGCGTAGAACTTATTATATTTGTTAGAGAATTGCTCGGTCGAACTCACAAGTGTTGTTATATCAAGGTTGTTTTCAAATTTAGTTTTCAAAACTATATCTTTATTTCTAGTCTATAATTAGTTAAGTCTCGATATAGGATAGAGTTGAGAACTGAACCAGTCATCATTTGCGTTCTACCGTTAGAAGGCGAAGATCAGCCGAAGATTTTGGAGAACTTCATTAACAAAAGGTAAGTGGAGGCTGAACCACATATTTCTCAAGTTATATTCACTTTTGTATCCTTGAGATAGTTGTCGCATAACTAATTAGACTAGCTTACATAGACAAGAATTTCAAGTCAAGAGATAATTATTTAGTTTATGAATTTCTCGAAATATAATGACTAAGATTAATGAACATTTGTTCATACTTGATCAAATTTCAGTGGAGAAAAATTTATTGCTCGGAACCAAATCATGATTCAAGTTTATCATTCGAAAATAGCCTGAAACAATGATATGTGTCATTGATATTTTAGGAATGTTTCGAATTGATTTAGAGAAATATATAACTACTATATTTGGAATACTAGACAGTGTTATCAGTCTTACAAACTGGGAAAACTGTTATATGTCTGAAGCCATATTACATGTACTTGTCCACGTAGCGGAGTAGCTATATATCGACTTTCAGATTTTGTGTGATATACATATTCGTATGTACATCATGGGAAAATATGTTTGTTTCGTGATCCAGATAGGTATGCGTATTCGTATGCAAACCATTTTGGAACTGTGGTAAGGGAACCGGGTTAAAGTAATCAAACCGGTATGCGAGCCAATACAGTTCTATGTTCTAGAACCGGTTTAGTACCCAAACCGGTACGTAAACTGAAAAAGTTATGTGAACTCCAGAACCGTTAAAAGTCTTAAGTTTGCAAACAGGTACGTGAAACTATGACTAAGCCGACCCACGAACGATTCAAGTAATTATACCTTGTACATTTACCAACTGTGTCGATTATGATTTAATTGTAATTAAATTATTTCTATGAAATGATTTTCATTTGATCAATTCTATAATTAACACTAGACTCATTTTATCACATGATTGTGACTCAAGATTAATGTCTTAGTGAACATGAAAATGAGGGTTAAGCTTTTAAAGTTCAAATCGGCTAGTTTCGACTAACCATATTGAACATATTCTTTATACACGGTTCGGTTACGGTTTACCTAACCAGAGTGTAAATCTTGTTTACATGAATAAGATTTAAAGCTTTCATTTAACAAAGAATATTGTCTGCTTGGTTCTAAAGATATCTTAGCTTAAACCTAAAGCAACTTAGGCTTTGAAGTCTATATAAGGGGAAATCTTGGCAACTGGGATCTTTGAATCCTGACACTACTTTTTGGTGTGTCCTAGTTGTATCTAGAGACTTCATCTCCAGAAACCCTTTTAGGGTTTAGAGACTACAAAGACTTTATTGGGATTCATGAAGCCAGGTCCAGTTATCTTTTATCTTGATAACCCGAGTATCCTGATGTTGATTGTTTGTAGAGCTTGTTCCAACGATCAAGATAGATATTAATCATCAAAATTCTCTTCGTCTTAGACTTTGTTGATTCCACAAGTTTTATACTTGGGAGGTGAATAATAATCTAGAATGTACTTTGAGTTGCATAAGTCCCGATTTTGAGGATAGACAGCCTTCTGTCAAGTTGTTATGATTTCCATCACCTGGATCTTCAATTTGATCTGATCATCCATTTAGATCATAAATCAGGAAATCAATCATAGGCTTAATATGTGGAAGGAAGATTTGGTTTAAAGTCTTTAATTGAGTTGAAGAAACTCTTAGTTCTTGTAAGACCATCTAAGGGAATCAATTGCGTGGAGACCTGCTATGATTCAAGAGGAATAAGGAGCGCGAATGTACCTGAATCAGAGGGAGAATGAGTTCGGGCTCAACTACATTCCATACCAAAGTTAATTGGTAGTAGGCTATTGTCTGTAGCGGCTTAATACAGATTGGTATTCAATCTGGATAAGGTCCCGATATTTTTCTGCATTTGCGGTTTCCTCGTTAACAAATTTTTTGGTGTCTGTGTTATTTCTTTTTCCTTATTATATTATTTATTTTTATAAATGAAATATAACAGGTTATGCGTTGATCAATCACTGTAGATAAGTTTGACCTTGTTTGTTGGATAAGACTTGATTTATCCTTGGATATTGGCCTTAGGTACTGTTTTGGGGTAAAATCTGATTTTGTTGGAAATGGTAAATTTAGGTGTGCCGCCGAGAAACGAATCTAAACCATAAACAAATGTATTGCACATGAGTACTTTAGATTCGAGAGATCAATCTATACAATCCTGGCCTAAACCAAGAAATGAGGTTGTTCCAGTCTTTCTTCGGTCACAAAATGAAGGAGAAGGGTTGATCTTAGGGAGGAAAGCGAAGAAGGTGTTTGAGATCAGAATGGTTAACTTCGAAGGTATGGATGTTTATGACTTTCATCAGAATGTAGAACTTGCTTGCGGAATGTAAGCTATAAGTTCTTGGTGTTTTCTGGATACTTGTGCTGAAAACCCCCGTTGTTGTTAGAAATAGGTTGAAAACCTATTTATATTGTCATAGTTGCACGCACCCTGATCTCATAGGAAATGGGAGTAGTTGAGTGACGGAGAAGTGGGATCGTGTGAAAACCACATCTTAATATGAGGGAAGACGGGTCAGTTTATACCCACTACTCCTCAGCTTCCACGAACTATCCGTCTTTCCTGGCACTTTATCATAATGGGTGTGTTGCACACTGCACGTTGTAAAACGCCAGACCAATACCCTGATTAACATCCCCCAGTTTGTAACATGTTTGATGTCTCGAGAATTTTATAAAAAATATGTAGCAAGTTGCTGAGTGGGTCTTGCCTAATTATTATGACCAATCACATGCAAGCTAGGTAGCGAGTAGTCATGTGTGACGATCCAAGTCACGAGACTTTCCGCAAGGAATAGCATGTGACGCCATTAGGTTATTTGTGAAGCCGATACTCATAAAATAGCGTATGTATTTGATCCATGTAAAGCATCGCTTTTAAGCAAGCATCTCAAAATAATGGATGCATGTGAAGCATCATTATATTGAGTCTGTCTTGGTTGATCGCGGAACCTAGTTTCTTAAAAAGAGCATGACCGACCATTTTAAGGAAGTTGCTAGGAGCTATTTATGCATGTCTGTTTTGGGGTAAAAATTGATTCTGCTGTTTTTCATAAATTTGGGTATGCAGATGAGAAACGAATTCAAACCCTAAACAAATATATTGCACAGGATTACTTTTAAGATTCGAGAGATCAATTGGTAAGAATCTGGCCTAAACCAGGAAATGGTCGTTCCAGATTCAATTCGATCACAAAGTGAAGGAGAAGGGTTAATCTTAGGGAGGGAAGCGAAGAAGGTGTTTGAGATCATAATGTCGAATTATAAAGGTGTGGCTATTTTATGACTTGTATCAGAATGTAGAACTTGCTTGCATAACGTAAGCTATCAGTTCTTGGTATTTTCTGGGTACTTGTGTTGACAACACCTCTGTTCTTCTTGTTAAAATAGGTTGAAATATTATTTATACAAGTCATTGAGCGCACCCTTGATATCGTAGGAAGTGGAGAAGTGAGGTTGTGTAAAAAAGTGGTGATCACCACGTTTCCATTATTAGGGAAAACTGGGCACACTTTTACCCACTTCTCCCATTGTTGTCAACCGTCCGTCCTTTCTTGACACTTTTTCGTAATGGGCGCATTGCACACCGCATGCTGTAAACCGCTAGACCAATACCCCAGTGAGCATCCCACAGTTTGTGACACGTTTGATGTCTCGAGTAAATGGGTAAAGTCGTGAGACTCGCCGCCAAAAACAGCACATGGTGCTTTTAGGTAAAATAATAAAATTATTTGTGAAATTGATATTTATAAAACATCGCTTTTAATCGATGTATATAAAGCATCGCTTTCAATCAGATGAAAATAATCGATGTGCAGGAAGCATCGTTGTTTTAGAGTTCGTTCAAATTAGTCTCGAATTGATCATCTTAAAGAAAGTAGCGTGACCGGAAACCTTTGGGCGATCATTTGAGAACCCTATGGGTGAGCTACCATTGTTCGATCGCTCCTTGTGGAGGAGGGGTGGCCGATGATCACAACGTTACCCTGTTGGCCTCCTAAAAATAAATCTAAACCATCTGACTAGGCTAGCGAAGTTGGATGGACGAGATGATTTATGGCAGTTGTGTATTTCCGTTGGATTATGCAAGCATCATGACCAGCCTCTTTTGGGTGATCGTTTGAAGGCCATATGAGCAATCCATGGCTTGGCCGATCACTCCTCATGGAAGAGGGGTGTCCGATGATCACACTGCCACGATGTTGTCCATCTAGAATCTGATCTAAGTTGTTCAACCAAGATGTAAAAGATGGACGGACACGATTTATTTGCGGAAGTTGCATAACGTCGATGACTTAATTTTAGGGTTTTAAAAGTCGGGAGATCACCCTTCTTTGGGAGAGCGATTCGGCATGTTTCTGGTTTGTCTTGGGCAAGTCGATTGACTAAGAATGTAGTTGGGTCGCCGGTGAACATGCCAGTACCCTGCCATGTACCTGATTGTACAACGACAAGGTTGGATCGAGACTTTAGAGAAATCTGATTCAGAGAACCAGCCTAAGAGGAGGAAGAAGGATAAACTAAATTCTATTTCATTAATTCCTAAAATTGGATAATCCTTTCAATACAGACACTAGAGCATATATAGCTTTCCACCCTAGCATCCAACGACCCGTATTAACCTAGATGGTTCTTATCTAACCATTCCTTACATTGATAAAGACACTCATTCCTACACTAAATACTACTAAACACAACTACTACTAAAGACTGACGGTAACATGATATGGGCACCCTCTCTACTCTCACCTAGTCGGTACATGACATTCCATTCCCCTTGAAAACATCCTTGTCCTCAAGGATGAAAGTTAAATGAACCACTTCAAAAATTGGAGAGTCACCTCACGGAATCCACAATGCCACTAAAAAACCACTGATAAGCACGTATGTGCTACATTTTATACCCATATTTATATTAGTTAGTTCTCGATATTTTGGCTAACGAAACTATTTTAATACTTTCATAAAAAGTACAGGTAAGCCCGAACACCAGAAAAATAACTAGCTAAACTGGAAGTTATAATGGCGTTTAATGGAGCAATGCAGCAATTCACTGTGCCAAGAATACGCGGAGCTTAATGGACTGTGGGATGCCTATTTAACCACATAAAGTTAGTGCACCCCATAACAAGTTTACTGCCATAAAATGAAACAAAGATTTCTCTTTGTAAACACGTGAAAGTCACCAAAAAGTTGGAAAATCTATTGAGTTCTGAGGATCGGGCGACTAGTGAGTCGACTCAGCAGGAAAATCGGTGATAGATTTCTTGTTTTCAAACTGCTTTTTGTGATGATTTTCATGTGTTCTTAACTGTTTTTGATCAAATAATGCTGTTTTTTTGTTCACTTTTCATGAAAATATTGCGAGAGAATCTAATTTTCTTGTCCGTTTAGTTTTGTGCAATGCCCAGTACTATCATATCTTTTTGGGGTTTATGTTTTAATCATCTTTTAAATCCAGTAGTTTATCTGGTTTTCTAACTCACTTTTTTTTTTTTCTGATATGGATTTCTAATTTTTCTACAGGTTCCTCTGGAGTTGCAATGGATTCCTTCCTATATTGGAGCTTTGTGCTAAGCATTTGCTTGATTCTCAAGACTATATTGTCATCAACGGCTGTTTTGCCTACTACAGTTTTACCCTACATTGCTATATAGCAAAACCACAATATGTCACCCTTGAGTTTCTCTCAATATGAGTACCTTCATTATCCCTCAAATAAATTTTTTGATGCCATGAAAAACCAGTGTCCGATTCTGATTTTGCAACCGATTTATTTCCAAAAAATTCAAAAACAAAAATTTCCCCCTATTCTCCCCCATGATTTCAGGATTAATAATTATTTTTCGGATCTCATGCAGTTAACTGCTAACGGAGCTATTCATATCCCTTACCCAGTTTATTTCACCCCGTTCTTTAGGAAACAAAATATTAGATTCGTCTTATCTTTAGCAACAAATCGCTCTACAAATAAAGGAAAAAACCATAGAAAAGTCACCACAATATCAAACCAAAACCCTAGCAAAAACATCTTCATCACAACAATGGAAGCTGCAAATAACAACACTTCTAGCCATAAAAATCTCCAGACCATTACTGAAAAAATGAAAAATAATTCCATCAATGGTAAAATATGCGCTATAGGTTCTGCGAAAAATATCAATAATGCCGCTACCGCTTTGTCCAGTAGTTTTATAGGTAAAATTATTACTAAGAATGATGAGATCGATGTTTCTGATAATAAAGAAGAGTTAAATATTCTTTGGAAAAACTACAAGAAGAGAGAAATGAAGATTGTGGGGAAATACATGTTCGTGTTTAAGTTCAATTCTGATAATGATATGAAGGATGTTATCAAGAAATCACCATGGAACGTACAAAGATGTTTACTTGCCCTACAGGAATACTCAACTGCCACTACTTATGCTGATTATGTTTTTAGAAAACAAACTTGGAGCGTTCAGTTCATAGGTTGATTGCTTGAACATCACCATGAAGCAGTAGTTAATGAAGCTATAGAAGACTTGGGTAAAAAGATCTCTACAGTGCCTTCCAATTGTAGACCACGCTCAGGCAATATGATAACAACTCGTGTGTAAATTGATCTCTCTGAACCACTTAAATGTGGAGAATGGTGGAACTCAAATCACGGAGAACCAGTATGGATTAGATATCATTGGCTAAAACAACCCCACAACATGTGTAATGATTGCTACATAATTGATCATGATGATAATATTTGTAAAGAGGTTGCTAAGTTACTTCGCAAAAGGGGCATGACTATAGAAGAGTATGAAGAGCACCAAGCTATGAAGGCTACAGGGAATGCTTCTAATAACCCTAAAAATGATAATAATAACGTGGTGCATGAAGAAGAATCAATGCATGATGCAGAAGAAGAAAGAATAGCTAAAAGAGATAGAAACCAAGAAGTGCATAATAATGGATCAAATCCATCTATACAAGGAGCAGTCTTAGCGGGTCATGGTGGGGCTACAAATGATAATACTATAAATTCAGTTAAGGGAATTATAAATAGGATGGAAACTGGAGAAAATGATATGCATTGCACTAGCACAAAGCAGAATCCTGAGCATCATCGGGAGGACAATGCAAATGAGGTATCTTATTCTTACAAAAAAAATTACTTTCTTACTATTGTCATTAGTCCTTATTGTCACTTTCATATTCTTCATTGCTTGCATACTCATACCTTTTATTTTTTATTTTGTAATTTTATTCATATTAAAAGCATGAGAGTCTTAGCCTGGAATTGTCAGGGTTTTGCTAGTAAAACTACTAGAGACCACCTTAAAGACCTCCTTAATAGATATAATCCTGATATTATATTTATATCTGAAGAAAAGATAGGTGAGGATAGAATGAAAAAAACTAATAAAACAGTTTAGATTTCCCAATCATAAACTCATATCCTCTAGAGGGCTAGATGGTGGACTGATTCTTCTTTGGAAATATGGATTCCATTTTAATGTTGTTAATGCAGATTCTTGGATAATCAATTGTCTAGTAAAAGATGATCCTTCAAAGCCAGAATGGATACTTACCTGCACGTATGGTTCATCTTATCCTCAACACAAAGAGAAGCAGTGGACTTATATAAAAGAACTGAGTCTAACAATTACTCAACCATGGGTTGTAATGGGTGACTTAAATCCGGTTTTCAATAATGAAGGGAGAATTCATGTGAGTGGAAGTCTTTCTTCTTCTTCTGGTTCTGGTCATACTTCTCAACAGAGGCTTTCTTCAAATAGTTATCATCATACTTCACTGGATTTGGTTTCATCTTCAAGGGACTCTCCTTTCATAAATCTCATATATGAAGATGGTTTGGAAGACTTGGGTTATACTGGCAGATCCTTTACTTGGTCAAGTAATGTTCATGGTACCGGCATCAGAAGATCAAGAATTGATAGAGTTGTAGTCAACAATGAGTGGTTTATATCCTTCCCAGACTCAAAACTGCTGAATTTACCGCAATTGGGTTCAGATCACTGCCCAATTATGCTATACATATCTCCATTGCATGGGGATAGGAAAAAGAATTGGAAATACTTCCAGTGTTATGAAAATGATGATACCTTGAAAAATGAAATTATTACAACATGGGAACAACCAGTAATTGGTTCACATGGTTTCAGACTTTCAAGGAGACTCATTGCTTCTAGAAAACACATATCAAAATAGAATAGAGAGAAATATGGTGACATTCAGAGCAATATATACCTCCTTCATTAACAACTAGAGGCCTTACAACAAAGCAGTCAACATTCAGACAATAATGATGAAGTTTTACATGTGGAAAACCAAATAGAACATTGGCACCAAAATCAACATGAATTTTGGGGCCAAAAATCAAGGGATGAATATTATCTTCAAATAAATAAAAATACAAAATACCATCATGCTATTGCAAACAAAAGAAGAGCTAGAAATAACATAATAGCACTGAAAGATGAAAATGGAAATTGGTGCACCACTAGAGAGGAGTTGGAAGAGCTACTAACTAATCATTATAGATCTCTTCATACTTCTTCAGAACCTGAAAAAAATGAATATATACTTAGATGTATTCCATCTTTAATTACTTCTTCTGATAATTTGGAGCTAATGAAGATTCCAAAAAATGATGAAATTCTCAAAGCTTTCAAAGATATGAAGCCTTGGAAAGCCCCTGGTCCAGATGGATTCCCACCTGGTTTCTTTCAGCATCATTGGGATATTGTAGGGAATGATGTCATAGAAATGGTGAAACACTTCTTATATACATGATATATTCTTAAGAGTTTAAATGCCAAATGTCTCACTGATACCAAACAAAAAACAAACAGTTTCCATTAGATTTGAGGCCTATATCTCTTTGCAACTTTTCTTACAAAATAATCTCAAAGATTTTATCAATGAGACTGAAGAAGGTAATGAAAATTGATATCTCCACTTCAAGATGCATATGTTCAAGGAAGACAAATAACAAACAATATCCATCTTTCTCAAGAGATTGTCCACGCATGAAGGATAAAAAGAATGGTAATAAGTATCTAGCATTGAAGCTTGATATGTCTAAATCCTTTGATAGGCTGGAATGGTCTTTCTTAAAATATGTAATGCTGAAGTTAGGATTTTTCTCAGATTTCTGCCATCTCATCATGGAATGTGTTAGCACAACTCATATTTTTATACTTCTCAACAAATCTCCATGCACTCCATACCATCCTACAAGAGGAGTAAGGAAAGGTGATCCTTTGTCACCTTACCTTTTTATAATAATTATGGAAGATTTTTCCAGACAACTCATTCAAGCTGAACAATCCAAGATGATAGAAGGTATTCAAATTTCTCCCAATGTTCCATCTATATCTCATTTATTTTTCGCCGATGATTGCTTATTGTTCATAAATGATGATCTGCATAATGTGAACAATTTACTTAAGATTAATGAAGATTTTGGGGCAGATTCTGGTCAAATGGTGAACTTTGGTAAATCAAGTGTTTATTACAGTGCTAATGTTCCACAAAGGTTTTGCAGAATTCTTTCCCGTAAGTTAAAGTTTCCTAGAATGAGTCCTAATGAAAGATATCTAGGAATTCCTCTTGTCATTGGAAGAAATAAGGTTATTTTATTTACTGGCTTGGTGGAGAGAATTAAAAACCGTCTTCACAATTGGAATAATGAATCTATGTCTCAGTGTAATAAATCTCTAATGATTAATATTGTTACTAACACAATCCCAACTTATTCTATGGGATGTTTACAAATACCAACTGAAATTATCAAACAAATTGATACTCTGCAGCGATAATCTTGGTGGGGTTTTAAAGAACACAAAGGCATCTGCATTACTTCTTGGAAAAAACTTGGTTTGCACAAACACTTTGGAGGCCAAGGATTCAGAGAGTTAAAAATCTTGAATCAAGCTTTACTTGTTAGAGAAGTTTGGAGAATCTGCACTAACACAAAAGAACAATGGGTTAAGGAAATGCAAGCAAAATATTTCCCTGGTACTCACATACTTCATGCTACTCTCAAAAAAAACTTCTCTTGGAGTTGGAAAGGACTTCAGAAGCAAATACACTTCATTAAAACTCATAGCAGATGGAGGTTGGGAAATGGAGTTAAAATCAAAATCTGGTTAAATATGTGGATTACTGGATTATATTATCCTCTTATACCAAAACAAGGTGTTACAGATAGTGAACAATTTATCTGGGTGCAGGAATTGTTTACTCAAGGAAGCAGGAAGTGGAATATACCACTATTAAATCACTTATTCGATTCAGATACAATAAATCTAATAAGCAACATGAGAATTCCTAGTGTTGTGGAGGATAAACGGGTTTGGATTCTTACAAAAAATGGAAACTTTTCCTTGAAGTCAGCTTACAATAAGTTACATGAAGATCGTCTTGGTAATCTACAGATATCTCAAAAGATCGGAAACTCAAATACAAGCTGGAAACAATTCTGGAGCATTGATACTTGGCCTAGAGTAAAGCACTTCTGGTGGAAAGTTCTGACTGACATTCTGCCAACAAAACAATGACTCTCAAGAAATTGCAGCTACATTAATCGATTATGCCCTTTATGCAATCAAGTAGACGAATCACTCCTGCACATTCTCTTCTTATGCCCATTTTCAAGAGCAGTATGGATGCAAATTCCTAGTGGAGCAGTAGTGTTAACTACAGTATAAAATGATGTTTCTCTGGATTTTGAAACTTGGCTGAATCAATCTGCTAATTTCCCTTCTCAAGGTGTTAACCTGCAATGCATTATGATAGTAGCACGGAAAATATGGAATCAAATATATGAGACAAACTTTCAGAATACGAAAGATGATCCCATTGCCACTTCCAAGAGAGCAATAAGATTTTCCAGCTACATGGATAAAATCAGTAGAGGGAATATAGTAAACCATAATACAACCATACTATCTGCTACTACTATACCCTCTTGGAATCCACCAGCTCATCCATATCATACTATTAATTATGATGCCTCTTTTGATCATAATACATGACTAACTGGTATTGCTCTTATCCTTAGTGATTTTACAGGGAAATGGTGTGGAGGAAAATCAAAGTGTTATGCAGGAGTAAGGGACTCGGAAAGCGCATAATGTCTAGCCTTCTCTGATGCTGTCAACTAGAGTCTTGCAATGAACTTTACACATATTATTTTTGAAACTGATCTCAAAAATATAGAAGGATATATCAACAACAAAACTTCAGGGATTGCATGGGAGAATGAAGATATTTTCATAGAAGTAATGAATAAGTTAAATACAATTCCTAATTGGAAGTGCAATTTCATTCCTAGAATTTGTAATAAGATTGCTGATAGATTAGCTAAACACAACAGGAAGAATGGTGTAACTCAAACATGGTTTGATCATCCACCTAAACACATTGAAAAACAACTTTTGTTGGACATGGGAGTTTTCCCACAGTAATAAATTCTTGCATCAAAAAAAAAAAAAGTCACCAAGAAGTTGAGAAATAGTGGACGACGTGTGTCCATCTTTCCAACCACTCTTCATTCGTACGTGGTTATCTAACATGCCTTCTCTTCTTTATCAAACGGGAGAAGTAAACACAATTAGGGTTGCAGTACACACGGTGTTAGGAGGAACGGTGTTGCTTCCATGGTTTAAATGGGATTTTGCTGCCACGGGGACCTTGGTTAATGTTTAGATGGTGGTGGTGATCTCGATTGGTTGTTAGCAGTCGATTTTGGGTTTTGTGTTTATGGTTTGCTACTGATCAAAACAGAAACTCGAGAGACAAAGACTGAGAGCTTCACAAGGAAGCAAGTTGGTGGCCTGAAGAAGATGGAATCAATTTCCTAATATATTGGTAGTGTGTGTTGGCTGATCGAGTGTAAGGAGGACACAATGGAGTTGGTTGTACGGTCAGCAATGGGGTTCGAATAACAGTGGAGTTCTGGTTGAATTGGTAGTGGCGAGATGGACAGAAGACAGGGAATAGAAATTGCAGGTGCAACTAAGCTAATGAAAAAAGCGTGTTAATATCAAGGATGAGAACATCGACAGCTCTTGGAAGTGAGTGGTGCGTTTACAGATTTGCAGAGATGGAGCTACAGGACTACGGCTGATTATTCAGTTGGATGGACTTCCGTCGAGCGAGAATATATGGCAGTGAAGTTCGGGCCTGTGTGTTGGCTGATTCAAGTCTAGTTTTCTGGGCATCGAACTAGGTACTGGTGATAGCCGAAGAGGTGATGGTCATGTGCTCACTGAGTGCAACCAGAGGTGATAATGTGGAGTTGGTCGGGCTTTAAAAAGTGTTGTTGCTGTTCTACTTGGGAAATAAGTTGGATTTTGAAAGCTAGAGCAGGTTATGGACCCGAATGGGCTGGGCCTTGGAAAATGTTGCTGGGTCTTGTTTTCTCGCGACATCTGCATAAACTGCATATAACTGAAGAGAAAGGAAACGAATAGGGGGAAGAAAAAGCCGGGGGTGCGGCTACAGGGCCGTCTACAACAGCAAACGGAGATTAGGGTTTGGAGTTTAATTTCTTCCGCTTAATTTCAATTAGCTAGGGATTCATTCATATTTGTTTATGGTTTCTAAGAAAGCTATGGTTTGCTAAATCGTTTGTTAGGGTTTAGATTGAAACCAATTTATTTATATAGACTCTACGATGATATTTCTAATAATGATTCATTGATTAGTGATTTCTCTTCATATAGCTTGGTGTTTTATCGTTCACGTGATTTTATAGATTATTTATGCTTTTGAATTGATATTTCGTGCTTCGGTTAAATCCCAAGATGTGGTATGCAAGGATAGATAGGTAATGCTTTAGGATCGCTATATACGAAGCGAAGGAAGTTACATCGGAGAAACTATATTTTAGAATTTAATATAACATCTTCCGGGACATGAGATTGATTTCGATATTTGTCTTGAGTAATAAATAAAAATTAGTAGAGTTTTATATGATTGAATTGGTGGAAGTCGAAAACCTTAACAACCCATCACCTATTTTGTTACGATTATTTATTATTTTATTTCGTCCCAATTATCTGAAACATCGTTAAACATCGTCTATTTGATTATTTAGTTTTGGTATTAGTTGGTAGAGTATTTCACACTCCTCGTGGGAACGACTTGTACTTGCCATTGTTCTACTAGTTATACACTGTGCACTTGCAGTATTTATTGTGGGTTTCTCGAGCGTACCAAGTTTTTGGCGCCGTTGTCGGGGAATGGTTGCATAATACACTCTGATTGATATCAATTTTTGTATATAGATTATATTTATTTTATTTTGTATATACTTTATTTTTATCTTTCTTTTTATATTTCTTTTAGTTCTTTTTACCCAGTTCATTTGAATATTTTCCAGGTACCTTAGTCTGAAGTGTTATAGGCGAAAAGATGCACTCGTAAAGCTTTTGCAAGGACCACTTGGAAGATACACTAGAGGTTTGCTTAGCACATTTTGGGTATGATTTTGATGATGATAGTGTTATTTGTGAAGTCAATGCCTTATTAGACTCTACACCAATGCTAGACACTAACAAATGGAACCCCAAACTAGAACCTCTAGTTATGTCTGAGTCTCGACTAGTTCCATCAGTCGAGAATGGTCCGACCTTGACCCAAAATCCATTAAGTTCTGATTTTTTGTTGTCTTGATGATATTGATAATGAAACTTTTGTGGATGAGAATGGGTCTATGAGTCATGATATTATTGCTCCATTGAGCCATTGTTCAGCAAGTGAATTTGAGATTATATATGTTCTTGTGCCGTATTTTGCTGAATTTGAACCAATATCAGCCGTGGAAGTTATTTCGGCTGATTTAGAACCTGATTTAGGGCATGCACCTCAACAAGAAGCTATTGAACAGTTTATACCTCTTTGTGTGAATGATTTACATATCCCGATATTGCATGGATTGATTATTAAGGATTATTTTGTTTGGGGAATGGATTCACTTATGTCTTTGGATGGTTATAATGATTGCAGGTGCATATTTTCAGTTGACCGGATTAGTTGGGTTGATCCCCAACTTTTCAGACTCTATATATATGACCGGCAACATACTTTGGAGTACCAACTTCATCTTGTTTGATTACGTTCTACTGGAAATCAGGGAAGCGAATACCTTTCGCTTCATGGGAGTCAACCTATCAGATTTGTTCCCTTTACTCTATCTTTTTATTTTTTTTTAAATCTCCCATCTTAATTTCTACGTTGGATGACTCAATTACATTGAGGACAATGTAATGTTTAAGTGTAGCATTTTCGTTAGGCTTTAAAAAAAAAATGAATGACCAGCTGTGTAGCGAGTCTTTTATTTTATTTTCTTGAGCATATAGATTTTTGTAGCTTTTATTTTAAAAAAAAATTACATGATATGACCAGCTGTTGAGCGGGCCTAATTTTTATATTTTATATTTGCATTATATGACCAGCTGTTGAGCGGGTTTATATAAAAAAAAATTGCATTTGCATTTTATGATCAGCTGTGGAGCGGGTCTCTATAAAATTTTTTTTTGGAACAACATGACCAGCTGTTGAGCGGGTCTTTCTGATTATACGTCTCGCTGTTTAGCAGACATATCTCGATCTTGCTGTTTAGCGGATCCATCTAGCTATTTAGCAGACATCCTTATACCGCTGTTTAGTGGTTTCTTCTAGCTGTTTAGCAGACATCTCTCGATCTTGCTGTTTAGCGGATCAGTCTCGCTGTTTAGCAGACAACACTCTTCATATCCAGCTGTGTAGCGGATATATTCTTTGTTTTGCTCGAGGACTAGCAAAATATAAGTGTGGGGGGTGTTGATAAGCACATATGTACTACATTTTATACCATATTTATATTAGTTACTTCTCGATATTTTGGCTAACGACACTATTTTAATGCTTTTGTAGAAAGTTCAGGTAAACCCGAACACCGGAAAAATAACTAGCTAAACTGGAAGTTATAATGGCGTTTAATGGAACAATACAGCAATTCACCGTGCCAAGAAGACGCGGAGCTTAATGGACTGTGGGCTGCCTAGTTAACCACATAAAGTTAGTGCACCCATAACAAGTTTACTGCCAGAAAATGAAACAAAGATTTCTCTTTGTAAGCACGTGAAAGTCACCAAGAAGTTGAGAAATAGTGGACGACGTGTGTCCATCTTTCCAATCACTCTTCATTCGTACGTGGTTATCTAACATGCCTTCTCTTCTTTATCAAACGGGAGAAGTAAACACAATTAGGGCTGCAGTACACACGGTGTTGGGAGGAACGGTGTTGCTTCCATGGTTTAAATGGGATTTTGCTGCCATGGGGACCTTGGTTAATGTTCAGATGGTGGTGGTGATCTCGATTGGTTGTTAGCAGTCGATTTTGGGTTTTGTGTGTATGGTTTGCTGCTGATCGAAACGGAAACTCGAGAGACAAAGACTGAGATCTTCACAAGGCAGCAAGTTGGTGGCCTGAAGAAGATGGAATCAATTTTCTAATCTGTTGTTAGTGTGTGTTGGCTGATTGAGTGTAAAGAGGACACAATGGAGTTGGTTGTATGGTCAGCAATGGGGTTCGAATAACAGTGGAGTTCTGGTTGAATTGGTAGTGGCGAGATGGACATAAGACATGGAATAGAAATTGCAGGTGCAACTAAGCTAATGAAAGGAGCGTGTTAATATCAAGGATGAGAACATCGACAGCTCTTGGTAGTGAGTGGTGCGTTTACAGATTTGCAGAGATGGAGCTACAAGCCTACGGATGATTGTTCAGTTGGCTGGACTTCCATCGAGCGAGAATATATGGCAGTGAAGTTCGGGCATGTGTGTTGGCTGATTCAAATCTAGTTTGCTGGGCATCGAACTAGGTACTGGTGATAGCCGAAGAGGTGATGGTCATGTGCTCGCTGAGTGCAACCGGCGGCGATGATGTGGAGTTGGCCGGGCTTTAAAAAGTTTTGTTGATGTTCTACTTGGGAAATAAGTTGGATTTTGAAAGCTGGAGCAGGTTATGGACCCGAATGGGCTGGGCCTTGGCAAATGTTGATGGGTCTTGTTTTCTCGCGACATGTGCATAGATTACATATAACTGAAGAGAAAGGAAATGAACAGGGGGAAGAAAAAGCCGGGGGTGCGGCTACAGGGCCGTCTACAAGTGTTCATGAAGGTCCTATTTCACTAGAAGATGATTAAATGACACATGTAATGGAACTAATTATGCTTATGAATCTAAAACTTTTGTTCTTTGAAGAGTGGTATTTAGGTAATTATGGAGTAAATGTTATTATTTTATGGTGTTGAAGGTGACAGTTCTGGTAGCCGAACACCAATTTCTAGAGTCAAAATAAGAAGGTTACCTAACCAAAGGCTAGTTGGTTAGTAAATTAAATTACAAGATATTTGAATCGAGTTTTACAACCTTTTGAAAATTTTGAAAATCCAGGGGATGATTTCGGTTAAGCGAGAGAAAACTCTTATATAACCGAATCTTAAAGTTCGGATGCAAATTAATTTCTTTGAGATAACCGAACTTTGTTGGGAAGGCTTAAAGACAACCGAACATATATGTGACACAAAACACACTTCAAAACAAACCTTAGAGTTGGTTTATGTTTTTTTCATCAAGAGAATGAGTTGTCGATTATGATGAGATAACCGAACTGGAGTGTGACACAAAACACACTGGGTTTATGTGATTTTTTCATCAAGAGAAGGTTGTCCAACATGTGCAATGACAAAATTTTGAAAATCCGGAGTTCGGTTATGCTTTTAACCTAACTTTTAGGTTCGGTGACTCTTATTTTTCAAGGTAAGATTATATGTTCCTATGACTCGAAATTATTAACATGTTACCGAACTTATAAGTTCGGTTTTGAAGGTTGCCGAAAACCATAATGTATTTAACATTTCAGCCTTCTAAAATTGAAAACACAAACCAGTTAAATCCTTAAGTAATTGTTTAAAACACAAAAACATACCAAATCCATAACCAATTTGTTTTTTGAAACAAATAATACGAAATCACTAATGACCACTCTACGACCCCTTTCTACCTCCTTGCTTTCCACATGGAATCCTTCACCTTGTTGTTTGATTTGAGGCGCGACCCTCCCACTCCTTGTAGTAGGCGCTTTGTTCTCAATAACATTCTCAGCAAATGGGAAATTTCTTCACCTTTTTCTTTCATAACTCAGTATATTTGCATAGTATATGTCTCTGGATAATACCTCTTGCGGATACGGAAACTGAAAGAGGAGTTTTGTTAGTTAAGGGTTAACTTAAATAATACCTTTTGTCGAGATGCAGGTTACGGTTTGGAGGGTTTGTTTCTTCCACATTGATTTATTTCACTTGAATCGGACTTCTGTTTTGCATATAACTGAAGAGAAAGGAAATGAACAGGGGGATTCATTCATAGATTTTTGTTTGATTTCTTCCACTTGATTTCAATTAGCTAGGGATTCATTCATATTTGTTTATGGTTTTTAAGAAAGCCATGGTTTGCTAAATCATTTGTTAGGGTTTAGATTGAAACCAATTTATTTATATAGACTCTACGATGATATTTCTAATAATGATTCATTGATTAGTGATTTCTCTTCATATAGCTTGGTGTTTTATCGTTCACGTGATTTTATAGATTATTTATACTTTTGAATTGATATTTCGTGCTTCGGTTAAATCCCTAGACATGGTATGCAAGGATAGATAGGTAATGCTTTAGGATCGCTACATACGAAGCGAAGGAAGTTACAACGGAAAAACTATATTTTAGAATTTAATATAACATCTTCCGGGACATAAGAGTGATTTCGATATTTATCTTGAGTAATAAATATAAATTAGTAGAGTTTTATATGATTGAATTGGTGGAAATCAAAAACCTTAACAACCCATCACCTATTTTGTTACGATTATTTATTATTTCATTTCATCCCAATTATCTGAAACATCGTTAAATATCGTCTATTTGATTATTTAGTTTTGATATTAGTTGGTAGAGTATTTCACATTCCTCGTGGGAACGACCTGTACTTGCCATTGTTCTACTAGTTAGATATTGTGCACTTGCAGTATTTATTGTGGGTTTCTCGAGCCTACCAACCACGTGAGAGCCATAAATACATGTATAACAAGCCCAAACGCCACTCCCTCTTTGTTTTGTTGACATGTGAATCTCAAAGTTGAAATTACTCTCTCAAGGTGAAGCAATAACGTCTTGAGTGTTCGTTTTCCCAAGTTAAGAAGACCATTTATCTTCATAAATCCATGTTGAGTGGGTACCTATAGAAGCACCACTTGCATCGACAGTCTTGACTTTGTATACCACGAAATGATATAACTGTCCCCTCAACTCTGCAGCTTCAAAAATTTGACAAGGAACAATACACGTGGCAGTAAACCTAGAGTAAACCTTAAGGTGCTTGAGAACTTCACGTTGGAGCCTTAGCACATAGTTGAATACTATGAGAAATGTGGAAGTCGCAACTTCAGTGAGAGATAATATTGGTACAGACTCGTTCACAGCTCCGACTTGACTGCGAATTCTCATCAGTACATACTAGAGATTAGTACCACCATTTTCTTCAAGTTTCCATCGCGAGGATATAACATTAGCACAGTTGGATCTATAAACATCATGAGCCTGAACTGAATGCTCTTCAACCATCGTAAAAACTCCAACAGGATACAACCCCTTGGTGGTGTATATACCCATGACAAAAGTCGATAGCAGCACCAGGATATAAGGCTAGCATAACACAAAGAAAACAATACAATCCTGGCAGAATTATCACTTCCATATGCACAAGTATTATCATCACCACCTTTCCACCCAACTTCTATGTAAACCAGAGAAACCCCAAGGCTGTTAGAATGAGAAATCAATTTTTCGTCAAAGGTGAAAACAGAGAAATGAACTTTCATTGTAACACTTCGCACACGCCCTAATCTAGGTAGAAACAATTTGAATTTCCACCTCAAGTATCCATAAAAGCTTACACCACCAACCATGACGAGCAGCTCTTTGATTTTCACCCCCCTCTACAAGAAACTCCTCTCAGGTAGAACAACCATCATTACTACCAAAAACTGTAGAACTAAGCTCTTTTGGTATCCCGGTGAAAAACAAAGTAAAACTAACACCACTTGATATATTGTTGTTGATGGTGGTTTTCGAATATGGATAAAATTGTAAAACCTTGTACTTAATACGTTGACGCCCTATAAGGGGATAAAGCCATTTAAGAAGTGATGAGTGCAAAAATCCTCTTCACTCACTGAGAAATTCAATATATATGGAATTCATTCAGAATGGTGCAACAATCCCGAATATTCTATGAATTTTCCTAGTAGCATTATCCATTTAATGCATTGTGCGCCTTGTATTTTCCTACTGTTCCGCAAGAGAACCCTCAATGTTGTCATGACATGACGATTAATGTTCACTCTCAGTAGAGTATCATGAATCTCTTGAAGTATCAGTAGTGAAGTCTGCATGAAATTACTCACACAAACTGTATCGTTGTCTGAAAAAGAGATCTTCGTATCGACGCGCTTTTAGGATCTAGCTCGGTCGAACTCAAAGAAAAATCCAGACTGTCTATATCAGTCTCAAAAAATGATCACGGCCACATACTTTGGCCGCATGATCTAACAAGTGTAGCCTAGTCCTAACAGAGCTAGGCAATCACCATGGTGACCACCAACGGGCTCACTAGTACCCTATTCAATCGAGTCTCACTAGGTGAATTCCCAAGTACTACGAACGTCAACCCTTATGGGTGTTCACGCAGTTAAGAAACTAGCTCGAACAATCTAAGACCGTTAAAAATGTCTTTAATGCATCATGACCGTCCAACTTAGCCATTCTAGTTGGACGACTAAGATCTTCCCTTGAATGATCAAAGAGACGCCTACATGCACGTTGGCAGGATGACTTCCCCCCTGCTCAATCGACCTTCCTACGACAAGTTTATAGGGCAGCAAATCGTTTTCCCAAATTAAAGCAAAATGCGATTATTTCCAAAACCCTAATTAGGGTACGGTGGTAAGGAACTGTCACAAATCAATCATGTTCGTCTAACTTCTCCAACCTAATTGGACGACTTAGATCGTGTTTCGGACGATCAAGGAGGTGCATATAAAATCACTACCGACCCAACATTGTCCCTATTCGACCGACTTACCAGTGGGGAGTAAATGAGGCAGAAAATCACTTGATCGAACTAGGATGGACGCGGCTTTCCTGAAACCCTAATTCTTATTTGTGGCAGTATGCTACTGTCGCGAATCGATCGTGACCACTCGTTTTTGCCAGCCAAATGGAGTGGCTTAGATCGTATTTTAGATAAAACAAGAGATGTCAACACGCTCACTGGAAGCTCTTCTTCACATAGTTCCAGTCGACCTACTCGAATCAGCGTACGGCGCTTGGATTCGATCAGTTAAAACAGGGTGTCCGCGTAGCCACCAAACCCTATATCAGCGACAAATGATCGATGTCGCAAAGCCATTTCGTCCGTCCATCTTCGCCAACTTGTACTAATGGCTTACAATGAATATTAAGCTATTTATTGGGAGTGGCAATGATCATCGGCCACCCCCACTTCGCAAGGAATAATCGGCCAAGCTATGCCTAGCACGTGCGGCTCCAGACGATCTCCCACAAACGACCCCTCCCACTGCTTCAACATCAGCCATTAACTGCCGCAAATCGTCTAGACCATTTAACTTGGCTAACCAATTTGAGCGATCCAGATCTAATTTATATCGACCGATAGGATTTTAGAATGGCTACCATCTGCCACTCGCCTACAGGAAGCGATTGACTAAACAATAGCTCATCCCTGGAGCTACCAAACGATCGCCCAAACATGTCCGGTCACGATCTTCTTTTAAGATGATCGACTCGCGACTAACTTAGACGAGATTTAAAACAATGATGCTTCATCGACTATTTTGATCTGCTTTAAAGAGATGCTTTACGTGCATCGAGTACTTACAATATCTTATATTGGCTTCACAAACAACTTAGTTGTTTAACCTAATATCGTCACGTGCTATTCTTTGGGGAAAGTCCCATGACTTGACCCACTTACTCGAGACATCAAACGTGTCACAGACTGGGGGATGCTCACTGGGGTATTGGTCTGGCGGTTTACGACGTGCGGCGTGCAACGCGCCCATTACGAGAAAGTGTTAGGAAAAGATGGACAATCAACGGTAACGAGAGTAGTGGGTGAAAAGTGAAAGATTTTCACTCATAGTGGAAACGTGACAATCACCACCACCTACACAACCCCACTACTCTGTTACTCAATCTCCTCCACTTCCTACGAGATTAGAGGTTTGCGCTCATTGACTTGTATAAATAAGCTTTCAGCCTATTTCAACAACAACATGAATAACGCAAGTGTTAACATAGTATCCAGAAACCTTCAAGACCTGATAGCTTCCATTTTGCAAGCCAGTTCAACATTCTGATACAAGTCATAAATAGCCACACCTTCATAATTCAACATTTTGATCTCAAACACCTTCTTCGCTTCCCTCCTTAAGATCAACCCTTCTCCTTCACTTTGTGATCGAATTGAATCTGGATCGTCCATTTCTTGGTTTAGGCTAGAGTCTTACAGATTGATCTCTCGAATCTAAAAGTACGCACGTGTAGTGTATTATTTAGGGTTTTAATTCGTTTCTCATCCACACACCCAAACTTACCAAAAACAGCAGAACCAGTTTTTACCCTCAAACAATTGGCGACAACCGTGGGAGGTTGATCTCTCGGTTGCAAAAAAAATCGATTTCAATCTTCCCAAATTGATAACGGGTAGATCTTAGTTATAAAACTCAGTCATTAACCTGATTTCATTCCAATCACCAATATCAATTTAAAACTCTGTCATTAACCTGATTTTATTCCAATCATCAATCTCGATTTCCGCTCCATGATGTATCCCTACCAGTTGAATTCTCTGAAAATCACAAGTGACCAGAATCCAATCACTATGGAAGATATGACCAGGATGTTAGAAGATATTCTCGCGAATCAAGCTAACATCGCTGAGCAAAAAGACGAGATGCTTCATATTCTAAGGATTGTCAACCCGATTATGGGAGGAATCGGCAAGCGTTCACCCAGCGAATGCCATCAACGATATAGAAATCATACATGAGCATAAAGGAAATAATCCACAAGATTCAACCAACAACAAGGAGACGAAACAATTTTACGGGAAACGACTCGCCAAGAGAGTCATGGTACCGGCGAGATAAAAGATAAGCACCCATCTTACGAAGATTTGTTAAAAATATGTATCGAGAGATCCTCGCAGAAGTCTGGAGGGTTGTTCAACAATACACAGCCTCAACTGCTCATACTCTGCCAGAAGCACCCGAAGAAGGAGAAATCAACCAAAGCCTTCAAGAAAACAAAGATTGCACTAATGAATGGTGCTTAGTTCCACCACCTCATAGTGCTACCGTTACCAATGCAGAGTCCTTTACAAAATTTATGCGTCTACAAGATCGCTGAGCTAAACGGTCTGCATATGTGTCAACATACACGCACGTCTCTACTCCGCCCTTGAAACGAGCTTCATACCAAAGTCCGCGGGAGTTCTCACAATGACAACCGTTAACACAAGAGAAACCAGATCTGTAATACCCGCACTTTCCATTTCCAACAAGAAAGATTATGGAATTACTAGAAGTTTGGGTATGAGACGGAGAAGTTCAATTACCTCCCGTATAGCGTCCTACAAATGATCAAGAGATGACGGACCCGAGATTAAGGTGTGCAGTTTCATCAAAGTGATTGAACCAACTACGGGCTTCTCGAGGCTCGCCATAACAACTTGAATTCGAAACGATCACCCTTGGAGAATTCAAGTCTCGTTCAACCGAGATCTTGTGAACAAGTAAGTTTCGTTAAACAATTTTATATTTTAAAATCCTTCTGGGGACTTGACGCATGCGTCCCACATCGAGGAAGGGATTCAATGATGCAGTTTTTCTTAGACACCACATTATCTTCCTTTTACATGTTTCCCTTTTTATGCAACATTTGCAATTTTTACGAGATAATTAGAATGATCGAATTCAAAACCAGAATGCCGGCTTTCAGCCGATTCAAACATAATTCCTTTCAGAAAGTCATTCATAAAATCCTCTAAAAAATAAACAAATTCAAAAATTCAATCACCTATTAGTTCAAAAACCAGAAAATCAAACTGTGAAAGGAATTCCTCACATCACTCAAAATACCTAAAAGGGAAATATAAAAGAAAATGCGCAAGTATTCAAGGGAAGTCTTTCAGCAACAACTGGTTCTTTTTGGAAAGAGCGCCTTTTATTTTGCGGAGAGCATCCTGCTTCATCTCCAATTCCAAGTATAGCCTCTCGATCTCCTCCTCTTGACGAGTAATGAATTCCACGGAGGGAATTTTGTTTGCTTCATCTTGCAGCTTCTGGATTTTAGAAAACCCTTCATAGAACCAGGAAGCATTGAATTCAAACTTCATAAAAACATCTCGGTGGAACTCCCAATTTGAAACCATCCAGTCATACTGCTCATGACATGAAAGGAGGATAAAGCTTATTCGACACATCGGACCAACATGCAATACAACCTTCTGTAAGCGGTTTCACTGAAGAAGCAAGAGAAAAACCACCGAGATACAACATCCTGCGCGTCCAAAATCGTCGACTTCAACTCCAGTACCACATGCACGACTGCCAACATCAAAGATATTCCATATCTGGTTTAATGGTGACAACATCTATGAGAGACACTTTCAGAATTTCGTCTCCCGTAGAAGAAGTAGTTGCGTTGCCAAATAAGGTTGCGCATGGGACTTAAGAGGTACATACAGACTCTTCATGTCAAGAGCTTCATCATATTTGTAGAACCTATTAGTTAAGTCATTCGCATGAGGGAACTCCCCTACTCCTCAAAGACACGATCCAGAAAAGATTAAATCAAAGGAGCGTCGCTGGAGCCTGCTTAGCACTACCCATCTCAAAGGTACTGAACTTGGAGAGACGCAAGCCCTTTGTAATTATAATTCCAAGATGCCCAAAGACATAGCTATATTCGAGGGAGCATACATAAGACCAGCGATATACCTGGATGTCTATGAAACACAACGTAGACACAAAGACGTCCTCATGATCAGCAACTCGTATAATCCTCATCAACATTAGATTCAACTCCAACTCTCAACCAAATTATTTCCTCAGAAACCCAGTGGGATATCATCTATCAAGACAAGATGAAAGATCAGTAGATACTCGTGAGCAGGAGACTGTCTCCCTCTTCTCCAATTCATGAGGAACATCAAGGAAGCTATCGGTTCCATCATCAGCTTCTCCATATAATAACTATACAATCTCTAGCATTATATGAAGACTACCAAGTTCGTGCAAGTAGCTACCACGCCTCTCCCTGCCGGTCTCTTCTGATCATAATTGCTGCCAAGAATCATTGTTGCTCTCCAGAGCTTCACCATAGCAACAACCACTACCGACAGAGAGCCATGTAACTCACGCTTGAGACTGAGGCTCGACACATGATCCCTTCATTGTCAAAGACTTCTTCAACACAAGAGAGATGGTCAATCAAGAAGCATGTAATTTGCAAAGGAAAATCAAACTGAAGGTTGGTACAATCTTTAACCATCATTGTTATCTCCCATATTTCGAATTACTGGAAGAGAGCGTGGCATATGTTGAGATGTTACAATAGAAATGGTATTCTTTCCCATGAGCAGAAAACACGACTTGCCGACCAGCACTATTTGTGTGTCGTTTTCCCATCTGCCATATCATATCGCCTCAGAAGAACGGGAAGAACTCATTTTTTGAAATCAAGAGTTAGGGCGTCCTCACTGAAGTTCTCTCCAGAATCCGCTTAAACACACACTCTAGAAGCCGCTTTAATGCACGCTCTCTTCAGAAGCCGCTTGAACGTATACTCCAGAAGCCGCTTCAACACACGCTCTCTCTCCTTCCACATCAACACTCTTTCCCAAAGACACCTCAATATTTCTTCAGAGGTCGAAGCCGCTTCAACACCTTACCAGCAAATGCAATGGAAGTACGTCTTTCAAGAGAAAATAAGCTCGGGATAGTTATACCTGGGGACTGCCAGAAAAGGATGCCTTCACGTCCCTCAACAAGTTTATTCATAATATTAGCAATCATTGTTGAAACTTTATGAGCCGCATAAAATTTGCAACATGAAGACGTACATGTGCATCAAATACTCCAAAGTACAAATCAGAGATTTTTGTCACGTGTCCAGACACGCAATCGATTCTGAAGTGTAACTGGGGACTGCTCAATCACATCCCATTCCATACAACAATCCAAGATTCATAGGATGGTTCAAAGGATTTCGCTTAGAAATAAGTCCTTGAAACCTAATAGAAGTACATCGGTAATAGAATGCCTCTCAGCTCGTTTACTTCACTCAAAGACTCCGGAAGATTTTGCTGACACAAGCATTTCACCATCGCAATCAGAAGGGGAAAAATGAGCATATCAAATAAAGGGTCAAAATGAACGCAATTCCATTTCAGTCAATGCTCAGGAGTTTAAAGAAGATTTTCGTTGCGACTCAGCAGTCCGGACTCCAAGCAACATAAGTCAAAGCCTCTCGCAATTGAGCGCAATGGAGTTTAACAAATTTTGAAATCTACCTGAATGCAATTGACATATGATAGGAGGGAAATCACTGCAAGCTTTAATACTTCTTTAAGCGTATCTTGCTCAAAGACCTAGCCGGCCTCTATCCTGGTAACATCTATCTACCTTGCCTCATAAGTTTTATATTTGACCATCACCATCCATTGCTTACCCCACAACAATGTCACTGTTACGTGCTAAGCAGGGGACTTAATGTTGATGGTGGTTTTTTGAATAGGGATAAAATTGAAAAACCATGTATTTAATGCGCAGACGCCATGCAAGGGGATAAAGCCATTTAAGAAATGATGAGTACAAAAAACCTCTTCACTCATTGAGCAATTCAATATATATGGAATTCATTCAGATTGGTGCAACAATCCCGAATATTCTATGAATTTTCCTAGTAGAATTATCCATTTAATGCATTGTCCTCCTTGTATTTTCCTACGCTATGTTCCGCAAGAGAACCCTCAATGTTGGCATGACATGACGATTAATGTTCACTATCAGCAGAGTAGCATGAATCTCCTAAAGTGATAGTATTGAAGTCTGCATGAAAGTACTCACACAAACTGCATTGTTCTCTGACAAAGAGATCTTTGTATCGACGCGCTTTTAGGAGCTAGGTCGGTCGAACTAGTTTAAATTTCTCAAAGGAAAATCCATACTATCTATACCAGTCTCAAAAAATGATCACGGCCATTTGGCCGCATGATCCAACAAGTGTAGCCTAGTCCTAACACATCTAGGCAATCACCGTGGTGACCACCAGCGGGCCCACTAGTACCCTATTCGACCGAGTCTCACTAGGTGAATTCCCAAGAACTATGAACGTCAACCCTTATGGGTGTTCACGCTATTAAGAAACTAGCTCGAACGAGCTAAGACCGTTAAAAAGGTCTTTAATGCATCATGACCGTCCAACTTAGCCAGCCTAGTTGTCCGACTAAGATCTTCCCTGGAATGATCAAAGAGACGCCTACATGCACAGTGGTGTCCTGACTTTCCCACTTCTCAATTGACCTTCCCACAGTAAGTCTATAAAGCAGCAAATCGTTTTCCCAAATTAAGGAAAAACGCGCTTATTTCCAAGACCCTAATTAGGGTACGACGGTAAGGAACTGCCACAAATCGATCGTGTTCATCCAACTTGGCCAGCCTAATTGGACGGCTTAGATAGCGTTTCGTATGATCAAGTAGGTGCACATATAATCACTGACGACCCAACATTGTCCCCGTTCGATCAATTTATCCGTGGGGAGTCAATGAGGCATCAAATCGCTTGATCGAACTAGGATGGACGCGGCTTTCCTGAAACCCTAATTCTTATTTGTGGTAGTATGCTACAGTCATGAATCGATCGTGACCACTCGTTTTTGCTAGCCAAATCGAGTGGCTTAGATCTGATTTTAGATGACCTAGGGATGTCAACACGCTCACTGGAACCTCTTCTTCACATAGGGACATTCGGCCTACTCGAATCAGCGTAAAACTCTTGGATTCGATCAGTTAAAATAGGGTGGCTGCGCAACCACCAAACCCTAAATCAGCGACAACTGATCGATGTCGCAAATCCATCTTATCCGTCCGTCTTCACCAACTTGGACGGATGGATTAATTGAGTATTAAGCGATCTATGGGGCATCATAGTGATCATCGGCCACCCCCCCCTTCGCAAGGAATGATCGTCCAAGCTATGCCTAGCCCGTGCGGCTCCGGAAGATCTCCCAAAAATGGCCCCTCGCGCTGCTTCAACAAAAACCATTAACTACGGCAAATCGTCTCGACCACTCAACTTGGCCAGCCAATTTGAGCGATCCAGATCTAATTTAGATCGACCGGTAGGATTTTAGAATGGTTACCATCTGCCACTCGCCTACATGAAGCAATTGACTAAACAATAGCTCATCCCCTGGAGCTACCAAACAATCGCCTAAACATGTCCGGTCATGCTCTTCTTTTAAGATGATCGACTTGCAACTAACTTAGACGATCTTTAAAACAATGATGCTTCATCAACTATTTTGATCTGCTTCTAAGCAATGATTTACGTGCATCGAATATATACGATATCTTATATCGGCTTCACAAACAACTTAGTTGTTTAACCTAAAAGCATCATGTGATATTATTTGCAGCAAGTCCCACGACTTGACCTACTTACTCGAGACATCAAATGTGTCATAAACTGGGGGATGCTCAATGGGGTATTGGTCTGGGGGTGTACGGCGTGCAGCGCGCCCATTACGAGAAAGTGTTAGGAAAATACGGACTGTCAGCAGTAACGAGAATAGTGGGTGAAAGAGTGACCGATTTTCCCTCATAGTGGAAACGTGACAATCACATCCACCTACATAACCCCACCACTCAATTATTCAATCTCCTCCACTTCCTACGAGATCAGAGGTTTACGCTCAATGACTTGTATAAATAAGCTTTCAGCCTATTTCAACAACAACACGAACAACGCAAGTGTTAACATAAGTATCCATAAACCTTCAAGAGCTGATAGATTCCATTTTGCTAGCCAGTTCAACATTCTAATACAATTCATAAACAACCACACCTTCATAATTCAACATTCTGATCTCAAACACCTTCTTCGCTTCCCTCCATAAGATCAACCCTTCTCCTTCACTTTGTGACCTAATTAAATCTGGAAGGGCCATTTCTTGGTTTAGGCCAGAGTCTTACAGATTGATCTCTCGAATCTAAAAATACTCCCGTGTAGTTCATTGTTTAGGGTTTTAATTTGTTTCTCATCCACAAACCCAAACTTACCAAAAATAGCAGAACTAGTTTTTACCCTCAAACAACTACACAAACCGAGATTAAGCAAGCATAATTTAATGCCCTGCTGCAAAGAATTATGAAAAAAGTTGCGGCGCTAAGAGAAAGAAATATAAATTTACAGGTAATCCTTTTTGAGAGAATATGCGATTCACCAGCGTATTGTCTTGCAATAACTGAGATATTCAGCAAATTTCGTGAACCGTTTCCTAGATGCAAGATTAGAGGAGCACAGAAACTCCATTTACTGTGATGTAGTTAATTTATTAACTCCCTCTCAGTATTAGCTTCATAATTACCAATCACTTGAAGTACCAATCTGGACCATAGAACTGAACCCTACAACCTCTTACGCAATAACTTGTAAATAGCACCCGTACAAACCTATTTTACCGACATATATGTAATCGATATCTCACTCAGCAGCTTCAATGAGTACTCAAGTTTGAAAACAAGTGCATTAAAAATTATTCCACTGTAATTTGCCAATATAATGGACCAATTATACTATTTTTCGCGATCAAACAAGGAACGAGTAGCAACAAAATAAAGATAGAAAAAAACACTACCATGATCACTGTCGAGCAGGATACTAAACATTGCCATTTTGACCATATAGCTGTAACATGGAGGAGAATTCTGACATTCATATACCCGCATTTTAATCACCTCAAGTAACTTACATATGAGCAGTATGAAAAAAAATTCTCCTCCCTTCATACTTAGCAGTGAACATACCCTTTTTGTGCGTTGTTAAACCTCACCACTCTAGCCAATAAATGAAACAAAAGTTTATTTCTCTCTATAAATTCAGCACGCAAATTCCCCTCACCACCAGATTTAGCAACATAGGCTATGATAATGCTCAACGAATTTAGAAACTGTGGTTCAGATGGATACTCATGACTTGGAAACATCTCACAAACCAAATCTCTATTGTACCTTATCAGTAATGCAGACCCAAGAAGAACAATCACATAAAAAGGAAATATAACGAAACCATATTCATATATACCAGCAGAACTAGAGAACCTCTGAATAATATCTGACCCTTTGCCACGATCAAATGCTCCACCTATTTTGATTTGCTAGAAAGCATCAACTCCAACACCACTCAAACTCCTACTCTCAGACATTTTATCAAACATATTGCTCACATCTAAATTTGCAGCATTATTAATACATAAATTAATGCACAATCAAATGGATAGACCAGAAATCTAATTGGTACCCAAAACTTAAAATCCATATAACAATCAATTTCTCATAAGAATTGAAGGAAATAAGGGTACCTCGATCAAATAATGAAAGAGTGATATCGGGGTGGATAGAACAACAACCCACACAATCTATTTTGTTGTAGAGAATGGACAATAACTTCTTCAAGTATTCATGATTTTTGAATTTCTTCTCAAACTTGTTGAAATTAAAGTCTAGGGAGGAATCATTTACCTCACCACTTTTTATTTGACTTATCCAGGTGAAGTAGCTTATCGCTGGTTTTGAAATTTCTTTAAATTATGAACTCAAACGTCGGTTGAATCTTCATCTTCTTCCTCATTGGTAGGATGAACTAATTAAACCACAGTTGAAACTTCTTTAGTTTGAGAACTCAAACTATTTGTGGAATCAACCAATTCTTCAAAGAAATAAGAAGTAATCAACTCAAAATCGGGAGATTCACAAACATCTATCGAAGGTTTTTTCACTTAGAAAGGAGAAGGAAGAGATGGAGCAGTATCCTGAAGAAACAAGATCTGTTGTAACTTCTTCTCTGCCATGGATAACCACTTTACCCTCCTCGAAATCCAGTAAGCTCGAATTAGACAGTCACTGTATCCCAACCAACGCTTATACTGCTTCGTGCACATATCTAGATCCTCCCTTGCTAACCTCTCTAGCTTCATAATAGGAACAATTTTTCCCTTCATTTCTACCCATTTTTCACTTGATAAATTCGTTCGATCCATGATTTCTCAGGATGGAACGGCTCTGATACCAATTGTCATGTACCTGATTGTACAATGATGAGGTTGGATCGAGACTTTAGAGAAATATGATTCAGAAAACCAGCCTAAGAGGAGGAAGAAGGATAAACTAAATTCTATTTCATTAATTCCTAAAATTGGATAATCCTTTCAATACAGACACTAGAGCATATATAGCTCATCTTTCTACCCTGGCATCCAACGACCCGTATTAACCTAGATGGTTCTCATCTAACCATTCCTTACATTGATAAAGACACTCATTTCTACACTAAATACTACTAAACACAACTATTACTAAAGACTTACGGTAACATGATATGGGCACCCTTTCTACTCTCACCTAGTCGGTACATGACATACCCTTTTGTTCATTCAAGGGAAGATCTAGGTCGTCCAATTAGGATAGCCAAGTTGGGCGGTCATAATGTTTTTGAGACCGTTTTTGCCGGTATTAGATCGTTTGAGCTCATATTTCAACAACTCGATCATCCATGTTAGGTTTAGCATTCAAAGGCATTGCGGGTGTACTAGATGGAATCCGATCGGTTGGGATGTTAGTGGGCCCGCCTGTGGTCATTATGATGATCGTCTAGTTCCGCTAGGAGTAGGATAGGTCTGTTGAATTATATGGCCAAATCGTGTGGCCGTGATCTTTTTTTAAGACTTATATGGACAGTCCATATTTTCCTTAAGGAATTTAAATGCATTCGATCGCGCTAACTTTTAATTAAAAAGTGTTGTTTGAGGGTGAAAATGGTTTCTGCTGATTTCGATAATTTCGGGTGTGCGGGTGATAAACGAATTTAAATCCTAAATAATGTACTGCAAGGGAGTACTTTAGATTAGAGAAATCAATCTGTACAAATCCGGCCTAAACCAAGAAATGGACAAATCCGGCCTAAACCAAGAAATGGAAGCGAAGAAAGTGTTGAGACCAGAATAGTTGACTATGGAAGAGTAGTTGTTTTACGACTCATATCAGAAAGTGGGAAGATAACATATGGAGAGCTAGCAAACATTTTCTGAGTGTTGTATGTTCCCTGACCTGAACTTGTTGTTCGGTTAAAATAGGTAATGCCTAATTATACAAGTCGAAGTGAAACATACTCTGGTCTCATTAAGAAATGGAAAACGGGTGAGTAAATTGGGGGAGGTGGTAACCGGTAACGCCTGGAATTGATGTTTCATAAAAGAAAGTGTTTCACCATTACTCCCTGTATTTACTAACTGCCTCATCCTTATGAAACTTTCTTATAACGGGCGTAGTGTACGCCGCACGCTGTAAACCGCCAAACCAATACCCAATGAGTATCCCCTAGTTTGTGACATGCGTTGATGTCTCGAGTTTTTTTGTGGAAAACATGTAGAATGTTGTTGTTGTCTGGCAAGTTGAGCTTGGGAGACTTGCCGGCTCGGTGGTGACCTTCGACGGTCGAGATTATGCATCTTAAGAGGAAAGGTAGTCGTTGATTATTGCAAGTGACATGAAAGCATGATCAGTATGGCTTTAATATGGCTTAGTTTAGGCGCGGCCAAAAGTTAAGGTTTTGGATTTGTTTAGGCGCGACTAAACTAGGGCCAAAGGTTGCCATGCGTGGGCTGGTAACCTTGGACGTCTAAGATCTACACCTTAGATTAAAAAGTGGTCGTTGATTTTTGCAGGCCTTCGTTTTGGTAGCCGCATAAGGAAGGTTGATATGGAATGGCGCGACAAGGTGGTTTGCATGCCATTGGCATAATTGGTATGGTATGCCTTGGCGAGGTTTGGCATGGCCAAAAATAGGGTTTTGGGCCAAAGGTTACCACGCGTTGTTTGGCAACTTTGGTCGGCTAGGATTCACATCCAGGATGGAAGGGTGGTCGTTGATCGTCGCACGCCTTCATTTAGGTGGCCGCAATATGGAAGGCCGGCATGGTATGGCATGGTAAGGAAGTTGGAATGCAATTGGCACATGTGGCATGGCATGCCTTGACGCGGTTTGGCGTGGACAAAACTAGGAATTTGGGCCAAAGGTTACCATGCGTTGTTTGGCGACCTTAGACATGCTAGGATTTGCATCTAGGATGGAAGGGTAGCCGTTGATCGTCGCACGCCTTTATTTTGGTAGCCGCATAGGGAAGGTCGGCATAGTATGGCGCGGCAAGGCAGTTGGCATGCCATTGGCACATGTGGCATGGCATGCCTTGGCGCAGTTTGGCGTGGCCAAGACTAGGGTTTTGGGACAAAGGTTACCATGCATTGTTTGGCGACCTTGGACGACTAGTATTTGCATCTAGGATGGAAGGGTGGTCATTGATCGTCACACGCCTTCGCTTTGGTAGCCGCATAGGGAAGGCCGGCATGGTGGGGCCAAGGAAAAATAGTGCAGATGGCTTGGCATATTGGGGCCAAGGGTTTGGCATGGATGGATTGGCATGGTGGGGCCAAGGCAAGGTGCGGTTGGCTTGGCATGGTGGGCTAAGGGTTTGGCATTCCATTGGCGTATTGTGCGGCTAGCATGGTTGGGGCCAAGGAAAGGTGTGGTTGTCTTGGCATGGTGGGGCCAAGGGTTTGGCATGCCATTGGCACATGGTGAGGCTAGCATGCCTTGGCATGGTAGACTTGGCTGGCATGGTTTGCCATTGGCATAATGGTGCAGCTGGCTTGGTTGGCATGCCTTGGCGCGGAGATGAGGATGGCATGGTTTTCCATTGGCACAGTGGTGCGGCTGGCATGGTTGGCATGCCATGGTGTGGTAGCATGAGAATTAGGGTTTGGCATAGATGATGTCAGTCGATGTTAAGGGTTCTGTCGTGGAACATGACCCATGTAAAAAAACGGTAACCTGGTAATTCTTGCGTAGGTGATAAGAGCCTAAAATACATCTTTTGAATATTGATTTCCTATGCTTTTCTTAGTTAATTCTCTTGTATTTTTGTATATTACGCTTTGTTTTGCTTTTACATGTATTTTGGAGTCATTGGAGTAAAAGAAGAAGAAACAGGTGCAAAAGGAGCAAAATTGTCATTTCATAGGCAAGTGTTATTGGGAGTCCAGCTGAGGATAAGGGACAACCATATGAGGTACGCTAAAGACAAGCTATTGTTCGCTAAGGGGCTACCTCCCTCCTTATAACTCACAGAGGAGAGTCAGGTCGAACTTTCCACATCAAGTTCTCTGCTTCTGCACTAATTTCTCATCCCGGTAAACCATGGTCCTTGCGGTGGTTACAACAAGTTTTGGAAGAAAAGAAAAACAGGGAGGGGTGTAAATATGTTGTATCCTGATAAGGCTTGCAAGCTATGACGTGAAAGAAGACTGAGCTTCCTAATGTTCAAAATGGTGATTTGCTATCGATTTTGGGTGAATAATGGAGGAGAATGAAGAGTAATCCAGAAGTAAGAGCTGTAGGAACAATGGGTTTGATTTGAATTCGAATTGGCAGCTATATAAATGAGCTTTGAAGGGTTTTTGAATGAAGTTCTCTTGGAGATGAGTCAGGGAAGATAACGGTTACTGCCAATTGATATATGCTATGAATCGAGATGTTTCAGAGTTTTGAATTGATGGGTTTATGATAGAATCGTATTATGCAGGGAAGGGGTTGAATTGTGTGGCCTTGAAAGTGCAACCAGTGTAAAGACATTTTCAGTTTGCGAGTTGCACAACAACTGTTTGATAAATTATTTAAACCACCATCTTGGTTTCGTCAGTGTATTCTGTGAGCTTTGTGGGCAATTTTGAGAGGTTAAGAACTAATTGGAGCATTCGTATATTGGCCAAGAGAACTGGGTGAGCCTTGAGTTCGAAATTGATAAGGTTTTGAAGAAGTTTACAAGTAATGAAACAGCCGCAAGAAGAGGGCATGTTCTTGTTGTTCACTGCACTAGTTCACGCCGTCGACAAGCCATGGTTCAAGGCTCATCTGCAAGGTTCTGTGGGATTGAAGGAGACGTATTTGGAAGGGTTGAGACATGATTCATAGGCTTGGAAGAACAAGGAACCTCGGGATAGATTCTTAGCCGAGAAAACAGCAGGAGATGAGCTCTCTGCCATTGTTATGAAGCACTGAATAAGATAGTTGTGCAAGAGTTATGGTTTTGGCTGAATTACAGGTGCAGATAGTTGGTGGTGTTAATGTTATTGGTGCTTCACAGAAGAATCAAGAAGGTGGAGTTGTTGGTGGCAGTGGCTTGAGCTAGTGTTGAATCTGTCAAGTAGCTGGTGCAAATGCTGCAGCTAGGTATTGCAGTTAGATCAATTGAACTCAGGGAGCTAAGATGAGTGATACAAGTATTGGTGTTAGAGAGATGTTGTTGCTACAATGGAGAAGGGCATGTGAAACTGGAGCTGCTGTTAGCAGGGGTAGCCGAGTTAAAATAGGTGAATCTGGTAGAAGTGGTTGTAGTTAGCTTGAGGTTGCGAACTGAGATGGAAATACTGGTTCACCAGTTTGGTGCAACTGCAATTGGTTGAATGATGCAGTTATCGTTGGCTGCTGTGGAGCAGCTGTGAGATGAACTTCTGGTGATGTTGTTATGTTCTTGGGAATGGCAGGTGACCTTAATAGATAGAAATGAAGTTGTTATTGTAGCTACAGAAGATGGAACTGTTGGTGGAGCTTCCCGAACTAGAATTGGAGCTGAGGGCTAAGAGTTGGTTTGCCGGTAACTTGCAGGATAGATATGTGTTGAACTGAAATGGAAAGTTGGCTGATGTGTGATTGAGGAATGCAATTGGTGAGCTGCTGCTGCCATTGTGGAGACTGGAATGGATGAGAATTGGTTGACCTGAGCTGTGAAAGATTTTGCAACCAAAGATGCAGAGAACACTGCGAAAATGCAGTGAGATTGGCGAGCCAGTGAGCATAGTTCCAGTTGTTGGATTTTGGAATAGAAAGTGGGGATCGCAATGTTTCAGTGAATCATGGAGGGGGTATGAGTCGGATGAGGAAGTTGGTGGCCGGGTATATGAGCTACGTGTCACGCTTTTGGGCGCGTTTTCGCAAGAGATAAAGAATTGGTTTGGATGATTTTTGTGAATGTTTGAAATGCAGCGAAGGGAAGATGAGTTGCTGGAAGTACATACTTGCTGGTGATAGTTTCTGATGACAAAGGCGGCCATAGACAATTTTCCGGCGCCGATGACCGGATTCTGACGATGACGTCAGCAATCCGGCGACCCGTTTTTGGACCCAAATTTTCCAGAGACTTATTTTCACTCATGGGCTTGGTGGAAGAATTTGAGACGGGTTTTGAGAAGATTTGACCTACTTTTGGGTATCCTTTTGGGAGAGGCATATAAATAGAACTTTTTATCTAAATCTTATATCTTATCTTCTACTTTGGTGCTTAGGGTTTAGACATGGAAACCCTTCTCTTTATCCTTGTTATGAACTCCATGAGCATAAACTAATTTTATTATTGGTGATGGATTGATTTGATTTCACATAACATGTTTATTGTTCAATAAATTAGTTTTGTCTCATATTATCGTTTATGATTCACCATTAATATTGTTGCATGATTGAATGTTAATTTTGTCAAGTTGCAAATTGGTAGAACTCACATGCATATCTTTTGCTAGATTAGGGTTATTATACGCAAAAGTGATAATTCCTGATTGCAAGTAGCACAAATATGGTTATTGCTTGTAGTGATATATCCTAGTAACCATATGTGAACCATAACCTTTGTTAAATCGGATTAGTGCTTTTACACGTTCGATTGCTTTGATTGGCCTAATTTCATAGAACTTAATGCATCTAGGGAATTAAACTTGATTAGTGCTTTTACACGTTAGGTTGTTCTCTTAGATATAATTCATATTCGCATCTTTTAATGTGATTGTTGATGACAAGAGGAAATTAGCGGGATATTCTTGCGATCGAGGTATTCTAGGGCCATTGATAAATAGAGATTAAATATCAATTCTACTTATTGTTAAAAAAAATATGTTTGTGAATGAAGATGAATCCTTAACTAATATCTTTTCTACTTGATTTATTTGTTTATTTTCTTTTATATTTGTTTTAGTTTTAAAAATCAGAAAAATCCCCCTTGTTACTTTTAGGAAACCGAAAAATATTGACAACGAAAGCCTCTCTGTGGATACGAACTCTTTCTTATCACTACTACATTTATTTTAGTTAAGTAAGAAAGTGAAATTATATTTGTGTCGGCTGACAACCGATCAAATTTTGGCGCCGTTGCCGGGGAGGCAGTGGTTGTCACTTGTTTTTGGTTTCTTATTTTTTTTAGCTTTGTTTTTGTTTTATTTTCTGGTTTTTAACCTTGTTTTGAGAATCGTGTTTCAGGTACTTATTTCTCATGGATGGAGCATATTGGAACAACGGATACGGTTTTCAACAACCTCAACAATATGACAACTACCAATTTCAGGGGTATAATCAAAACCAATTCATTGGTTATGACCAATATTCCATGGAACCTTATGGTTTTCCTCAACAACCTTATGGCGGGTATGTGTGTGAACAACCACAAGGATTGGAGGATTCTTATGCTCGTGAAAAACAAGTCTCTAACTTGTTAAACAACTTTTCCAACTTTGTACGGAAAGAGTTTCAAAAAGATAAAGAGGCTACAAACGAGCAACTCCAAGAACTTCGTGAAGGTATTGCTAACCAACAAAGAGATATTGATCAATACAAAGAAGAAAGGTATGAAGAAGAACTTTGTTTTTAAAACAATAATTATTCTAATGTGCCTGTGGTTTGTGATGAATATTTGATTGATGCTAATGTTGAAAAAGGCCAACCTTTGGGGTCTTTCGTTGATAATTGTGTAGTTAACTCAACTCTTGATCTTAATAATGATCATTCACCTATTCAAAAGGATGATTTTGAGACTAGCAACACTAAATTCAGTGAGAACCAATCTTATGTTAACTATGAAAGTGATGATGATTATGAAGATACATCACTTGAACCAACTCATGGTGACATTTCCCAAAGGTGTACCGCGGAATCTTTTTGGGATCAAGATGAACATGAAGAGGACTATGATGGAACTTATGTAGATAACTCAAGCATTGATCTTAATAATGATCAAGAGCCTATTCAAAGTGTGGAGCTTGAGGATGATGCATTTTTGAGTGTTCTAAAGAAATTCCTCATAGTGAAATTTGGATCCGCAGTAGAGCATGTGCCTAATAACGAAGAGGAGTATGTTGAGAATGAAACCGATTTGACCAATATTGTGGAAGACCCAATTGAGCATGCAAAATATTGTAATAAAGATGTTGATGTCGAGACTTTGGTTAAGGCAGAAACGAATGAAGAACTGTTGCAAGTTTCAATAGAGGACCACGATGTGCAAGAGGTAAGTAATTCACTTGAAGTTTCTAAGGATGAAGAGGATACTATAATACAAGAGTTGCAAGGTTTGGCTAATCCTTTGCCTATTTATCCTTCTCCTTTATCTCTTATTGGATTGAATATATGTGCTTCGAGAATATTGTTAAATGACTTTGTTTCTCGATATCCACCATTAGAAACTTTTGATTCTCATACTATGAATGTTTGCAAAGAAGAAACCATAGAAGTCCCTGATTTTTATGTTCTTTATACACTTCCAAGTGTGGGGGAAACTTCTATGGGGCGATAGCTTCAATTCTATTTTCTTGTACTAATATTTGTGTGAAGCTAATATTTGCAAAACAGGTTACATGGAAGGATCCCCAACTTTTCAGATTATTGATGTATGGGGAATTCGTCTTGCAAGTCGGGATGACGACTTTAAACCAAGCGCTAAATGGGAGGCAACCCACCGGTTTTGTATCTTTACCTTTATCTTTTTATTCCTTAAGCATTTTATCTTTATTTTCTTTGTTTTTGCATTTCATTTGCAAAATTTCCCACCTTGAACTTTCTTTGGACGATTCAATTTTACATTGAGGACAATGTAAAGTTTAAGTGTGGGGGAGCATTTATATGTTTGTATAGTTTTTTTTTAGTTTGTTTTATGTCTCAATAAAAAAATATCAGAAAAATAGAAAAACCAAGAAAAAATTGTGCTTTTTGAACTCCGAAATCTAGAAACTTGTTCCTTTAGGATGACACCATTAGTGGATGGAACCATTTTGATTGCAGGAGTTGAGGAACTAATTAACTAAAAGGGACGAACATACCTCAGAAATCATAAATACCATGATAGTTGTTACCATATCTCGGAATATCTCCATATCACATTCTATTTTTGTTTTTCCATATTTATCTATTGTTCTCTAAGTGCTTTGGTGGGTCACTAAAAATCGACTTGTTATTACTGCTAGGATGAAATAGAGTGATTGAGTTGCTAAAAAAAAAAAAAAAGACCGACCAATTAGACCAAATGGAATAAAAAAGACACTTGGATAGAAGTATGTGTGAAACGTAGTCCCTGTCTCCGTCGCCTAAACAAGCGTGGAATGCAGGATCCATGGCAACTATCACATTCTTGCTGACAAGAACCATGTGCTTGGATCCAAAAGATCTAATCATAATGTCTACAAAAGAGTGAAAAAAAAAGTGAAAAAAAAAGAAAAGAAAGAAAGTATTATATTGGTTGAATAAAATCACTTCTGATTCCCTTGTATATGCCAGTGAGTTGATGTAGAATTCAAACCATTAGATCAATCCAATAGGATGCATAGGTTCATCTTGGTAGTGACCTTCAGACAGATATGGAAAACATCGATCACTTGTGAACATTCGCCAACATCTACATCTATATCCATCTTCTTAATCTTTTCATTGTGATTGTGGTTTGTTAGTTTCCGATTATTGTGGCTTGTTCGACTATCTAATTAGAGATTTATTTACTTATATATGAATTGGATTTGCAAAAGGTACCTCCTCCTGTAGTCATTTTGGATTCGTTCATGGATTTGTCACAGGTAGCTGGAGTTGGAAATATAGGTTTTGTAGGTAGACCTCTTGTAAACCTTCACGAGACTAAAAATCGTCCACTAGGGACACCTAGGGGTTCAAAGGCTTGTTATTTATGCTAAAATTAACCGTAGCCTCGACGACACGGAGTTGTTGTATTTTTGTTTTGTTTTGTTTGCTCGAGGACTAGCAAAGATTAAGTGTGGGGTAATTTGATAAGAGCCTAAAATACATCTTTTGAATATTAATTTCCTATGCTTTTCTTAGTTAATTCTCTTGTATTTTTGTATATTACACTTTGTTTTGCTTTTACTTGTATTTTGGAGTCATTGGAGTAAAATAAGAAGAAACAGGTGCAAAAGGAGCAAAATTGTCATTTCATAGGCAAGTTTTATTGGGAGTCCAGCTGAGGATAAGGGAAAACCATATGAGGTACGCTAAAGACAAGCTATTGTTCGCTAAGGGGCTACCTCCCTCCTTACAACTCATAGAGGAGAGTCAGGTTGAACTTTCCACATCAAGTTCTCTGCTTCTGCACTAATTTCTCATCCCGGTAAACCATGGTCCTTGCGGTGGTTACAACAAGTTTTGGAAGAAAAGAAAAACAGGGAGGGGTGTAAATCTGTTGTATCCTGATAAGGCTTGCAAGCTATGACGTGAAAGAAGACTGAGCTTCCTAATGTTCAAAATGGTGATTTGCTATCGATTTTGGGTGAATAATGGAGGAGAATGAAGAGTAATCCAGAAGTAAGAGCTGTAGGAACAATGGGTTTGATTTGAATTCGAATTGGCAGCTATATAAATGAGCTTTGAAGGGTTTTTGAATGAAGTTCTCTTGGAGATGAGTCAGGGAAGATAACGGTTACTGCCAATTGATATATGCTATGAATCGAGATGTTTCAGAGTTTTGAATTGATGGGTTTATGCTAGAATCGTATTATGTAGGGAAGGATTTGAATTGTGTGGCCTTGAAAGTGCAACCAGTGTAAAGACATTTTCAGTTTGCGAGTTGCACAACAACTGTTTGATAAATTATTTAAACCACCATCTTGGTTTCGTCAGTGTATTCTGTGAGCTTTGTGGGCAATTTTGAGAGGTTAAGAACTAATTCGAGCATTCGTATATTGGCCAAGAGAACTGGGTGAGCCTTGAGTTCGAAATTGATAATGTTTTGAAGAAGTTTACAAGTAATGAAACAGTCGCAAGAAGAGGGCATGTTCTTGTTGTTCACTGCACTAGTTCACGTCGTCGACAAGCCATGGTTCAAGGCTCATCTGCAAGGTTCTGTGGGATTGAAGGAGACGTATTTGGAAGGGTTGAGACATGATTCATAGGCTTGGAAGGACAAGGAACCTCGGGATAGATTCTTAGCCGAGAAAACAGCAGGAGATGAGCTCTCTGCCATTGTTATGAAGTACTGAATGAGATAGTTGTGCAAGAGTTATGGTTTTGGCTGAATTACAGGTGTAGATAGTTGGTGGTGTTACTGTTATTGGTGCTTCACATAAGAATCAAGAAGGTGGAGTTGTTGGTGGCAGTGGCTTGAGCTAGTGCTGAATCTGTCAAGTAGCTGGTGCAAATGCTGCAGCTAGGTATTGCAGTTAGAGAGCTGTTGTTGCTGCAATGGAGAAGGGCAGGTGAAACTGGAGCTGCTGTTAGCAGGGGTAGCCGAGTTACAATAGGTGAATCTGGTAGAAGTGGTTGTAGTTAGCTTGAGGTTGCGAACTGAGATGGCAGTACTGGTTCACCATTTTGGTGCAGCTTCAATTGGTTGAATGATGCAGTTGTCGTTGGCTGCAGCGGAGCAGCTATGAGATGAACTGCTGGTGATGTTGTTATGTTTTTGGGAATGGCAGGTGACCTTAATAGATAGAAATGAAGATGTTATTGTATCTACAGAAGATGGAACTGTTGGTGGAGCTTCCCGAACTAGAATTGGAGCTGAGGGCTAAGAATTGGTTTGCCGGTTACTTGCAGGGTAGATATGTGTTGAACTGAAATGGAAAGTTGGCTGCTGTGTGATTGAAAAATGCAATTGGTGAGCTGCTGCTGCCATTGTGGAGACTAGAATGGATGAGAATTGGTTGACCTGAGCTGTGAAAGATTTTGCAACAAAACTGCAGAGAACACTGCGAAAATGCAGTGAGATTGGCAAGCCAGTGAGCATAGTTCCGGTTGTCGGATTTTGGAATAGAAAGTGGGGATCGCAATGTTTTAGTGAATCATGAAGGGGGTATGAGTCGGATGCGGAAGTTGGTGGCCGGGTATATGAGCTACGTGTCACGCTTTTAGGCGCGTTTTCGCAAGAAATAAATAATTGGTTTGGATGACTTTTGTGAATGTTTGAAATGCAGCGAAGGGAAGATGAGTTGCTGGAAGTACATACTTGCTGGTGATAGTTTCTGATGACAAAGGTGTCCAGAGACAATTTTCTGGCGCCGATGACCGGATTTCGGCGATGACGTCAACAATCCGGCGACCCGGTTTTGGACCCAAATTTTCCAGAGACTTATTTTCACTCATGGGATTGGTGGACGAATTTGAGACGGGTTTTGAGAAGATTTGACCTACTTTTGGGTATCCTTTTGGGAGAGGCATATAAATAGAACTTTTTCTCTAAATCTTACATCTTATCTTATACTTTGGTGCTTAGGGTTTAGACATCGAAACCCTTCTCTTTATCCTTGTTATGAACTCCATGAGCATGAACTAATTTTATTATTGGTGATGGATTGATTTGACTTCACATAACATGTCTCTTGTTCAATAAATTAGTTTTGTCTCATATTATCGTTTATGATTCACCATTAATATTGTTGCATGATTGAATGTTAGTTTTGTCAAGTTGCAAATTGGTAGAACTCACATGCATATCTTTTCCTAGATTAGGGTTATTATACGCAAAAGTGATAATTCCTGATTGCAAGTAGCACAAATATGGTTATTGCTTGTAGTGATATATCCTAGTAACCATATGTGAACCATAACCTTTGTTAAATCGGATTAGTGCTTTTACACGTTCGATTGCTTTGATTGGCCTGATTTCATAGAACTTAATGCATCTAGGGAATTAAACTTGATTAGTGCTTTTACACGTTAGGTTTTTCTCTTAGATAGAATTCATATTCGCATCTTTTAATGTGATTGTTGATGACAAGAGGAAATTAGCGGGATATTCTTGCGATCAAGGTATTCTAGGGCCATTGATAAATAGAGATTAAATATCAATTCTACTTATTGTTAAAAAAACATGTTTGTGAATGAAGATGAATCCTTAACCAATATCTTTTTTACTTGATTTATTTATTTATTTTCTTTTATATTTGTTTTAGTTTTAAAAATAAGAAAAATCCCCCTTGTTACTTTTAGGAAACCGAAACATATTGACAACGAAAGCCTCTCTGTGGATACGAACTCTTTCTTATCACTACTACATTTATTTAGTTAAGTAAGAAAGTGAAATTATATTTGTGTCGGCTGACAACCGATCAAATTTTTGCGCCGTTGCCGGGGATATGAAATTATATTTTATTTTGGAAGATCAAAATTAGTTAATGCTAATTGATTCAATAAATGTGCTAATAGTCATAGTGACGTCATGTCAGATGTGCGGTTTTACGATTTTAACCCTAAGCTAAAAACCACTATCAACATTAAGTCCCTTGCTTAGCTCGGAACGGGAGCATCGTTGTGAGGTAATCATAAGATGGTGATAGGCCATGACAAAAATCGAAACAACAAGTCGTGAAAAGATGGTCAACAAGGTCCGACTAACCTTTTTCGAGAGGTAAGGAGAGTTCATGATCCCCGTGTTTGGCGGCCTTGCATAGATTCTATTTGTGGTGTATACCGTGAAGTGGTGATATTAATATCATCGGCTTAGTCTGGCTATGCATCATCTTGGATGGATTAGGGAACATCACGACGCTGGCTCGGCGAGTTGGTGGTGTTGGCGCGACAAGTCATGGCGCGGACGGCTTGGCGTGGTGGGGCCAAGGCATGGTGCGGATGGTGTTGCATGACATGACATGGTTTGGTGAGGAAAGCATAGCGCAGACGGCTTGGACCGGTAGCGGCTTGTCTTTGCGACCTGGTTGTCTATTTTCCCTTCTTGACTCAATTAGGAAGTCCTTTCCTCGTTCAAATGTCAAAGTATCACGCCCTCCTGTCTCGTTTGGCTTTCATTAGGTATTTTGATGAGGGGCTTCATTTGAGGCTGATTTCCCGGTTGTGATGCAATCATGGTCCGCTTATTCAGTCTGTGTTTCTCTTTCTTCCTTTAGGGTTTCCACAGTATTTACGCCGGTGAAGTTGCACCGTCTTCCCTGTATTTCCTCTTGTTGAGTCCACCTCTCTTCATCATGTCGATCAGAAATGAATCATCCTCGATCCAGTTAGATTCGACAGTCAAACGCGTGAGGCCCGACTCTTGCCACAATTCCCCTATCCGGGTTATTCAAGTCAAGAATAATATATCGGTATGTTTTTTTATTGATCAACAAGTGTTTCATTATTTGCCGTTTTCTTCTGTGTAGAGATATCCTGTCGGAGCATGTGTTACCATCATTGATGAAGATGATTTGGTTACCCCTTTTCCTTCAATCCCGATCCCACCAACCGCTGCATATCTGGAGAACACCGACTTAGGAATTTTCTTGTCATGAGTATCCCAATACATGTTTATCGTTCGGAACCCGCATGAGGTATCTATCTTATAACTATCGGAACGTCGGTGGGTTTCTGGTGCGGAAAGAATTCGTGACTCTTTACACAAAGATATAGAGGATTGATGAGTAAGAAAGTGCGACGCATTTTCACCCATAAATACATTAGCTAAGACTCATTTTATCACTAATAATCTTGTTTGTAGGTGTTTTTGTCAAATAAGTTCTTATGGAGAAAGTTGCTCGAAAAGTGGTTTTTTGTACCCCGGAGGACACATGTTATTCGGACTCTCAATGTCGGTTAAGGGGCACCTCAATTACTAAGGGGTGTCCAGTTGCTAAGGGGCACCGTCTTTGTTATTTGAAACCTGTGGTTATTCGCACCCCATGAATTGCTATTTACACCCTAATTGCTATTCGCACTCCCGGATTGGATAAGGGGCAGTCATCTTCTTCGTTTGAATTTCAAATTCTGGCGGGAAAATGGGTGCAGAATTAGGGTTGAAGATTTGGAGGTGTTTGAATGAGATTAAAGCGCTGAAATCAATTGGGTTTGTTCCTGGTACCTAAACAGGTCTGGTATGGGTAATTATTTCGATCAAAATTGGCTAGATAATCAGGAAATCAAGGAAACAGTAAAGGAATTTTGGCGGGAATAATTTGCAGCCAAGACCAAAATCAATGTTCGAGTTTTGGAAATATTCTGAAGAGAGTCAATGGATGAAACTCATTGGGTCTGTTTATTTTGACTCAACATGGCTGGTAATGGTCGTCGTTTAGACCATAATTGGCTAGAATGGGATGGATATTCATATTTGAAGCAAATCAGGGAGTTGAAGACCCGAGAGGTGCTGTTTTGGATTTGGAAATTTACAAAGGAGATTAAATCGATAAAATCAGTCTAGTATATCCTGTTTGACTAAAGCAGGGCTGGTATATGAGTTGGAATCGATAAAAGTGGGATGGTTACGTGGATTGGAGAAAACAGAGTGTGAGAGTTTCATGGGGTTCTGTTAAGAAGATTACATGAATATGCCATGCATACACGAGTTTTACTCTATCTTGGAGTTGTATTCAGCGTGTAAGGAGTGTGCACAGATGCGTGGAGGAAATAAACAAGGAAAGAATCACATAAATATGAAAGAATATCATCCCCGAGTTAAAGAAAATATTCTCGAATTACTGTGAAGATTTGTTTAGAGATTCGGGAGCTGTTGCATATATAAAGTGTTGCTTGGGGTCATAGAAAGGCATCGAGAGTTTGGGGAAGAAAACAGAGAGTTGCAGAGCAACTTCTCTGCTGCTGCAGAGAAGAAGAAAAAGAAGAACAAACTACACTTGTAGTATGTCGTTTTAAACCGTCATAGTTCTCTTTAATGAACGACAGTTTTATGCAACAGAAAAAAGCAATTATTTTCTGTAACAACAACACTAGCAACATCATTTGCTTTACATTATAACGGTGGGATTTGTAACGCCTATACAGCTTTGCTGATTCATTGTATTATTAGTTTTCTTTAATAAAAACACCATTTGAGCTGTAAATTATATTTTTGAGTGTGTATTTATCATGAGAAGCTAAACCCCTACACTGGGTCGACGGAGGAAATTGAACTTCACACATGGGTGAATTTATTCTATTTTCTATTTCACTTTTGCACTTATTTTGAATTGATTTATGATTCGATAAAATTAGTTGTGATTCAATTAGATAGGTTATGCTTTGTTTAGATAATCTATGCTTAGGGGATACAATTAATGTTTTGAGGATCTAATTTGGCAAAACAAGAGCCGATGTTTTATTTATTTATTGAGCGATAATTGTTGAGAATAAATAATTGAACCTTTGTTGTGAATTTGGTGAAATCTTAGACCCAGTGACTCTCTATTTTATTATTTTCATCAACCTTTAAATTTAATCTTAACAAGTCTGAGAGAACGAATCTTAATTACTACTACGAAAACTTTGAAAAATCTTCAATCATTTTGGCGTCGTTGCGACGCGGATTGTTTTTAGATTAATTTTTAGGTTTATTTTTATTTTTATTTTGTATAGTATTTTCTTTTCATTTTCTTTTTTATTTTTCCTTTTTATGCGTTTCTTTTTTATTTCTTTTCAGGGACTTTTTGAGGATGATGACTTCTTCTGAGGAGACGTCACCTACGATGACGCTGGAGGAATATATGCGTAAAAAGTCAAATTATCAGGAAACCTCATCTGAGATGACGCTTGTTGAATATAGGCGTAGGCAATGGTATGGAGTTTCTGCTCCACATGAGGTAAGTGAAGAATCACATCAAACTATATATGAGAAGTATTACAAACACACACCACCTAGTTTGGAACAAAGATTGAGAATTCTAGAATGCCAAAGATTATTTAATGATGATGATGATGATGATCAGTCTTGTAGTGACTCTCTGTTCCAAACAGAACATATTGATGACCCTATGGATGATTGTGTGGATGATTCGCCTAATTCCATAGATGAATCTACCTCACAAGATCATTCACCCGACTTAGAGGTTGTTTCTAGACCCCTAGACTTCCAAAAGTTGCCTAATTTAGGGTTAGAATTGTGTGCTTCTAAAGTGTTGTTGGATTACTTTGCATCTAAGTACCCAGAGGACTTGCCTGTTCCTGATATCGTGAATGAATCACTTGATATTTCCCAAGTCTCAATAGAATCCCCATATTTTGTTCTTTACGCACTTCCACGTGCAGTAAAAACTTGGTTTAGGGGTAAATTTTGTTTTCTGACAGTTTCAGTGTCCCAATTTTTCCATAAAATAATTGTGAAGCTATCGTTTATAAATTTTGTATTTTGGGTCGATCCCCAAGTTTCAGGTTATTAGTTTATGGGGATCCGTTTTTGTACATCCAGTAGGTATAATTATTTATTTATTTTTTTGAATTTCCCATTTTAAGTTTTGCATTGGATGACTCAATTACATTGAGGACAATGTAATGTTTAAGTGTGAGGGAGTGGTTATTAACTTTTTATTTTTATTTTTCAGGAATTTCTTTGCAAATCATGACCAGATGTGGAGAGGGTCTTTAAAAAAAAGTAAAAAAAAAAATGAATGATCAGATGTGTGTCTACAAAAAACTAAAAATAAAAAAATAATGATTGTTCGGGGTATGACCAGCTGTGTAGCGGATCTTTTCTTTTCTTGCATGTTATGACCAGCTGTGTAGCGGGTCTCTAAAAAGAAATGTGTGTCTTGTTTATGTGGCAGTTGTCATGACCAGCTGTGTAGCGGGTCTAAGTCTCTTTTTATATGACCAGCTGTGTAGCGGGCCAATTTTATGTTTTGCTTGAGGACTAGCAAAATGTAAGTGTGGGGGAATTTGATGAGCACGAAAGTGCGACGCATTTTCACCCATAAATACATTAGCTAGGACTCATTTTATCGCTAATAATCTTGTTTGTAGGTGTTTTTGTCAAATAAGCTGTTATTGAAAAAGTTGCTCGAAAAGTGGTTTTTTGTACCCCGGAAGACACGTATTATTCGGACTCTCAATGTCGGTTAAGGGGCACCTCAATTACTAAGGGGTGTCCAATTGCTAAGGGGCACCTTCTTTGTTATTTGGAATCTGTGGTTATTCGAACCCCAGGAATTGCTATTTACTCCCTAATTGCTATTCGCACTCCCGGATTGGATAAGGGGTAGTCATCTTCTTCGTTTGAATTTCAAATTCTGGCGGGAAAATGGGTGCAGAATTAGGGTTGAAGATTTGGAGGTGTTTGAATGAGATTAAAGCGCTGAAATCAATTGGGTTTGTTCCTGGTACCTAAACAGGTCTGGTATGGGTAATTTTTTCGATCAAAATTGGCTAGATAATCAGGAAATCAAGGAAACTGTAAAGGAATTTTGGCGGGAATATTTTGCACCAAGAACAAAATCAGTGTTCGAGTTTTGGAAATATTCTGAAGAGATTCAATGGCTGAAACTCATTGGGTCTGTTTATTTTGACTCAACAGGGCTGGTAATGGTCGTCGTTTAGACCAGAATTGGCTAGAATGGGCTGGATATTCACATTTGAAGCAAATCAGGGAGTTGAAGACCCGAGAGGTGCTGTTTTGGATTTGGAAATTTACAAAGGAGATTAAATCGATAAAATCAGTCTAGTATATCATGTTTGACTAAAACATGGCTGGTATATGAGTTGGAATCGAGAAAAGTGGGATGGTTACGTGGATTGGAGAAAACAGAGTGCGAGAGTTTCATGGGGTTCTGCTAAGAAGATTACGTGAATATGACATGCATGCATGAGTTTTACTCTGTCTTGGAGTTGTATTCAACATGTAAGGAGTGTGCACAGATGCGTGGAGGAAATAAACAAGGCAAGAATCACGTAAATATGGAAGAATATCATCCCCGAGTTAAAGAAAATATTCTCGAATTACTGTGAAGATTTTTTTAGAGATTCGGGAGCTGTTGCGTATATAAAATGTTGCTTGGGGTCATAGAAAGGCATCGAGAGTTTGGGGAAGAAAACAGAGAGTTGCAGAGCAACTTCTCTGCTGCTGCAGAGAAGAAGAAGAACAGACTACACTTGTAGTATGTCGTTTTAAACTGTCATAGTTCTCTTTCATGAACGACAGTTTTCTGCGACAGAAAAAAGCGATTGTTTTATGTAACAACAACACTAGCAATATCATTTGCTTTACATTGTAACTGTGGGATTTGTAACGCCTATACAGCGTTGCAGATTCATTATATTATTAGTTTTCTTTAATAAAAACACCATTTGAGCTGTAAATTATATTTTTGAGTGTGTATTTATCATGAGATGCTAAACCCCTACACTGGGTCGACGGGGGAAACCGAACTTCACGCATGGGTGAATTTTTTCTATTTTCTATTTGACTTTTTCACTTATTTTGAATTGATTTATGGTTCGATAAAATTAGTTGTGATTCAATTAGATAGGTTATGCTTAGTTTAGATAATCTATGCTTAGGGGATACAATTAATGTTTTGAGGATCTACTTTGGCAAAACAAGAGTCGATGTTTTATTTATTTACTGAGCGGTAATTGTTGAGAATAAATAATTGAACCTCGTGTTGTGAATTCGGTGGAATCTTAGTCCCAGTGACTCTCTATTTTATTATTTTCATCAACCTTTAAATTTAATCTTAACAAGTCTGAGAGAACGAATCTTAATTACTACTACGAAAACTTTGAAAAATCTTCAATCATTTTGGCGCCGTTGCGACGCGAATTGTTTTTAGATTAATTTTTAGGTTTATTTTTATTTTTATTTTGTACAGTATTTTATTTTCATTTTATTTTTTGTTTTTCCTTTTTATGCGTTTCTTTTTGTATTTCTTTTCAGAGACTTTTTGAGGATGATGACTTCTTCTGAGGAGACGTCACCTACGATGACGCTGGCGGAATATATGCTTAAAAAGTAAAATTATCAGGAAACCTCATCTGAGATGACGCTTGTTGAATATAGGCGTAGGAAATGGTATGGAGTTTCTTCCCCACATGAGGTAAGTGAAGAATCACATTAAACTATATATAAGAAGTATTACAAACACACACCACCTAGTTTGGAACAAATATTGAGAATTCTAGAATGCCAAAGATTATTTAATGATGATGATGATGATGATCAGTCTTGTAGTGACTCTCTGTTCCAAACAGAACATATTGATGACCCTATGGATGATTGTGTGGATGATTCGACTAATTCCATAGATGAATCTACCTCACAAGATCATTCACCCGACTTAGAGGTTGTTTCTAGACCCCTATACTTCCAAAAGTTGCCTAATTTAGGGTTAGAATTGTGTGCTTCTAAAGTGTTGTTGGATTACTTTGCATCTAAGTACCCAGAGGATTTGCCTGTTCCTGATATCATGAATGAATCAATTGATCTTTCCCCAGTCTCAATAGAATCCCCATATTTTGTTCTTTACGCACTTCCACGTGAAGTAAAAACTTGGTTTAGGGGTAAATTTTGTTTTCTAACAGTTTCAGTGTCCCAATTTTTCCATAAAATAATTGTGAAGCTATCGTTTGTAAATTTTTTATTTTGGGTCGATCCCCAAGTTTTCAGGTTATTAGTTTATGGGGATCCGTTTTTGTACATGCAGTAGGTATAATTATTTATTTATTTATTTGAATTTCCCATCTTAAGTTTTGAATTGGATGACTCAATTACATTGAGGACAATGTAATGTTTAAGTGTGGGGGAGTGGTTATTAACTTTTTATTTTTATTTTTCAGGAATTTCTTTGCAAATCATGACCAACTGTGGAGCATGTCTCTAAAAAAAATGAATGATCAGTTGTAAGTCTACAAAAAAAATAATAATAATAATAATAATAATATTATGATTGTTCGGGGTATGACCAGCTGTGTAGCGGGTCTTTTGTTTTCTTGCATGTTATGACCAGCTGTGTGGCGGGTCTCTAAAAAAAAAAATTGTGTGTCTTGTGTATGTGGCAGTTGTCATGACCAGCTGTGTAGCGGGTCTAAGTCTCTTTTTATATGACCAGCTGTGTAGCGGGTCAATTTTATGTTTTGCTCGAGGACTAGCAAAATGTAAGTGTGGGGGAATTTGATGAGCACGAAAGTGCGACGCATTTTCACCCATAAATACATTAGCTAGGACTCATTTTATCACTAATAATCTTGTTTGTAGGTGTTTTTGTCAAATAAGCTCTTATGGAGAAAGTTGCTCGAAAAGTGGTTTTTTGTACCCGGAGGACACGTGTTATTCGGACTCTCAATGTCGGTTAAGGGGCACCTCAATTACTAAGGGGTGTCCAGTTGCTAAGGGGCACCTTCTTTGTTATTTGGAACCTGTGGTTATTCGCACCCCAGGAATTGATATTTACACCCTAATTTCTATTCGCACTCCCGAATTGGATAAGGGGCAGTCATCTTCTTCGTTTGAATTTCAAATTCTGGCGGGAAAATGGGTGCAGAATTAGGGTTGAAGATTTGGAGGTGTTTGAATGAGATTAAAGCGCTGAAATCAATTGGGTTTGTTCCTGGTACCTAAACAGGTCTGGTATGGGTAATTGTTTCGATCAAAATTGGCTAGGTAATCAGGAAATCAAGGAAACAAAGAAAGGAATTTTTAGCAGAATATTTTGCGACCAAGAACAAAATCAGTGTTCGAGTTTTGGAAATATTCTGAAGAGATTCAATGGCTGAAACTCATTGGGTCTGTTTATTTTGACTCAACAGGGCTGGTAATGGTCGTCGTTTAGACCAGAATTGGCTAGAATGGGCTGGATATTCAGATTTGAAGCAAATCAGGGAGTTGAAGACCCGAGAGGTGCTGTTTTGGATTTGGAAATTTACAAAGGAGATTAAATCGATAAAATCAGTCTAGTATATCATGTTTGACTAAAACAGGGCTGGTATATGAGTTGGAATCGAGAAAAGTGGGATGGTTACGTGGATTGGAGAAAATAGAGTGCGAGAGTTTCATGGGGTTCTGCTATGAAGATTACGTGAATATGCCATGCATGCACGAGTTTTACTCTGTCTTGGAGTTGTATTCAGTGTGTAAGGAGTGTGCACAGATGCGTGAAGGAAATAAACAAGGGAAGAATCACGTAAATATGGAAGAATATCATCCCCGAGTTAAAGAAAATGTTCTCGAATTACTGTGAAGATTTTTTTAGATATCCGGGAGCAGTTGCGTATATAAAGTGTTGCTTGGGGTCATAGAAAGGCATCGAGAGTTTGGGGAAGAAAATAGAGAGTTGCATAGCAACTTCTCTGCTGCTGCAGAGAAGAAGAAGAAGAACAGACTACACTTGTAGTCTGTCGTTTTAAACTGTCATAGTTCTCTTTCATGAACGACAGTTTTCTGCGACAGAAAAAAGCGATTGTTTTCTGTAACATCAACACTAGCAATATCATTTGCTTTACATTGTAACGGTGGGATTTGTAACGCCTATACAGCGTTGCAGATTCATTGTATTATTAGTTTTCTTTAATAAAAACACCATTTGTGCTGTAAATTATATTTTTGAGTGTGTATTTATCATGAGAAGCTAAACCCCTACACTGGGTCGACGGAGGAAACCGAACTTCACACATGGGTGAATTTATTCAATTTTCTATTTGACTTTTGCACTTATTTTGAATTGATTTATGATTCGATAAAATTAGTTGTGATTCAATTAGATAGGTTATGCTTAGTTTAGATAATCTATGCTTAGGGGATACAATTAATGTTTTGAGGATCTACTTTGGCAAAACAAGATTCGTTGTTTTATTTATTTACTGAGCGGTAATTTTTGAGAATAAATAATTGAACCTCGTGTTGTGAATTCGGTGGAATCTTAGACCCGGTGACTCTCTCTTTTATTATTTTCATCAACCTTTAAATTTAATCTTAACAAGTCTGATAGAACGAATCTTAATTACTACTACGAAAACTTTGTAAAATCTTCAATCAAGGATATATGGCCACATCGCCACCAGGAGCGTGGTTTAATATTGTTCGTCCGCTTTAGTTTCCATAGTAAATTATCTCGTTCTGATGGTCGTCGAAATTGAGAGTATGTCTATCCATGATGTCGCAGAATCAACTATTTAAAAATGGGAGAACATGGTGTCTACCTATGAATCTCTGAAGTTCAACGTTAGTTGGTTGCGACATCGTCTTGATATTGTGAAAGTCGACAGAGCCGGTATTCTTGCCGACATGGTCCCTGCTACGAAAGCTATTCTCGAAGAGGAGAAAGCTTTGGCCATGGAGTCACATATGGTGGAAGAGTCAATCCGAAACTTGAAGAGTAGGACTGAAAGGTATCAAAGCCGGTTAAATATGATGCTTTCGAGGGATTACAGTCTGTTGGATGGGCTTTTCTGAGTTATGTGGTTGTGAGATGTTTGGTTTCTTTCTGGGTTTTAGGCATGTTTTTGCTCTTTTATATATATATATTTATTTATTTTTGAAATAACATAAGAGAATTTTATTGATTTACTTCAATCAAGCAAAGGAAAAGAGACTTGATATTTGAGATGTGGAAGAAAAGTGGAAAGATGTCTGGATATCCGTGTTTGTGATATGGCGGGGCGCGAGGTGGTGGTCAGGCGTAGTATGCCTTAATCCATTTTCCGTTGATTAATGCTTCTAGTTTTCCTCCGTCTTATTTAATGACCTTGTAGTACCCACTGTTGTACGCTTTCATGACTATATAAGGCCCTTCCCACTTTGCAGAGAATTTTGGTACGGAGGCGTCTTGCTGAATGTGTTTGGCAGTCTTCAGTACCAAATCTCCTACTTGAAAAACCCATCACGGTTTTTTATATGCTCTGGAAACCCTATTTCTGTATGCTTGTGCGTGTTCCTCCGCCTTGGATCTTTTGAAATCTACAGTGTCCAATGCTGCAACTATGGCGCGCAATGCTTCGGCTTCATTCCATCGAACTTTGCTTGCTTCGGCAATCCTAGCCGATGGGATTTTAACTTCCGTTGGGAGGATGGCGTCTCCGCCGTAAATAAGGGAGTAAGGAGAGGCTCTGGTGGAACTTCTTGGTGATGTCCAGTACGCCCAGAGTGCCATTGGAAATTGTTCATGCCATGTCCGAGGATTACTGTTTACTTTCCGACTGAGGATTTAGATCAGAGTTTTGTTGGTGCTTTTATCCTGTCCGTTCCCTTGGTGGTAGTACAAGGTGGAGAATACTTGCTTAATTATGTATTCTTCGAGTAACTCCTGTACTTGCTTGTTTTCGAAAAAAGTGTCGTCGTCGGTGATGATATGTTTAGGCACGCCAAATCGGTAGATAATGTACTCCTTAATGAATACCGCGATTGTGGTTCCATTCGTCCCTCGTAATGGTATGGCTTCAACCCATTTGGATAAATATTCGGTTGATGTTATTTTGTTCTCATGATGCTTTGAGTACGGCATATTGATCTTTCCAATGATGTCGAGTACCCAGCTGTAAAAGGGCCACGGACTGCTTATTGAATGCATGGGGAGTCGATGGTACATGGATAAGGTTTTCGTGAACTTGATATTTTTTTGCACCTCTGGATGAAAATAGCTACATCATCCTCCATGGTTGGCCAGTAGTATTTCTCGTGTATCTGAAGAAATAATTTCCGTTTCCTTGATGTTCGCCTTCGTGCATCTCTTTCAGCATGATTGGGATTTTTGCTTCGTTCAAACATCGTATCAAACTTCCTCCAAAGATTTTACGATATAAGATTCTTTCGTGGAATACGAATCTCTCAGACCTTTGTTTTATCTTGGAAACATCCTTCTTATTGGTGGGGAGTACGCCGTCGCGAAGGTAACTGATGTATGGATCCTTCCAGTCCCTAGCTTGACCAATATTGAAAACTTTTAATTGATGCGGCGACGCTTGACATTTGGAACAGGTTCTTTGAAGTAACCGAGATTGAGCCTCCATTTCTCTCCAGTAGTATGTAAGGCGTTTCAAACGGCGGTAGAGTGTTACCACTAATGTTTTCCCGCAGATCTCATCATGGACGCGGTTGAGTTGTTGTTGTGCTTCTCTCTCTCCAAGACATCTTGACAAGGAACCGTCTGGATTTCAATGATATAGCACCCCAGGAAGCATGAAGAAATTTTGTAAGGTTTTGAGACTGACCTTTCCATGGAAAATGAGTTGTTAAGTTCTTGGATAATTGGTGTTCTCCAGTCACCAGCTTTATCCACTTCAGGTTGTGAAAGTCATGTTGAAGCCACGGTTCGTCTCTTCACTGTCAGGTTTTCCTCAAAACCTTCAAATTGCAGTTTTGATGCTAGCGTTGCTAGGCAATCAACGTGTTGGTTTCCGCTACTCCAAATATATGTTATGGTCACGTCAGCGAAGTAGTTTAGCAGTTTTTGTGCCTCGGCTCTGTATGGGGCCAAGTTTACTTCTTTCAGTGCGTATACTCCGTTCACATGGTTGACAAGTAATTTAGAGTCCCCTCTTATTTCCAGACGCGTGGCTCCAGCTCGTTTAGCCAAGGACAATCCGATGAGAAAGGCTTCATATTCTGCCGAATTGTTGGGGCATGGGAAGTCTAGCTTGAAGGAGCCCGAGAATACTTCACTAGCTGGGGATACTAGAACCACACATGCTCCTCCAATACCATTGTTAGGAGTAGCGGAGCTGTCGAAGAATAGTATCCATATTTATTTTTGGATGAAAGAGATTTCCGGAAAGTCTCCAGGGAGGTCCTCGTGTAGTTCCATGGTATTCTCTCCCAAAAATGCCGCCAGTAAATCCGCAACTGCTTGCCCTTTGATGGCTCTCGGGGAAGCGCATGTTATTTCGAATTCTAACATTTGGAGGAGCCATTTGGCCGATCTTCCTATCAAGTCCGGTTTTGAGAGGTGGAACTTCACCGGATCGGACTTAAATATCAACACCACTTTATTGGACAGTATGTAATGCCTGAATTTATGGATGTAGTGGATTAAATCTAAGCACGCCTTTTCTTCTTTGGGATATCTAAGTTCGGCATCTCTTAAAGTTCAACTGAAGTAGTATATAGGATGCTCAATCCCTTCATCATCTTCTTGGTCAAGGACAACTCCGGCAGCAATGTCGCTAAAAGTAGTGTAGAGGTGTAGCGGTCTTCCTTGTATGGGTGATTTCATGACGGCTGGGGAAGATAATGTTTGCTTAATTTACCGGAACGCTTCCTGTTGTAGTGTGGTCCATACAAAGCTTGCTCCTTTCTTCAGTAAGGGGGTAAACGAAGCAACAAGTTGAGCCAATCCTGGTATAAAGCGGAGAATGTAGTTTATTTTACCCATGAAACTCTGGAGTTCTTTCAGGGTTCGAGGTGGTGGCATCGTGAGGATGGGCTAGTGTTTTGACTGGGTCAACTTTAATTCCCTCAGAAGTCACCTGGAAACCTAGGAACCTGCCCGAAGAGACACAAAAATCACACTTCAATGGATTCATCTTCAGTTTGTACTCGCGACATCTTTTGAACACCTGTCGCAGAATTCCTTCATGGGATGCCCGAGTTTTTGGCTTGACCACTATGTTATCTACATAATCTTAGACTTACTTGTGCATCATATCGTGAAAAATGGTGGTCATGGTGCGTTGGTATGTGGCGCCAATGTTTTTCAAACCAAAGGGCATCACAGTGTAGTAAAAGTTTCCAAGAGGAGTTAGAAAAGCCGTCTTACTTGCGTCGTGTTCGTACATCTTTATTTGGTTGTAGCCGGTGTATCCATCAATGAAGATAACATACCATGTCCACTGGTGGCATCTACTAGCATGTAAATGTTTGGGAGAGGGAAGTCATCTTTAGGGCAACATTTGTTCAAATCTCTAAAATCGACACAACACCTGATCTGGTCATTCTTCTTTTTTACCGGAACAACGTTGGCCAACCAAGTAGGGTGGTGAATCAGTTTGATTAAACCAGCCGCTAGTAGCTTTTGAATCTCTACCTTAATTTTTTCTTCTACATCGTGCCTAAATTGTCTCGGGGTTTGCTTGACCGGTTTGGATCCGGGTATCACGTGTAAATTATGAGTCACCAGCCTTCCGTCCAAGCCGGGCATTTCTTCGTATGTCCATGCGAATACGTCTTGGTATTCCTTGAGAAGGTCTACCAGCTTTACATGTTCGTCTACGTACAGAGTCGATCTTATCGAGATGGGTCGTGAAGATTCTTCACTCCCAACATTAACAACCTCAAGTTCGTCCATGGTAGAGTTGGTCCCATCTTGTAGTTGTCGTGGTGCATCAGGTACTTCCTCCTGCGACTCATTACTACATTTATGTTCCATTGGGTGGAGAGACTGTGTGGTAGTCTCCCCTGTTAATTGCTAATAGCGGCGCTGATATACGATTTTCCATTTTTCATCATGACCCATAACAAAAGCACGTCCTCGCTTGGTATAGGTGTAAGCCGAACCCCGGTTCGGCGGGTGGAGGCTGGCGTGTCTCTCTTTCGAAGTGGTAATGTGAGACCAGGTTTCTCCGTGAAGCGGTGCAAGACCATTACTTTCTTCAATGGACGTCCACTTTGGTAGTGGAATGTGGTGAGCCTTGTTGACTGTGGCCTGCAGGTCCTTTCTTGGCTCAAAAATCTTCATGCCACAGATCGGCACATAGGGAGATAATGATGTAGTGATGCAGACGACTTCCCCGTTTAACATGGTTTTCAAGCACTAGTGATACGTCGAAGTAATGATTATATTATCATGGATCCATGGTCTTCCCAGTATCATGTGGTAATCTGGATCCTTTTCGATTACCTCGAACCTTAGTTTTGTCTGGACGGGTCCTACTGATATATTCAGGTTGACGTATCCATACGTGTTGGTTTGGTTTCCTTCAAAATCAGTCATTGTAGTGGACTATTGCATGACTTCGTTCGTCCATACCCTGGCCGTTCTGAGCGTCCTGAGGGTAACAACGTTGGAGGATGCTCCCGTATCGATGAGAGCCCTTTTGAATTCCACGTCCTTGATATTGGCCGTGACATGTAGGGCCCGGTTATGGCCTTCCTCTGCCATCATGTCTTCGTCGGTAAACGTGATATTATTGATGGACATCTCTAGCATTCTTGATATTTCCAAGCGTAAAGGAGTCAAGGACACGCTTAATGTTATTCGATTGATGGAAGTGAATGTCTCCATCCGTTGATCTTTTGAAAGATGTAAGAGTTCACATAAATTTTCCACCAATGAGGCCGCTTCCTGGCCTAATGGTTTTTGATTAGTAGTGAAGTTGTTGACTTGGGAGTGATCGTTTGGGATGTTAGTCCCAAGTCCTGGAGTTTCCGGGGCAAGTGAACCGTTTAAATCTGCCATTAAGTTGATGAGGAAGTCCAGTATGATGTTAATCGCATCTTTCATCAGTCCCATGTTCTTGGTGTGGATCTCCTGAATCCGCACCAAGTCAGTCATCTTTGAAATTCCTTCGTCGATAGCGTTATTGGACATAGTGTGGGGAAGGAAATATTTCCGTTCTCCTGAGTGGAACTTGAGGACACAGATTCAGCCCTAAAACCGACCATCCTCTTGAGTTAGAGAAATGTATTCTAAAATTGATATTGGGACCGAGAGATTGACCTCCCACTGTGGTCTCCAATTGTTTGAGGGTGAAAATGGTTTCTGTTGATTTCGGTAATTTCGGGTGTGTGGGTGAGAAACGAATTTAAACCCTAAACAATTTACAAGACGAAGGACTACTCAAGGAACCAGTGGATCTTCATCGACTAAAAGGTATGTGGAGACTTGAACTTATCTACCACTCAAAAGTCTATCTACTCTATCTCCTATCTTGAGACAAAAGTCGTATTACTATATAGACTAAGAATATACACATGTGACATTTCGAGCTGAGTATATCTCGCTTATCTATTTCTCGAAATGTGTGTTGGTAAAGCTTTTGCTTTAGCCAAGTTCATCTTTGCCTAGTGACGAAAGTCATGTTATGTTTCAATCACTTTGGAAATTTCTCTGACGAAAACTAGTTTGTGAATAAAAACTATATGACGTCCTCTGAGAATGTTTCAATGATTGAAATGATAGTTTAGACAATATAACCACAGGAGATATAAACATTGTCGTGGTAACACATATATGTATAAGTCCTTAGAACTTGAACCGAAGTTTGCGAACTTTGTTGATCAAGTGAAAACCGGAACTTGAGCAATCAACCCAGTCCGCGAACATGCGTAGTTCTCGAACCCGAGATTTTTTGCTGGAGTTGTAGCTCGGTTTCAGTCCGCGAACTGATGGAAGTTCTCGAACCCGAGAATTTCTGCTGGAGTTTGTGAACTCCAACCGGTTAACTTGATTCTGCGAACCCAGTTCGCGAACTTGAGTGGTTATGTCTAAAAACGATGTTCGTGAACTTATCTAAATTATCTAAGGAATGCTATTGCAAACCATAGCTTTATAGTTCATTAATTGATTCAAGTGAATCACATCGTTTTTTCTTCAATTGTGTCTTGTGTAGTACATAAGATCTCATAGCAATTGAACAACTCTCTAACTAGTTCATTTGAGTCATTTGATCTAGTCATGGTGAAGAAGAATATGGTTGATATGAAAGTTATCATTTGGCTAACCATTTGGTTGACTAACATTGAACCAACTATTGTACATGTTTGGGTGTTGTTAGAGCATTGCTCGGTTGAACTCGCATGCGTTGCTATCTCAAGCATGTTTGTCAATATTAGTGATCAAAACTACAAAGTCTTGATTTCTAGTCTATCTACTCTATCTCCTATCTTGAGACAAAAGTCGTATTACTATATAGACTAAGAGTATACACATGTGACATTTGGAGTTGAGCATATCTCGCTTATCTATTTCTCGAAGCGTGTGTTGGTAAAGCTTTCGCTTTAGCCAAGTTCATCTTTTCCTAGTGACGAAAGTCATGTTATGTTTCAATCACTTTGGAAATTGCTCTGACGAAAACTAGTTTGTGAATAACAACTATATGACGTCCTCTGAGTATGTTTCAATGGTTGAAATGAGAGTTTAGATAATATAACCACTGGAGGATATAAACATTATTGTGGTAACACATATATGTATAAGTCCTTAGCGGTTAAACCAAAGTTTGCAAACTTTGTTGATCAAGTGAAAACTGGAACTTGAGAAGTCAACCCAGTCCGCGAACTCAGTCCGCGAACGTGCGTAGTTCTCAAACCCGAGAATTTTTGCTGGATTTGTAGCTCAGTTTCAGTCCGTGAACTGACGGAAGTTCTCGAGAATTTTTGCTGGAGTTTGCGAACTCCAACCGGTTAACTTGAGTCCGCGAACCCAGTCTGCGAACTTGAGTGGTTATGTCTAAAAAAGATGTTCGTGAACTTATCTAAATTATCTAAGGAATTCCATTGCAACCCGTGGCTTTATAGTTCATGAATCGATTCGAGTGAATCACATCGTTTTTGCTTCAATTGTGTCTTGTGTAGTACATAAAATCTCATAGAAATTGAACAACTCTCTAACTAGTTCATTTGTGTCATTCAGACTAGTTATGGTGAAGAATAATATGGTTGATATGAAAGTTATCATTTGGCTAACCATTTGGTTGACTAGTATTGAACCAACTATTGTACACGTTTGGGTACGGTTACACAAACCCAAAATTGTCAAGTACATGTGCGTATGGCATGCTAAGTTTTCGATCTAACGGTTGAGAGATATTAGCTTGTATCTAATCAAGTTCTCATCTAACGGTGAATATTGAATGCTTTGTTACTAAGCTAACATTGATTGCAAACCCTGATTTGAAAGACTATATAAGGGAGAACTCTAGCAACTAGGAAACCTAATCCCCACACATTCTGTGATACTAGTTTGATAATCTATAGTCGATTCTCCTTTAACCTTTGTTTTTCTTCTTCTATAACCAGGTTAATGACTTAAAGACTTCATTGGGATTGTGAAGCCAGACCGATACTACTTTTATTGTAGTTGTGTAATCTGATCTTTCTATTTCTATCGTACGAGTACAATTGTAATAATTGGCTTGAGATTTCTATCTTCGATAGGCAAGATATAAAAGTAATCACAAACATCTTCGTCTCATTGTTTGTGATTCCACAATATCTTTTTTTGCTGCGTCTATTAATCCTATTGTGAAGTGATTGATAAAACTGAGCTGTTCTTCGGGAATATAAGTCTGGTTTTATTGATTGGTTCATGTTCACCTTGATTTATAAAAAGATGGAACAAAACTCATAGGTTTATTCGTGGGAGACGGATTTATCTATCTTGTAGACTTTTCTGTGTGAGACAGATTTATTTGCTAAAGTCTTCGACTTTGGGTCGTAGAAACTCTTGGTTGTGGGTGAGATCATCTAAGGGAATCAAGTGCGCAGTATCCTACTGGGATCAGAGGCATAGGAGCATAATTGTACCTTTGATCAATGTGAGATTGATTGGGGTTTAACTACAGTCTAGACCGAAGTTAATTTGGAGTAGGCTTGTGTTTGTAGCGGCTTAATACAGTGTATGTTTAATCTGGACTAGGTCCCGGGGTTTTTCTGCATTTGCGGTTTCCTCGTTAACAAAATTCTGGTGTCTGTGTTATTTCTTTTCCGCATTATAATTTGTTATATAATTGAAATAATATAGGTTGTGCGTTGTTTAATCAATTAGAATATCCAACCTTATTAGTTGTTGATTTAAATTGATTGACACTTGGATATTGGTCTTTGGTACCATCCAAGTTATCTCTCTTTGATTAGACTCGCGAATCACATTTTCTTGAAGTAAATCAAATTGAGAGATTGAGATAATAACTCGTTGAGTATATTCTATTGATTGAGTCTAGTTGATTCTCCATAAAACAACTCGGATTTGTCCATACATATTGTTAATCGAAATATTGGGTGAGGTTGTTAGACCCCCGCTTTTTCAGGTACGGTTACACAAACCCAAAATCGTCAAGTAGATGTGTGTATGGCAAGCTAAGTTTTCGATCTAACGGTTGAGAGATATTAGCTTGTATCTAATCAGGTTTTCATCTAACGGTGAATATGCTTGTTACTAAGCTAACATTGATTGCAAACCCTGATTTGAAATACTATATAAGGACAACTGTAGCAACTGGGAAACCTAATCCCCACACATTCTATGTGATACTAGTTTGCTAAGCTAGAGTCGATTCTCCTTTAACCTTTGGTTTTCTTCTTCTAAAACCAGGTTAATGACTTAAAGACTTCATTGGGATTGTGAAGCCAGACCGATACTACTTTTCTTGTAGTTGTGTGATTTGATCTTGTTATTTCTATGGTACGAGTACAATTGTAATAATTGTCTTGAGATTTCTATCTCTGATAGGCAAGATATAAAAGTAATCACAAACATATTCGTCTCATCATTTGTGATTCCACAATATTTTTTCGCTGCGTCGATTAAGACTATTGTGAGGTGATTGATAAAACTGAGCTATTCTTCGGGAATATAAGTCTGGTTTTATTGATTGGATCATGTTCACCTTTATTTATCAAAATACGAAACAAAGCTCATAGGTTTATTCATGGGAGACGAATTTATTTATCTTGTAGACTTTTCTGTATGAGATAGATTTGTTTATTAAAGGCTTCGAATTTGGGTCGTAGCAACTCTTGGTTGTGGGTGAGATCAGCTAAGGGAATCAAGTGCACAGTATCCTACTGGGATCAGAGGCGTAGGAGCATAATTGTACCTTGAATCAGTGTGATATTGATTTGGGTTCAACTACAGTCCAGGCCAAAGTTAATTTGGAGTAGGCTAGTGTCTGTAGCGGCTTAATACATTGTATGTTTAATCTGGACTAGGTCCCGGGGTTTTTCTGCATTTGCGGTTTCCTCATTAACAAAATTCTGGTGTTTGTGTTATTTCTTTCTGCATTATATTTTGTTATATAATTGAAATAATACAGGTTGTACATTGTTCAATCAATTAGAATATCCGACCTTATTGGTTGTTGGTTTAAATTGATTGACACTTGGATATTGGTATTTTGTACCATCCAAGTTATTTCTCTTTGATTAGACTCGCGAATCACATTTGCTTGAGTAAATCAAATTGAGAGATTGAGATAATAACTCCTTGAGTATTTTCTATTGATTGAGTCTAGTTGATTCTCTAGAAAAAAAAACTCGGAGTTGTCCATACAGATTGCTAATCGAAATATTGGGTGAGGTTGTTAGACCCCTGCTTTTTTGATTGGTATCAGAGCATGAAAACACGTTTAAGACCTTACAAGTCTGTGTTTGTAGCGATCTGGCTCTATGGACGAAAGTAATATCTCGGTAAATAAACCACCAGATCTAGGGATTTTCGAATACTCTTCCATGTATAATTTTTTCATTGGTGTTGAAGAATTTCTCTCAAAGCCATTAGTTGGTATGAAGTTCTTGGAAAGTCTTTCAGAAATTAAAAATAAACTTGAGTGCATATCATCTGAGATTGATCTCTATATTATGAATAAGCAAGAATCTCATTATAGTCTAGATCAAGTAATATTTATAAATCATGCCATGGTTGATATTGATATAATAATCAAAGAGGACTATACACCTCATGAACATCATTATAGTAGTTGCAATTCACTAAGAGAATATTGCAAAGAGTCTTCTCAGCCAAAATCAACAACGAAGCATAGATTAATTATTGATATTTCTCGTAATACTAAATCCTTCAGGACTGTTAATGATTCCAAAATTCCTTACGTTTTCAAAACTAGCCGGTGTCATTCTATTAATCTCTATATAAGATGGAAGAAAAGAAATCAGAAAAATTCATGGATTCTGATTATGCTCTTTGATAATCTTTGAATGATAATAACGCTCTGGAATGTTGTCAATACCTCGTTCTATAAGAGTTGTTGGAAAGAAACCCTCTCTTGGTGTTATGTTGTACAAATAAAATTGATGATCCATAAATATTAATGAATCTTGAGCCCTTGCTCGCTCCAAACGGGTCCTTGTCTGCACAGGTGACTGCTCACACACATCATCACCGGCTCGTGTACCAACCAAGTCCGTGAACGTGTCTTTGACTCAACACATAAAAATAGGAAAAGAACTCACTTTGTTTCTTTCACCCTTCTTCTTATTCAATTCGAGGACAAAGGAAACACCTAACTGTTCTCATACCCATGATCCTCTCTCTCTCGTTTTAAAACAAAATCCTTTTTGGTGTATGTCACTGACATCAGAAGAGGTCCGCATACATTGGGTCACAAACGATTTTCAAAGGGGTCTTCTGGTTGCGATTCTACCATTAGCATCAGTCACGAACCAAGTAAGTACCGACTTTCATTCAGTTTGAATACTTTAGAAAAAATGAGTTACAGGAAGATGTTGAATCGTGGTGAGTGCTCAAGGTCTCAACCCGTTCATGAAAGTGATAGTGATGTATAATTTGAAGAGGATGAAATTAGTTTAGATATTTCCCAGCCTTATTATGATTTTACTCTTGGTATTAGCTTCATTAGTGTGCTTGATAGGGATAAATATGTTAAGTTCATAAAAGGAAATTTTGTTGTTGAAATAATTTATGATCGAAATGTTAACGAACCCGAGTTTCACCAGATCATGAACAAGCATGAATGGGGTTATATTCATCATGGTCTGAGGTCATCATATCCTGAGATGACTTGTCAGTTCTATGCTAATATCCATGCAGCAGATAAAACCAGGTGTTACTTTAAAACAATAGTTGGGGGAAGCCAATTGAGGTAAATCGTGAACTTATTGCATATTTGCTGAACTTGTCTCTTGACCGACCTCTTGCTGTACCTCAACCAGAAAAGGTTAGACCAAAACAAGGACAACTTTCTGAATGGCTTCTTAATAGAAATGAGTCTTGGTCTGGTGGAAAATTGTGTGTTGACAACATTAGTTTTCACCTTAGAGTTTTTAGTAAACTTGTTGTTTCTAACTTGATTCCAAGTACTCTAGATAGGAATCTTTGGAGCAGAACTCTTGCGGAATTAATGTGGTATCTAATTTCTGGAGAAGAAGTCGATTTCTGCGGGTTAATTATTCGTCAGATGATTCACATGGTCTCTCAGAAGAAAAACCTGGGATTTCCATGTCTTATTAGTCGGATTTGCAGCCAGTTCAAGATCAAGACCATTGGCACCCGCACCGATGTTCCTTCTTCTCTATCTCAGACAGGTATCAACAAGATGAAGAAGCCAGTTACTTATGGAATGTCAGGAGTTCGTGGTGTCACTTCTGGAGATCCTCGTGATATAAGGATTCAGTGGCTCCAAGAACAACTGAGTTTTGTATTGGAATCTCATCCTGAACTCTCTAAGACGGTTTGCAAGATTGCTGAGAAATATTATCACAATCAATCTTAGTTCGTTTTCATGTTTTGAATGGGTCCTTGCTTCAAAGAATAACTGAATTCTATGTTGCCTTAATTTTTAACTCTTTCATATATCAAAATTGCACATATTGATTTTAGAATGATGAACTATTGACAACATATACAAAATTTATGTCCATGCAATCATATATTTGATTAAAACTAGGAATAAAACTTTTTGAACAAGGATCAAATCTATTATGTTGTTATGTATCTAACAATCGAAAATAAAATAGATCCTTGTATAATTATCCATGGTATAGATCTTTATTGATCCTTGTGTTATGTATTACCATGAAGGATTCATTATGTATCTGATGTTGAGCATGATAAAACTAAGTCGATTTCGTATTGGCATGGTTAGTTGTTCCATGAGATGTTATACGTTGAGTAGTTTGAACTAAATTAATCAAATAGCATGATTATTTAGTTAGCACTCCGTAAGTTTTTCTCATGTTGAGCATGATTCACTAGGATGGATATTTATATGATTAACTTAGTCATTTCTCCATAGAAAGTTCTTATGTCGAGTGTGGCCAATTAAATTGATTACTCTTGTTATTAGTTTGGTTGAGTATGACAATTAGATTATTTGCGAGTTTTTTTGTGATTAATCTAATTGTTTTATTAAGTCTCCATAAGTTTACTTGTGTTGAGCATATTTAATCAAATTAATTTTGGTTCGCTTTGGTTAATTTGATCGAATATTTCTTGTTGGATTCCAAATTCATACTTGTATGCAATTTGTTGAGTCTAAAGAAATCCTTGTTTTCTTTTTGAAATTATTAAGGTCGCTCTTGTTGTTCCTTAGGGAATGACGTATTATGGGGGAGAGTCCTTTTGAACTTGTGCTTAATTGCCAAATCTTTGTGAGGAGTGCGGCTGTGGAATATTAGAGGGGTTATCTTGCATCTTTATAAACTCCTTGATGAATGCATTTAGCTTCGGCTTTATGGTTTCATCTAAACAAGATGATACACATTTACTTTTGGTCATGAATTTGTAGTTGCAGAATAACCTACAACTACACCCTCAGTAGAATTTGTAAAACTTAAGAAGTTCTTGATGATGAATGACAATTTTCTTATTAATTCTCTCAATTGATTACAAAGAAGTATCTAAATGGAACTAGAATAGTTACAACTTTCTCTATTCTCTTTCCTAAGATATTTTCTAACACTCATTAAAAGAACCTCTCTAATTTTACATTTGAACTCCTATTTATAGTAAAATTTGTACAACTGTATATGCGTTGCGAAGTATCGCAACATATATTCGCAAGATTATTTTATGCTCGCAAATCTTTCATACTTCCCCGTGCTTCCTCTATCATCGCATTGTTTTGTAGCTCTTTCCTCTTATATTTATTACGATGTTCGTAAGCTAATGTCTTGTGATATTCGGTACTTACATCTTGCCTCTTCTCATGTCAATTCTACGAAGAAGGAATGTCATGAGAACCTCTATTTTCATAAATTTAATATAGTTATCACCACCTATTACATTCGCAACACGTTTTTTCTTTTTCATTAAATTTTTGACACGTTTCTTCGTAACCGTTCTTTTCAACCGTTCACGTCTAATCGCATTGATGAGTTTCTATCTTCATCGATCTCTCTCTTCTTTAAGAATATTATCTTTTGTTCTTCTTTTTATTCTCTTATCCTATTCATCTTCCTCATCACTTCTACCTCTGCAATTTATTCCCTTTTTCTGCTACTACGATTTCTTATCTCTTTCACTTCTTTTCCTTCCTATTTTCTATCCTACATCCAATGGCTCCAAAAAAAACAAAAACTATTGAACAAATTAATGCAGAGCTTGCTGATAGGGACCTCATTCTTTCTGAAATTGATGGTCATGACAATAAGTCTTCTCTCTGTATGGAGCTCTTTACTGATCTTACTTGGAATGATCAAATTTTTTTAATCTCACGAGGTCAAATCCTCGCAGGTCTTCCTCTTCCTCTTTATGATGTCAATCTTCCTTTATTCTATGAAATTATTTCCCACCCCAATTTTTCATGTGCCATTTATCAATGGACTGATGATTGCATTCGTATTCTGGTTGAATTCGCAACTCGTGCTGCTACTGGAAAATCTTTGTATTCAGTTGATCTTAGGAAACCTGGATTTCGAGATATGGAGATTATCGCTGCGGATTATACAGTTGAGAGTTTCTTCAAAAATTACACATTAATTCCTGCGAAGAAGGAAGATAAACGTTGGGGTGTTCGTCTTCACCGTAAATCTAATATCGCAGCAGATGATCTTCTCATGCACGATATTGATTATTCCTCGGGAAATAATAAAACACCTCGTCGTTCTAATGATGAAGATTGGTATAACTACCCTCTAACATTATCGGGTTCTTATATTTCTGGGATAGTAGATCTTCCTGCGAACCTTCGTGATCGTAACTATCAACCTTGGGTCTTTTCTTGGCTTAGCAAAGATAAAAATGTAGGTATCTCCATCTCTTTATCTCTTTGTTATTCTTCAACTTATTTTCAAATGAGGTAAGAAACACTTTTATATGCTTTTTAAACAATATATTGTTGCCTCTGTTTCTTATCCTTATTTGAATTTGTAGGTTCTTTCTGATCTTCCTGAGGTTGTTGCGAGTGAAAACAAGAACCCTACTTCTTCCAAAAGTTTAACTGCGAGACAAAAAACACTTCGCTCTGCGAAGGATACCCAAACTTCTGGTAGTAAAGATGATGCTCTTCGCAAAGGAAAAAGGAAACTTGAGGATGTTGTTTTTTAAAGGAAAAAGAAGAAATTCCCGACCAATGTTTACTCCAATGTGATCTCTTCTAGCAAGAACGTTGATGAAGAACAAAATGATGAAAGTGACAAATTTCCTGAGAAGGATCTTGGTTCTAATTATGATACCATTTCTGATAAGGAATATGATGATGACAATGATGAAGAAGACGAAGATTATAGTAATGCAGAAACTTTTGAATCTGCAATGATTCAAGTATCTGAAGCTTTTATCCACTCTTCTCGTGGGTTAGGAAATTTCCCTACTGCGAATGCTCGTAAGCTTATTGCGAAGGCTTGTAAAGTTCCTACTGTACTCAATAACAACTCTCTTAATGGAATTTCAAGATTCGTCTCTCCTGCTACATTATATTCTTTAGGGAGTATGGTAAGTTTCTTTTCTATTCCTTGTTTGTTTCCCTTATTTCATTAATTCCTAACCCTTTTTATTTGTTCAGTTGGAAGAGTCATTTGCAAGCAATGCTTCGATTGGGAAAGACGTCATTCCATTGCTGAGAAGAAGACTTTAAGACGTTGTAAGAAGTTAGAGGTTGAAAATTCAAAACTTCGTCAAAAAGTAGAGGATTTAAGTATTGATAATGCAGAATTAATATCTCATCACGGAGATAATCCACAATCTGCGAGCATCGCAACTGAAAGTTCTTCTCTTCTTGAGGAGAATAATCAACTAACGCTTGAAAACTCTTCTCTTCGTAATGATAAGAAGCAGTTAGAAGGTAAATTCTTCATAATGGTAAGTATTTTGATTACTTTTCCTTCGTAACTTGCTAACCTATTTCTTAATTTCTTCCCTTACTGCAGAAAATTATGCGAAGATGAATGATGATCTGGAAACTATTCTTGCTTTATCGTAACCGTAAGATTTCTGATTTAAGGTCTCAACTTCTAATTTCCCAGAACAACCATAGCTTATATGTCAAGCGTTTCCGAGCTAAGATGACTCGCAAGATTTTTGAAGACAATCAAATTCCTCTCAAGAAGTACCAGACGCTCCTTTCTGAAGAAATTCCTGAGGATACCCCATATCTGGAAATATCTGATAGTGAAGTTGAAGATGATCTCTCTGAAGAAGAAAAAGAAGATCATTTTGATGAAGATAAATCATCTTCAAAATAGTCTTAATCCTTTCTGTGTATTTGCTTCAGTTATTTTATCTTGTTTACTTAAGTGCTGCACTTTTTAATCCATCAACAATTTCCTTTTGAAATTTAATTAGTACCAATGTCTTAATTTTGCGATGATAAATTGATGTTTAACTGAATGCTTCCCTCTGTTTGCACGACTTGATCATATGGAGAGAAATAATATAGAGAAATAATATATTTTGAAGACCTAACTTAGTATTCCTTTCCCCCTTATTATTGCTCTTTAGGTGATCAATCCTTATTTTAAGTATCTAGAATATCCACCTCAGTTTAATGTTGCGAATCTTCAAGATTTTGCGAAGTATATATGAAATCTTCCCCTTGAAGTATAAGTATTATGAATCCTCCTTGAAGAAATACGAAACATCCTTGAAAAAAGTATAAGAAGTATGAAATATTCTTGAAGAAGCATAAAAAGTATGAAACATCCTTAAAGAAGTATACGAAGTATGAAACACCCTTGAAGAAGTATAAAAAATATTCACTCTATGAAGAAGCATCCAATGTTTGAAGAAGTATAAGAAGTATTGAATCTCTGAAAAAGTATAATAAGTATTGAATCTTTGAAGAAATATAAGAAGTATTCAATCCTTATAAAATTTAATGAATATGAAATATCCGTCTTCGATTGCGAACAAAATTGCCTCTATGATTATGAACTCTTTATATATATTCTCGTAAAAAATTTCCAACAGTATTGGTGGAATTGATTTCATGCCTTCCTAAGTAAAGGTCTTATTTTTCCACCTCTTTTGTGGTAATATTTTTGCGATAATATGATAAGTCTGAACATTCTTACGAATATACAACCTCGTGACATTATCGTCTTGCGATGAAATCGCAGGACGTTATCACACTTTCATGTAATAACCCATTGATCTCATCTTAACTTCATTGTATGTAATTCTGCGAGTATGTATATATACATATATCTCTTCTTTTTTTTTAGATCGCAGAAATATTATTGTTGCACAAATATGACAAGCCTTTATGTTCTTGCGAATAAAAAGCCTCGTGACATTTGCGTCTTATAGCACGTATCAGCTCCCTAATGGAGGGTGCTGCCCTTTATCTTCCCCTTGGTTGCCCCTTCAAGGAAGCGTACATCGACCATACAAGGTTAGCTCTTCCCATCTGGTTTTGCAAACAACCATCTTTTGATCGCAACCTCTTATCCTTTTTGCCTATAGGGCTTATAGTTACGAGGTTGCACCCTATGGGGTATCTTTGGGCCAAGTGCATCATTTGCCAAGACTTTTCAAGAATGGCAGATGTGCTTCAAACCCATCCGGCATTCTTGACTCAACCGTGTACCTCGGCGCCTTGATTGTTTTCTACACTTCTTGAGAAAGACAGTATGCCTTAGTCTCCCAACCTATATCCTGGTACTTCACAAGATTAGGTTGAGAATCCAAGGTGTCTAACCCGGATAGGTACCCCGCTTTTGGGTTGTACCCCGTAATGTCCATGTACTCTGATTCCTTGGTGGTGTTCCGGTTTCCCTGAGCCATGCTTATAGGTACCCCCTTAAATGACGTACTTTAGGACTTTGCCTCTTACGAAATGTTGCTTCGCGAACTAGGGTGTACGCCACAAAGGTTCGCCTGTGTAAAATTTCTGCGGCTCTCTTTCTTTTTTGAAAGCTAATCACAGTTTGCGATCTTTTGTTCGCAAATATGTTTTGCGTCTTTCTTCAATGAAAGCTAATCGCAAAAAAAAATTGTATTCGTAAAAATACTTCACAAATATTTCTCGTTGCGAAATACCTCATTTCATTTTCTTGTTTTTTCAAAATGCATTTTATTATACACTATGAAGAAATGTACTGATTACCTTCGCAAATCATATCTATTCTTTACCTTCGTAAATTTCTTGTATGCTCAATCATTGTAACTTCATTCCTTTATGACTTAATCTTCAGCCATTAAATTTTCACTTCTCTTTGCAGCCTTTGTTCTTTTTCTCCAATTTTCCTTCTCAACAGTTTTTCCTTCGCAAACTTCTACTTCAGTATCGTAACATTTCTTCCCTTCTGCCCAATCACCCTTGATAACTCCAATACCTTTAGGATGAGGAAATTTTATGCATTGATAAAAAGTTGAAGTTACGCCTAAAATCTCGTGAATCCAAGGTCTCCCTATCAAAGCATTATACGGTGATTCAACATCAACAACGCAAAATAAGATTTCAGTTCGCATTCCCCCTAATGGAATTCGCATGCTTATTTCTCCTTTAGGTTTATTGGCAGTTCCATTAAAGCCATAAATCCTGTAAGTAGAAGGTATTAGATCTGCGTCCTTTCCCCCCATGATTTTGTAAGCGGGATAGAAGAGAATATTGACAGAGCTTCATGTATCAATTAAGATTCTATTAAGACCAAATGATTCTTCATTTATATCATCCTCACTTTCTTCCATATTCAGACAAATTTCCAATCTCACTACCAATGGATTATCATGTATTTCGCAACCTTCTGGAATTTCCGTAGCTTCAAAAGAGATTTCACGCTTCTGCCAATCTTCTAGTCGTGAAATTTTTGCGATGTTCATTATTTCTCTTCCTTCACCATCTCTCGCATATACCCTACTTAACACATTATCATGAAAATCTTCTATAGTTTTATATGAGTGAACTATAGAATTGCAGAAAACATTTCTTGCTTTTGGTCCCACTTCAATGTGTAAGATTTCTTTTCCCTTTTCTTGTGTTGTATTTACCATGCGAGTTTCCATTGGTTCTTGCGGTAATTGTTGCGATTGTGCTTGCTTGAGTAAAAAGTGATCTAGTTTGCCCTGATCAATCATTCGCAAGATAATCCTTTTGATATTATTACAACTATTTTTAGAGTGCCCATGAAAATGATGGTACAAGCAAAATTCATGACTTCTTGGACCAATTGGTGGTTCCTTTCCCATATTCCATGGAGTTGGTATATTCTCCATCAAGATAATTGCCTGCCATATCTTTTCTACACTTGTATTCAAAGGTGGCATCTTTATTTCTTCTCTTATCATTCTTTGACCTCCTTGACCATTGTTATAATTTTGTCTATGATTCCCTTGTCCAAAATAATTCTGCCTTTGACCCCCATAATTTTCTTACTGCTGATCTAATCTTGGGATCTGGTTATTTCCTCCTCGACTGTTGAAATTCCTTTCTCTATCATACTCTTCTTGATCTTTACTTCCCATTGCTACCATTTTTGGCTGGCTATTGTTGGTTTTCTTTTCTTCTGATATCTGCGAAGATGTTTGCGAAGTACCTACTACGACATTGATTATTTTAGGAAGTAAGTTTGCTCATGTATCCTGATTGTTGGTGTTTACTACTGGATATGACTCCATATTGTTTTGATTTTCTTCTAATTTAATGTACTCCTCTTCCAATTCTCGCAATTTTGTCATCATAATCGAATTCTTTCTTCTGAAAATTTGAACATATAATTGTTCAGTTGCGAACATCGCATTTATGAAAGACAAAATCAGGTATCTCTCATCCACACGTCCTGCCATATCACTGCACATAGTTTTCTATCTTCTTACCAAATGCTTCAAACTTTCACCAATTCTTTGTTTTAAACCAAACACATCTTCAATGCCAAGTCGCGAGGAATGATTCGTGATATATGCTCCTAAGAAAGTTACTTGTAAATGATTAAATGATGTAATAGTGTTCTTGGGAAGCCCTTCGAACAATTTTAGAGCTTCTCCTGTTAAACTTGATGCGAAGTACTTGCATAATACATCATCATGATTCTCTCATTGTAGCATGCATCTTACATATGCTTTAATGTGCTGAATAACACATGAATTCCCGTCAAAGATGCTAGTTAACGTAGGAAGATTGCACTTTGGTGGAATCCCTCCCAACTGTACTTCTCTAGAAAAAGGAGTCCTCGCAGCTTCTTCTATTGCTTCATCTAATTGCCTTCTATCTCCTCCTTCTCTACTTATTATCATTCCTCTCATTTCCGCTAATTCTCGAAAGATTCATGCATTTTCTTCAGAATTCTCCTCTATTGGCCTCTTCAACGCAGCTTCTCTTCTTCCACGTTCTTGCATCTCCTCTCTTGCGATTCTTCGCATTCTATCATACTCTTCATTAATGTTTTCATTTGCATGATTTTGCAAATATCTTCTTTCCAAATTGTCACAATTATTTTATTGCAGAGCATTTTGAAATTCTTGTTCTTCCATTTCTGTTCTCCTCATCCTTCTCATATGAATATCTGGAATTTCTTCTTCTTCATTTCTCCTTCTTCTGTGATTTATATCTTCCTGGTTTGCCTGAACTCTGATTCGAAGGTTTGGTTCGCTCCTTGTTATTTCTTCTCGTTGATTCCCAATCTTCCTCCGAATTCTATCACACCCAAGATTTTGATTGTTACGAGCTTGTTCACGTCTTCTTACTCCATCTTCGTAATTGTTTTGATGCATAGCTTGTTGTCTCTCAATTTCTTCCACAAGTTGCCGCTCTTCCTCTTGATTTTCTTCACCATTATGATTATTTTCCATTGGAAGTGGCTCTGTTCGTAAATTCTCCATATTTTGTTCGTGATTTGGCACTAGAATGAAACGATTCTCTCGATTTCTTTCAACTTGATTCTGTGCTTGTTCTTGCATCTCATTTTCACTATTGATTGTTGGTGAATTTTGTTCTTCTCTTCTTGGTCTAGCATTTGATCTTACAACACTTTGATATTTCCTCCTTTGTAACATCTCATTTTCCCTTCTCAATTCTTGATTCTGTCTTGTTAGATTGGCACGTTCTTCAGCTTCAAACCTTCGTTCTTCTTGAATTTCTTGTCTCAATGTTTCTAACATCTCCCTTTCTCTTTCACGAGTTGTTCCTCCCATCAATCTCCTATTTTATCTAATTTTTGGTTCTCTGTATGTTTCTGCTGGTGTATCAGTTCTCCAAGTGTGTATACTCACTCGATCATGATCTTCTGTTTGTTGAATTTGATTTCTTTGATTATTCTTTCTCCTACTAGGTTCTCCTGTTACATTTGCTTCTCCACCTGCAAGCCTTACACTTCTTCTTACTGCAGTCAATGGTTCTGATGTATTTCTTCTTCTAGCCATTTCAGATTTTCAAAACTCCCTAGAATTTTTGCTAGAACAATCTTCAAGGTCCCTGTTTCTAGCGCCAATTATGTAGTTGCAGAATAACCTACAACTACACCCTCAGTAGAATTTGTAAAACTTAAGAAGTTCTTGATGATGAATGACAATTTTCTTATTAATTCTCTCAATTGATTACAAAGAAGTATCTAAATGGAACTAGAATAGTTACAACTTTCTCTATTCTCTTTCCTAAGATATTTTCTAACACTCATTAAAAGAACCTCTCTAATTTTACATTTGAACTCCTATTTATAGTAAAATTTGTACAATTGTATATGCGTTGCGAAGTATCTCAACATATATTCGCAAGATTATTTTATGCTCGCAAATCTTTCATACTTCCCCGTGCTTCCTCTATCATCGCATTGTTTTGTAGCTCTTTCCTCTTATATTTATTACGATGTTCGTAAGCTAATATCTTGTGATATTCGGTACTTACAGAATTGTCTCTTACGGAAATTTCATTAGGATCCCGTTCTTGTACCTTTGCCAATTTTATTGACAAAAAGGGGGAGAATTAATATGTAGTTCACACTACAAATACATATGGTTTTCGGATCATTATGTAAGGGGGAGTGGTTTCCATGTGAGATGGAGTATTGACTAAGGGGGAGTAAAGTATCACCATAGTATTGTTGTTGAAGTTGTGATGCTATTGGACTTTGACGTTGTTTAATAATATTATGACACTGTATAACAATGATTGAGAACCGATGCTTTTCTCATTGTTATAGCTACGTATTTTCAACAATGATGATGCTAAACTTACAACCTTTGGGATCATTGGACTACTTGGAAGTGACGAAGATTTCGAGTATTGTTGAAGATTAGACATGTGGAATAGGAGCTACAAAAGTTTATTTATAAAATTTTTATATTCCATCTGTATTAATAGTTTTGCCACTAAAATTGACAAAGAGGGAGATTGTTAGAGCATTGCTCGGTCGAACTCGCATGCGTTGCTATCTCAAGCATATTTGTCAATGTAAGTGATCAAAACTATAAAGTCTTGATATCTAGTCTACTATAGCTAAGGTCTCAGACTAGGATAGAAAGTGTAGTTGAGCTCAAGATCTCCATGGCAATCATCATACAAGACGAATGACTACTCAAGGAACCAGTGGATCTTCATCGACTAAAAGGTATGTGGAGACTTGAACTTATCTATCACTCAAAAGTCTATCTACTCTATCTCCTATCTTGAAACAAAAGTCGTATTACTATATAGGCTAAGAATATACACATGTGACATTTCGAGCTGAGTATATGTCACTTATCTATTTATCAAAGTGTGTGTTGGTAAAGCTTTCTCTTTAGCCAAGTTCATCTTTGCCTAGTGACGAAAGTCATGTTATGTTCCAATCACTTTTGAAATTGCTCTGACGAAAACTAGTTTGTGAATAAAAACTATATGACGTCCTCTGAGAATGTTTCAACGATTGAAATGAGAGTTTAGACAATATAACCACTGGGGATATAAACATTGTTGTGGTAACACATATATATATATATATATAAGTCCTTAGCACTTGACCCGAAGTTTGCGAACTTTGTTGATCAAGTGAAAACTGGAACTTGAGAAGTCAAACCAGTCCGCGAACGTGCGTAGTTCTCGAACCCGAGAATTTATGCTTGAGTTGTAGCTCGGTTTCATTCTGCGAACTGACGGAAGTTCTCGAACCCGAGAATTTCTGCTGGAGTTTGTGAACTCCTACCGGTTAACTTGAGTCCGCGAACTTAAGTGGTTATGTCTAAAAACGATGTTCGTGAACTTATATAAATTATCTAAGGAATGCTATTGCAAACCGTGGCTTTATAGTTCATGAATTGATTCGAGTGAATCACATGGTTTTTGCTTCAATTGTGGCTTATGTAGTACATAAGATCTCATAGCAATTGAACAACTCTCTAACTAGTTCATTTGAGTCATTTGGACTAGTTATGGTGAAGAATAATATGGTTGATATGAAAGTTATCATATGGCAAACCATTTGGTTGACTAATATTGAACCAACTATTGTACACGTTTGGGTACGGTTACACAAACCCAAAATCGCCAAGTACATGTGTGTATGGCAAGCTAAGTTTTTGATCTAACGGTTGAGAGATATTAGCTTGATCTAATCAGGTTTTCATCTAACGGTGAATATTGAATGCTTTGTTACTAAGCTAACATTGATTGCAAACCCTGATTTGAAAGACTATATAAGGGAGAACTCTAGCAACTAGGAAACCTAATCCCCACACATTCTGTGTGATACTAGTTTGATAATCTATAGTCGATTCTCCTTTAACCTTTGGTTTTCTTCTTCTAAAACCAGGTTAACGACTTAAAGACTTCATTGGGATTGTGAAGCCAGACCAATACTACTTTTCTTATAGTTGTGTAATCTGATCTTTCTATTTCTATCATACGAGTACAATTGTAATAATTGGCTTGAGATTTCTATCTCCGATAAGAAAGATATAAAAGTAATCACAAACATCTTCGTCTCATGGTTTGTGATTCCACAATATCTTTTTTCGCTGCGTCGATTACGACTATTGTGAGGTGATTAATAAAACTGAGCTGTTCTTCGGGAATATAAGTCTGGTTTTATTGATTGGTTCCTGTTCACCTTGATTTATCAAAATACGGAACAAGGCTCATAGGTTTATTCATGGGAGACGAATTTATCTATCTTGTAGACTTCTCTGTGTGAGACAGATTTGTTTGCTAAAGTCTTCGACTTTGGGTCGTAGAAACTCTTGGTTTTGGGTGAGATAAACTAAGGGAATCAAGTGCGCACTATCCTGTTGGGATTAGAGGTGTAGGAGCATAACTGTACCTTGGATCAGTGTGATATTTATTGGGGTTCAACTACAATCCAGACCGAAGTAAATTTGGAGTAGGCTAGTGTATGTAGCGGCTTAATACAGTGTATGTTTAATCTGGAATAGGTCCCGGGGTATTTCTGCATTTGCGGTTTCCTCGTTAAAAATATTCTGGTGTTCATGTTATTTCTTTTCCGCATTATATTTTGTTATATAATTGAAATAATACAAGTTGTGCGTTATTCAATCAATTAGAATATCTGACCTTGTTGGTTGTTGATTTAAATTGATTGATACTTGTATATTGGTCTTTGGTACCATCCAAGTTATCTCTCTTTGATTAGACTCGCGAATCACATTTTCTTGAGTAAATCAAATTGAGAGATTGAGATAATAGCTCCTTGAGTATTTTTTATTGATTGAGTCTAGTTGATTCTCTAGAAAAATAACTCGGAGTTGTTTATACAAATTGCTAATCGAAATATTGGGTGAGATTGTTAGACCCCCGCTTTTTCAAATTACTTTAGATTCGAGAGATCAATATTTACAAATCCGTCCTAAACCAAGAAATGGTCGTTCCAGACTTGCTTCGGTCACAAAGTGAATGAGAAAGGTTGGTTTTGGGGAGGGAAGCGAAGAAAGTGTTGAGACCAGAATAGTTGATTCTGGAAGAGTAGTTGTTTTACGACTTATATCAGAAAGTGGGAAGCTAACAGATGGAGAGATAGCAAATGTTTTTTGAGTGTTGTATGTTCCCTGACCTGAACTTGTTGTTCGGTTGAAATAGGTAATTCCTATTTATACAAGTCGAAGTGAAACGTACTCTGGTCTCATTAAGAAATGGAAAACGGGTGAGTAAATGGGAGGAGGTGATAACTGGTAAGGCTTGGAATTGATGTTCCATAAAAGAAAGTGTTTCACCATTACTCCCTGTATTTACTAACCGCCTCATCCTTATGACACTTTCTTATAACAGGTGTAGTGTACGCCGCTGTAAACCGCCAGACCAATACCCAATGAGTATCCCCCAGTTTGTGACATGCGTTGATTTCTCGAGTGTTTTCGTGGAAAACATGTAACATGTTGTTGTTGTCTGGAAAGTTGAGCTTGGGAGACTTGCCGGCTTGGTGGTGACCTTCGACGGTCGAGATTTTGCATCTTAAGAGGAAAGGTATCCATTGATTATTGCAACCATTCATTTGGTAGCCAGTGGCATGAAAGCATGATCAATATGGATTTAATACGGCTTAGTTTAGGCACGGCCAAAAGTTAGGGTTTTGTCTTTGTTTAGGCGCGACTAAACTAGGGCCAAAGGTTGACATGCGTTGGCTGGTAACCTTGGACGACTAAGATCTGCACCTTTGATGAAAAAGTAGCAGTTGATTATTGCAGGTCTTCGTTTTGGTAGCCGCATAAGGAAGGCCAATATGGCGTGGCACGGCAAGGTGGTTGGCATTCCATTGGCACATGTAGTATGGTATGCCTTGGCGCGGTTTGGCGTGGCCAAAACTCGGGTTTTGGGCCAAAGGTTACCACGCGTTGTTTGGCAACCTTGGTTGGCTAAGATTCGCATTCAGGATGGAGGGTGGTCGTTGATCGTCGTACGCCTTCGTTTTGGAAGTCGTAATAGGGAAGGCCGACATTGTATGGCGCGGCAAGGCGGTTGGCATGCCATTGGCGCATGTGGCATGGCATGCCTTGGTGTGGCCAAAACTAGGGTTTTGGGCCAAAGGTTACCATGCGTTGTTTGGCAACCTTGGACAGCTAGGATTTGCATCTAGGATAGAAGGGTGTCCGTTTATCGTCGCACGCCTTCGTTTTGGTAGCCGTATAGGGAAGGCCGACATGGTATGGCGCGGCAAGGCAGTTGGCATGCCACTGGTACATGTGGCATGGCATGCCTTGGCGCGGTTTGGCGTGGTCAAGACTAGGGTTTTAAGGCAAAGGTTACCAAGCGTTGTTTGGCGACCTTGGACGGCTAGGATTTGCATCTACGATGGAAGGGTGGCCATTGATCGTCGCATGCCTTCCCTTTGGTAGCCGCATAGGGAAGGACGGCATGGTGGGGACAAGGCAAAATGGCGCGGATGGCTTGGCATAGTGGGGCCAAGGGTTTGGCACGGACGGCTTGGCATGGTGGGGCCAAGGCAAGGTGCGGTTGGCTTGGAATGGTGGGGCCAAGGGTTTGGCATGCCATTAGCGCATGGTGCGGCTAGCATGGTTGGGGCCAAGGCAAGGTGTGGTTGGCTTGGCATGGTGGGGCTAGCATGGTTGGCATGCCTTGGCGCGGTTGACGTGGCTGGCATGGTTTTCCTTTGGCACAGTGGTGTGGCTGGAATGGTTGGAATGCCTTGGAACGGAGACGTGGATGGCATGGTTTTCCATTGGCACAGTGGTGCGGCAGGCATGATTGAAATTCCTTGGCGCGGGGATGTGGCTAGCATGGTTTGAAATTGGCACAGTGGTGCGGCTAGCATGGTTGGCATACCTTGGCGCGAAGATGTGGATAGCATGGTTTGCCATTGGCACAGTGGTGCGGATGGCATGTTTGGCATGCCTTTGCGCGGAGATGTGGCTGGCATGGGTTTCCATTGGCACAGTGATGTGGATGGCATGGATGGTATGCCTTGGCGTGGTAGCATGAGAATTAAGGTTTGGCATAGATGATGTCAGTCGATGTTAAGGGTTCTGCCGTGGAACATGACCCATGTAAAAGAAAAGGTACCCCAGTAATTCTTGCGTAGGCATGCTGATTGATTCAATAAATGTGTTAATAGTCATAGTGACGTCATGTCAGATGTGCGGTTTTACGATTTTAACCCTAAGCTAAAAACCACCATCAACAAGTGTGTAAACCCGCTGATCTCTTTGTCAGAGGGTGGTGTAGCCTATGTGAGTGTTTTCATGTAGGTCTCAATACTGACACTTCAGAAGATTCGTGCTACTCCGCTGCGAGTGAACATTAATCGTCATGTCATGCCAATATTGAGAGTTCGACTGGGAACATTGCATAGGAAAATACTAGGCAGGTCAATGCATTAGTGAATAATGCAGTAGGTTAAAATTTACATAATATATGGGATTATTGCTTCATGCACCATTCTGGATAAATTTAATAAATATGTTGAATTGATCAATACATATATAAGTGAAAAGGTTTATGCACTCATCACTTTCAAATGGCTTTTGTTCCTTTGCAGGATGACAACGTATTAAAATACAGGGTTTCACTATTTTAGCCCTAAACCTAAAACCACCATCAACATTAAGTCCCCTGCTTAGCACGTAATAGTGACGTTATTGCGGGGTAAGCACTAGATGGTGACAAATGAAGAAATTCACAAGAGAAGTTCGGCGTACATTACCAGGATAGAGGCTGGCTCGGTTCTTGAGCAAGATACATTTCTTTTCATCATACGTCCGTTATCTCCAGGTAGATAAGTATCCATTTGATTGTTATCCCGCATCTGAAGCCTTTATTCATGGCATGTAGAGACTCATTTTATTCCTGTGATCCTGCTGGTTTGTGGAATATAAAGGAAACACTTGAGTCTTTCTCTTTACACCGATCATCACAGAGTTACTTTCTACTTCATTCCAGGTATTATGTTATGTTCTCACGTGATTTGATTTGATTTTTTTTATATATCACGTTAGTTGTTGATACAATCATAATGCCTCTTTGCAGTATATGATGGTAACTGCTGGTGATGATTATTCTTCAACTTCTCCAAATAAGAGCTTTGAAGTCAACAAAACCAGGGCTAACGCATTCGAGGAGGTTATGGCCAAAATAGATTCCCCATTTTGCGAAGATGGTCGTCCTCTTGTGCACTTATGCGTCGTTCGAGAGCATGTTCAATATTTTCTGGCTTCAGTTAGTATGGAGGAGAATTGGAGACATGATGAAGCGTCTCAACGTGATGAAGCGTCTCATCCCCCGAGTGTCAGGGCTGAGATATTCACGGCTCGATTGAAGCGAAAAAGGGTTGAGCATAAGCAATCTCCGGGTAGGAATAATTATGGTTACCCTATTCATAACGGGATCATAATTCTCGACTCTGATGTGGACGAACCGGAGCATCCTCAAAAGACTGTTGGGGAAGTTTCTGAGGAAGGGGTCAAAGTAGCTTCTGTATTGGATATCGAAGCAACTGCTGGAGGGAACACTGAAGTGGTTGTTGTGGAGAACATGGGAGTGGCATCTGGATAAAATGTTGAAGAAACTTCCAAGGAAGATGTTGAAGCGTCTCCTAGAAGGAACATTGAAGCAGTTGCTGAGAGAGGTGTTGAAGCAGCGTCCGAAAGGGAAGTCGAGGCTTCTAGAGAGGATGTGGAGGATCCTTATGAAAAGGATGTTGAATAAGCTTCTAATAAGGACTCCATTGATCCCTGTGTCAAGGCCGATAACTAGATTTCCCACTTTATTATTTCTTTTCAGCATCTTTTCGTAGCTTATAGACATTTTTGGTATTCAGTGGTTTTCTGTTTATATGAACCTTATCAAATAATAGTTCTTTCATTCATGTTATCTTGAGACTCTAGTGGTAGCGCTCTTCAGTAGGGTTTTGATAGAATCTCCTCATTCTATCGAGGCACAGACGATGGGAATGTGGCACATATAAGCGGTGATATGTTTTCCTTTTATGTGACCGGATACTTACTCCATGATTATTATATGTAACCCTAATAATAGGGGATGCAACGATGAAAATTAAGGATTGGGAACGAACTTGTAACTTCCCTTTGACATTTCCCTCACATATCACATGTATTGTGCTTCCGTGAACAAAAAATCGAAGAGTCGTATTTGTTAGGTGTGGAGACTCTATTTCCCATTAGTAGCGCGTGTGATGTGATTGAACACGTCTGAAGAAGTAGTTGAAATCCAGGATTACCTCGTGCGCTAGCTCACTTCCTTGTTACGTGAATGGATCTATTAAAACCCTTTCCGTGGTCTAGGCATAATGAGTTGGTGATTGGGAGGTTGTTTCATTGTTGACGCAGGCTACACTTAGGGTATAAAAGATGCTTGCCCTAAGATCATGTGATGGCTACTTGATAATTTCCTTTGCTCTTTCATTTCCTTCATGTATTTCCTTCTTCGGTGCGTCTCGGAGGATAAGAGATGTTTCCTCTGTAATTTGATTTTCTGGCTTTGAGTTGTGTTTGCGTTTGAGGGGTTTGAGTTTATTTGAGGCTTTGTTTTGAAATGATCCAAGGGCAATGAAAGAAGTAATATTTCGATTAACTGATAAACTGAAAACACTAATTATGAATGCAAGTAGTGCACTCACTTTGGAGGAATTACAAATTTTGCATTAAAAGGTAAATTTCCAGAGAAAACGCTAAAAAGGAACATACGAAGAAAGGGCGACGTGGCATCTTAGGTATTGAAGGGTTTGAGCTACCGGGTGTGTATTACTACACCTTCTATCTTGTCTACATTGACGAGCTTGCAGTAACCTCCCAGAATAACTTTCCTCACTGGGTACGACTCGTATTTCTCTTCTGCGGAATCAGACGGAGGAGGTTGGGAAGCAACTCTCACTACCATATCTCCATCTTGAAATGGGTTTGGGAGTTGCACCATTACTTTCCCAAATTACTCATTTTTAATCGTGACAGCTTCTAAACTATTGATGAAATATTTAAAAGGACCAGCATCCCATTCACATCTCCTAGTGATGGCTGGGTTGATAACCGGATTGAGTCCCCAAGCCTTGGCGGAAGGAGGAGTGACTGATTGTAAAAAGGGTTGTTCAATAAGACTTACTTCTGTCCAAAATCTGTGAACGAATGCTGATACACTATCCTCGGGCAGTTGTGCCACATTCGCGAGTTGTTGATACGGAAAAAAATAGTCTCCAGGATTGGATGGGTTGTTGGAGACCCTTTCAGGTATAGACACTGGTAAAGGACATACTCCTAGATTTTCCTTGTTATCGTGTATCCATGAGCGCCCCAGGACCATAACATAATTTGGGAACTATTTAACCACGTGAAATTTGGCTGTGTTATAGCATCTCCCACCTTGGTTTCGAGATTTATGTACCCGTAAGTGTCTCTAGATTTTCCTTCTGAGTTTTTGATTATGGTTGGCAGTGAACAGCTTCCTGCTTTGAAATCTTTGCATCTCTCAGAGTCTTGATAGTGACAATATTAAAATCAGATGATGCATCAATCAGTGTGCTATCAAACTCGACATCCTTTAAGTGGGTAGTGTTTATGAGTCCCTAGTTGCATCTATTAGTCGCGCTTTCCAGGAAAGATTGGGGTTTGGAAGCAGCTTCCCTGACTGGAAATAGACGCTCTCCTGATACGACACGATTGAGGTCTCCAAACATGCCTTGACGTTGCGCCTTGGAGAAATACAAAATTTCACATAAATGCTCCATCATAGACTGCACAGTTTTGTGGACGGAATCCCCAGAAATCATGCATCTCCTGACAGGAAGAGGGTCCATGTGAACTTCTTCATTTCCTAATTGAAGTTCTCCTGCATCCACATACTCTTTGAAAATGCGCTTCAATTTGTTGCAGTCACTGGTTGGGTAGTTGACAAACCTATGGTAATGACAATATTTGGGATTTTCCATCTCTTCTTAGGTTGGAGGATGTCGGAGAGGAGGTATCTTGATGGCGTCATATTGAATCAATAATTCCAGGAGTTCAATGACTTCATCCATTGGAAATGGGAAACCTAGAGTAGCATCTCCAGTTTCTTGTTGTTGCACATGAGTCTTAGCCGCAAATTTCCGGGATGGAGTTGTCTATGCTGGTGATGCACGCTTGGATTGTTGTTCCTCTGCGGAGCTTTCCTTTTCCCTCCTTCACCCATTATGCTTACAGAAGGACCAGTGTTATATTTATTGCTGATGAGGTGCTTATTTCCTCAAGTCTCGCGTGCATCTTCACCCCTGGCCGATATGGTTCTTTCTAACAGTACTGGTGCGGTCATAGACGACCGCTTGGAAGCTTCATGGAGCCCAGAGAATGTCTGGAAACGCAGGTTTTCTAGCAAAGAACGATATATGGGAACCATACCGTTAATGCATGACTCCACCAACTTTTGTTCGGTCATATTTGGGTCGTGACAATCCAATGCTTGAATTCTGAATCTCTTGACATAATCATTTGGATGTTTATTATTTCGTTGAAACATTCTCCCTAAGTCTGAGAAAGTAATATTCTCATGCACGAAGAAATAATTCTTGTAGAAAGCAGTGACCATATCATACCAGTTGGATATGTTGTTTGGTGCGATGTTGTTATACTAGGTATACGCTCTTCCGGTAAGCGACTTTGAAAATTCTTTCAGGCGGAGGACATGATTGTATTCGTGTTCTTCCAAGGATTCTAGAAAACGAGATATGTGTTCACGAGCGTTACCAGTGCCATTATAGAGGGAAAACTGAGGAGAGGAACTCTTTTCACATTAGGAGGATACGGAGGTTAGTGCTGGTGCATGTCCACCGATTTTTATCTATCTTAATTTTTGAGGAGACGCTCCAGATCCTCACATTGATAAAGTTAGATGGCTGATTCCTTTCCCGTGAGCGTTCAGGATCAACACGGACTTCCTCATCTATGAAGGCACGCCCTGTTAAAGCGCTTGCACCAGAAGTATTAAAAGTACTCCTCATTGGCTCCATGGGTTGACGCGGCTCTTGTGCTAGTCGTTTCGTTAGTGTCTTGAGGAAAGTGAGTACCTATTTCTGAGTTGTATCCATGTCCGTCTGAGCCTTAGCGAGAACTTCTTGTCTTTCCATCAAATCTACAATGGTGATAGGGGGTTGACTTCCTATGGTCTCTCATCCGGATGAAGAAATGCTGGCAGCCCTGGCGATAATTGGAGGTGTCATGATCGAAGAAATATTAGGAGTAGCAGTGTCTATGGCTCTGGTAATATGAGGCATCACGCTAGAGGGGATGCTTCCGTCGTTACTGGTGTTGGTGCTAGAGGATGTAATACCATGCGATGTGTTGGCTATGCTAGAAGGCGATACATTGGTGTTAACGACAGGGATATTGGCACCATGAGTGTTATCAGCGCCCACATAATCGGGATTGGTAACTGACCCAGACCTAGGATCTACCATCTTGAATTTTAGGAAACTGAAATGAAGATTGAAATTAATTTCTTGCAACCGAGAGATTAATCTCCCACTGTGGTCGCCAGTTGTTTTGGGGTAAAAACTGATTCTGCTGTTTTTGGTAAATTTGAATGTGTTGATGAGAAACGAATTCAAACCCTAAACAAATATATTGCACGGGAGTACTTTTTAGATTCGAGAAATAAATATGTAAGACTCTGGCCTAAACCAAGAAATGGTCGTTCCAGATTCAATTCGGTCACAAAGTGAAGGAGAATGGTTGGTCTTAGGGTTGATCTTAGGGAGGGAAGTGAAAAAGGTGTTTGAGGTCAAAATGTTGAATTATGAAGGAGTGGTTGTTTTATGACTTGTATCAGAATGTATTTTCTGGATACTTGTGTTGATAACACCTTTGTTCTTCCTGTTGAAATAGGTTGAAATCCTATTTATACAAGTCATTGAGCGCACCCTTGATCTCGTAGGAAGTGGAGGCAGTTAAGTAGTGGAAAAGTGTGGTTGTGTATAAAAGTGGTGATCACCACGTTTCCATTATGAGGTAAAACTGGGCACACTTTCACCCACTACTCCCATTGTTGTCAACCGTTCATCCTTTCCTGACACTTTATCGTAATGGGCGCGTTGCACGCCACATGCTGTAAACCGCTAGACCAATACCCTAGTGACCATCCCCAAGTTTGTGACACGTTTGATGTCTCGAGTAAATGGGTGAAGTCGTGAGACTCGCTGCCAAAAGCAGCACATAGTTCTTTTAGGTCAAATAATAAAATTATTTATGAAATTGATATTTATAAAACATCACTTATAATCGATGTATATAAAGCATCGCTTTCAAGAAGCTGAAAATAATCGATGTGCAGGAAATGTCGTTGTTTTAGAGTTCGTTCAAATTAGTAGTGAATTGAACGCCTTAAATAAAGTAGCGTGACCGGCCACCTTTGGGAGATCGTTTGAGAACCCTATGGGTAATCTACCACTTGGTCGATTGCTCTCTATGGAGGAGGGGTGGCCGATGATCACATCGTTACCATGTTGGCCTCATAAAAATAAATCTAAACCATCCGACTAGGCTAGCGAAGTTGGATGGATGAGATGATTTGCATCAGTTGTGTACTGCCGTTGGATTATACAAGCAGCGTGACCAGCCTCTTTCGGGTGATCGTTTGAAGGCCATATGAGAAATCCATGGCCGATCGCTCCTCATGGAAGAGGGGTGACCGGTGATCATAGTGCTAAGTTGTTGTCCATCTAGAATCGGGTCTAAGCTGTTCGACTAAGCTGGCGAAGATGGACAGACACGATCGATTTGCGGCAGTTCCATAACGCCGATGACTTAATTTTAGGGTTTTAAAAATCGCGTGATCCTCCTTATTTGGGAGAGCGATTCAACACATTTATGGTTTACCGTGGGCAAGTCGATTGACCAAGAATGTAGTTGGGTCGCCGGTGAACACGCCAGTACCATTTTGATCATTCGAGGGAAGATCTAGGCCATCCAACTAGGCTACCCAAGTTGGGAGGTCGTGATGTTTTTGAGACCGTTTTTTCCGGTCTTAGCTCGTTTGAACTCATCTTTCAACATCGCGATCACCCATGTTCGGGTCAGAGTTCAAAGGTGTTGCGGTGTATTAGAATGAATCAGATCGGTCGGGATGTTAGTGGGCCTGCCGGTGGTCATCATGATGATCGTCTAGTTATGATAGGAGTAGGGGACGCCTGTTGAATTGTGTGGCCAAATCGTGTGGTCGTGATCATTTTTTAAGACTGATATGGACAGTCTAGATTTTCCTTAAGGAATTTAAACATGTTCGATCGCGCTAACTTTTAAAAAGTATGTAAACACGCTGATCTAGATGGTGGTGTAGCCTATGTGAGTGTTTTCATACAGGTCTCAATACTGACACTTCGCGAGATTCATGCTACTCCGCTGCGAGTGAACATTAATCTCCATGTCATTCCAATATTGATAGTTAGGCAGGGAATATTGCATAGGAAAATACTAAGCAGTTCAATGCATTAGTGAATAATGCAGTAGGTTAAAATTTACAGAATATCTGGTATTGTTGCTTCATGCACCATTCTGGATAAATTTCATAAATATGTTGAATTGCTCAATACATATGTAAGTGAAAAGGTTTATGCACTCATCACTTTCAAATGGTTTTTGTTCCTTTGCAGGATGACAACGTATTAAAATATAGGGTTTTCACGATTTTAGCCCTAAACCGAAAACCACCATCAACAATTTCAAAAGTAGGTCGGTCGGTCCCTATAGGAGGGTGATGGATGGTAGCCAATTTGACATCCTATTGGTCGGTCGAAGTTAAATCTAGACCAGTTAAATTGGCTATCCAAATTAGATGGCTAAGATGAGTTGCGGAATTTATTGGTTGCCGCTAATTTATTTACGACCTCTATAAGAAGCGCGGCTAGACATATTTGGGAGATTGTTTAGGATCCATATTCTAGGTCGTGGCTTGGACTATTGTTCCTTATGGAAGAGGGGTGCCCTGTGATCTTGGCCACATCTTGTTGAACACCTAGAATAGGAGTTTTCCCGGCCGATTCGACTGGCGAAGTTGGGCGGTCGAGATGATTTGCGTCAGTTAATAGATTCCATTGATTTAATTTAGGTTTTAAAAGCCATGTAGCCAACCCATTTTGGGCCAACATTTTTTTATGTTGGCGGCATGTTGTGGATCATTCGACCAGCCAGCACTATAGTCTGGACGCTAGTGAGTGTATCCATGCCTTGTCCGTTGATCGGAATTGAATCTAGGCCGGTCAATTTGGATGGCGAAGTTGGACGGCCGAGATCGTTTTGCGGCACCAATGTAATGCCGCTTAATAGAAATAAGGGTTTTGTAAGTCGCGCGGCCACTAACTTTGAGCAATCGATTAGTGGATTTGTTGGCGAGTTGAAAGGATTCTGATTGTCCAAGGCATTAGTGGGCCCGTCGGTGTGTATGGTTGTGCTTGTCCGACCGTGTTAAGAAATGGCTAGACTTGATAAATCAAGTGGACAAAACGTGCGGCTATGATATTTTTAAGACTGACATGGGTAGCCTATATTAAATTCCTTAAGGAATTAGGTGTGTCGACCAGCCAACTTCCAACTTTATTCAAAGTGCATGTGGCACATTTAAAGCGGTCTGATTGGTCGATGGGAAACGGGGTCGGCAAGCAACAACATGGAGCGTGGCCAGCCGGCCATAGATGGCGCCTGCTGAAACAAATCGGTCGGTCAAGTGGCACGTCCACGCCTCCTTTTTCCGCTGCTCTTACTTGCCGCAGTTCCTATTTATTTCTTTTTTTCTGATTTTTGGTAGGATTTTTCTCCTACTAGATCATGATGGATCCATTTCCTAGTTTTCCTAGGTTTAGTTTCGACCAATAGGGTTCGAAATATCGCGCAGGGCGCAAAAAACCTAATTTTGTAAATTAATAAAATTAGGTTAATTGAATTTTGTGAGTTGACACAAAATCAATCAATTTCTGGTGAATTTTTTGTGTTCATACAAAATCACTAATTATGTTTTAGAGGGCATCATAACTTTGTGTGCCTCTAATTGAGTATTTCCATGCATATCTTAGTCCTGACATTTCGGGAAATTCATGATACTCAGTTGCGAGCGAACATTAATTGTCATGTCATGTGAACATCAAGAGTTCGGCTGGGGAGCATAGCATAGAATGAATACTCGATAGGCTCCGGCATTAGTGAGTAATGCAACTAGGTACTTAAATACTCATTAGGCTCTATACTAGTGAAAAATTCATCTAGGAGCTTGAGTTTCAGTATAATATGAAGAGAGACATAGACACTCATCAATTTCTGATATATTCTTCAAATTCCTTGCAGAATATAGACATATCAAGGTCTACTACTTCTGTTGCTAGGCCAGGTGGATAGACTTTTATAGTTTTCGGCTCCAGACGTTGAAGCGACTCCGGGAGAGAACGTTGAAGCGACTTCTGGAGATAACGTTGAAGCGGCTTCTGGGGAGAACGTTGAAGCATCTTCTAAAAAGAACTCCAGTGAGGGCGCCATTAACCCTGGAATTGATGTTGATAACTAGATTTTCTGGTTTCGCATGAACCCAAAAAATAGGGTTTCTAGAGTCGGTCTGTGGCATATAGTAGGATACCCATACGAACACAAACTTGGCCCATTATTCATAAATAACTCAATTAGAGAAAGACTCAATTAAGAAGGCAGTTTGACGATAATATTTGGCCACGTGGAAAATTTCACAGAACTTAGCTCAATAAATTTTTCATTCTCATAGGAGATAAATTTAGCGCATAAGAGTAGCAATTTTGACACAACAAGATTTCAAGAAGAAACTAAGTAAACACAAAATTTCCAAAGAAAATCCAAATACTTATGCAGAGATATTTGTGAATGATCATCCAGCTAAGAATGATTAGAAAATAGCGTGAAGAATAAGAAAACATCTTTCCATCAAGTATACCTGAATAATTCTCACTCTATCGGGATTTTTCTTGAGAGTTCGATTTCATCCTTGTGATTAATTAGCACAAGTATGAGCTTTGATCCCATTAAATGAATGTTGTTTATGGTTAAACCTCTTTTTCCTGATCTCTGAAGGAAAACCGTAATGATGTGAAAATTTAACATAAAATTTGCAATCATCAAAATACGATGCAAAGTTTTTATTCTTACCTGAAGGATTTTGTCCAGAGGGAACTGACATCCTGTTGATGATTTCTTTATATCCTTCAATTATCATTTTTAGGTTGTCTTCTATACCTCCCTTTTTTATTCCTTCTTCTGGTACCTTTCTCACATCATGAACAATATTATCTCCCTTTTTGGATAAAGAAAAACCATGAGTTCTTCTTGACCGAAGAGTGTTGGGGAGTCTATTAAGTTCTTGAACATTTGAAGAAAACTTCGAACTGACTTTCCTGGTAGAATACACATGGTGAGTATTAAAACCAATTGGTTTAGATCTATGAATGTCAGTTACACCTTTGAGAATTAGATCTAAGTGTGTTGAAGACGAATGATAAAATTGCAATTCAACCTGGATTTCTTCTTTTGTTCAACATGACCTTTTGAATTACAAAAGATACATACTTTCTGATCACCTGAGTGATTAGTCATAACGAACTCAACACCATCATTGGGTGACTTCCTTCTGTGTGATGTGGATATTCCTTGATTAGAGGAGGACAAGTGCACATCATTTTCAACAGAAAGGGATTTTGGTTTTGCTTCTGAAACTGAATCTTTTACAGTCAGATCAGAGGTAATATGTATGGTGGACTCTTTGGAACAATCTTGTAAGGAGAGTTTACTTAAGAGATGTTTAATTTCCAAAGCATCCTTTTTTAGTTTTTCCTCAAGTAGCGTTTGTGAAGAATAGACTGAGACATTTTCCTCTTGAAAGACCTTTAGACGAGAGTCACGCTCATTTACCATACCAACAAGGACATTGACTTTGTGTTTCAATCGGTTGACATTATCATCATAGATTCTAATAAGTTTTAGAATCATTGCACTCTGTTTGGCTACATTCCTTTCAACTTCAGAGTCAGACTCGTCAGTAAGGTAGTCAGGATAACACTTGTAAATGTACATCTGTTTCCTTAGAACATAAGGTTCATCTATATTCGAGATTGACAAATCTTTCTCTTTAATAGACTTTAAAGAAACAAAAATTTTATTTCTGGCGATGCATTTATCAGAGACAATATCGTTCATCCTCAAATCGCTACGAACACATACTTATGAGGTTTTTAATATGTTTTCCTGCTCTGATACCAATTGAAAATGCGGGGGTACAACAACCACACCCAACAATTAGTTTGGCAATCTAGGAGGACTTACTCCAATATACTTTCTAGAGAATCAACTAGACAGTCAGACTCAATTTAGAGAAAAGTATATACGAGAGTTTAATACCTCTGTTTCAAAATATAATCAGCAAATCAAACAGATACAAATCCGCGAGCCTAATTATTATGTGAAACAACTTGAACGGTACCAAAGAATAATGTCCAAGTGTCAATCAATTTAAAACAACAACCAAAGGTTTGATTATCTAATTGATTGATCCTAACACACAACCTGTGATATTTCAATTATATAACAAAATATAATGCGGAAAAGAAATAACACAGACACCAGAAGTTTTGTTAACGAGAAAACCGCAAATGCAGAAAAACCCCGGGACCTAGTCCGGTTTGAACACCACATTGTATTAAGCCGCTACAGACACTAGCCTACTCCCAATGAACTTCGGACTGGACTGTAGTTGAACCCTAATCAATCTCACACTGATTCAAGGTACAGTTGCATTCCTTACACCTTTGATCCCATAAGGATACTACGCACTTGATTCCCATAGATGATCTCACCCACAACCAAGAGTTTCTACGACCCAAAATCGAAGACTTGGTAAACAAATCTGACTCACACAGAAAAGTCTATTGGAATAGATAAATATGTCTCCCACAGAAATACCTATGAGTTTTTATTCCGTCTTTTGATAAATCAAGGTGAACAGGAACCAATTGATAAACCGGGCATATATTCCCGAAGAACAACCTAGTATTATCAATCACCTCACAATAATCTAAATCGTATGATGGCGAAACTAGATATTTTGGAATCACAAACGATGAGATGAAGGTGTTTGTGATTACTTTTTATCTTGCCTATCGGAGATTAAATCTCGATAAAATCTTAGTTTTCAAATCAGGGTTTGCAATCCAAGTTACCTTGGTAACAAAGCATTCAATATTCACCGTTAGATAAAAAACCTTATTCAACCAAGCTAATATCTTTCAACCGTTAGATCGAACTTAGCTTGTTACACACAAATGAAATGTACCCTCATTTAGGTTTATGTAACCGTACCCAAACGTGTACACCATGTTGTCTCAATAATAGTTAACTGAAGTTAGCCATATGATCACTCTCATATCAACTTTATTCATCTTAACCATAACTAGTTCAAATGACTCAAATAAAACTAGTTAAAGAGCCGTTCAATTTTTATATTCTCATAGAAGTATACAAGAACATAATTGAAGCAAAATTGGTTTGATTCATTCGAATCAATTCATGAACACCATAGCCATGGTTTGCAAAAGATTGCATTCCTTATTTTAGAAATGTTTAAGTTCATGTACAACCAATTTTAGAAAGTAACCAACTCAAGTATGCAAACGGGTAGCATACTTAAGTATCCGGACCAAGTTTGGTTACGCCAGTAAGCGTACGAGTGCGCATACCAATTCACACTTCCAAACTCCAGCAGAAATTCACAGACGTGATACTTTCTCCAGTATGCGTACAGGTACGCATACTTGCCCAGACATCCAAGAACCACTAGTACGCGTACGGGTACGCATACTTCAGGCTCCCGTTTTTGGACTTACACACAAATGTGAGAACACACTATGTTTATATCCAAACATGGTTACTTGATTCTAAACTCTTTATTTCAATAATTGAAACTTTCTTAGAGGATGACAATAGCTATTTTCACTCATTATTAGCATCAAAGCAATTTTTAAGATATTGAAATAATCATAACGAAACATTTCAAGTTTACACCAAATGATTGTATCACACAAACCATGTAAGATGTTACTTGGCAATTTTCACATGATTATATTCTGACATTTGTCAAGAACATATAAGATGAACTTGGTCGAAGCAAAAGCTTGACAACACATATTTCGATAAATATGTAAGCGAGATAGACTCAGCTCTAAATCTCAAATGTGTATAATAGAAAACTATATCGTAATACGACTTATGTCTCAATATAGGAGATAGAGTATGAATAGACTTTCCAAGTGATAGATGAGTTTTATTCTCCACATACTTTTTGTTGATGAAGTTCCACAAGCTCCCTTTAATAGTTCTTCGTCTTCAAATGATGAACGCCGTGAAGTCTAATGCTCAACTACATAATCTATGTCCTAGTCCGAGATATCTATAAATAGGCTAAAAATCAAGACTTATATTTTTGATCACTAACATTGAAAAACATGCTTGAGATAACAACGCATGCGAGTTCGACCGAGCAGTGCTCTAACAGCATCATTACCTTCTACATGAACTTCATCCTCTTTGATACCTTCTTTTATAACTTTACCTTCTATAATATATCTCTATCATCATGAATTCCATCATCATCATTACCTCTTCTACAAGATGGAATTGATTGGTCTTCATCAATTTCATCAGAATCACTTTGTTCTTCCGATGATGATGGCTGAGTATCATTCCGTTCATGGAATTTAAGCGTTCCAGGCTCCACAAATTCCCCTCGATGAACTGCAGTCAAGATTTTGGAGCCTTTACGAGGAGGTTTTGAAGGAGGACTAATAGGTTTCCGTCTTTTCTTGACCTTTTGGAGACTAAAAAAGAATACAATAACAAGGAATCAATTTAAATTTGCAGATACAAACTACAAATTCAGAAACAGTGGCAGTGCATTGCAATTAGCCGTCAAGGTCGATAATCAAATATAGTGACAACTAAATATCATATAGACTAGGTCTTCGCGGTTATACTTTCCCAAACACGACTACCAATATAAAAAAGGGAATTTTAAGAAAATGACACACTTCCAATTTCTAGTTCAAGAAAGTGCCACAGTTTTTTCCAGAATTAATAAAATGCCACAACCGTTACATTTTCCGTCAGGGCCCACCAAATCAGTCTATAATAGTTGAACAAGTCAAGAAAATATTCATCTTTACCTAACTACCCTTCACGATCCTTAAGACATCCATAAAAAAAAATCCGATCTCGTTCAGTTCATGTCCATGAGATTACAGTATTCACTTAGGTTTTAACAGAGAACCAAAATCCTAACTTTCTCTCTTCTTCTTCTTCTCTTTTTCTTCTGTATATATTTGAAAAGATAGTTTAGGTACATGATTAATTAAGGGATTGATTTAATAGTGGAATTTAGGGATTGATTGAATGGGCTATGGAGCAGCATCAATGGAGTCAGTAAGAATTGGTGGAGATGATTGAGCTGTTATAATCGGTGCAAGGAGAGATTAAAGTAAGAATGAAGTGGTAATTTCAATTATAGAGAAGTGCAGTACGTGGTTTCATTTCATCGTCTTGTCGATGGAGCAAAGAAGAGACTTGGTTTATGGATCTCTTGATTAAATGGTATTGATTAATTGTGAAGTTCGGGTGGAATTAAGTTTGGGGGTTCTTTCTGGTGGTAATCGTTTCTCATTTTGAGAGAAAGATCAGCTGAGTTGGAGATAAAGCATGGACTGAGATTCAGCCGAATGAGCAGTGGATGGATTGTTAGCTCGTGTCAAATGGGCATGATTTGTTTGAGTAATTGTCGCAGTGAGAATCATGGGTAAGATGGCTTGTATGTTGGTTGATTAGATGGGTTTTGACCCAATGTTGATGTTATTCCATGGATTCTGTTGGATTGAATTGGTATTGAAAGGGGAAGTTGTTGGACTGATTTTGTGATGGGCACTGACAAGGGTTATGTTGAATCAAGAAGAGAAAAAAAGTACAAGTCTACAGCTTAGTGTGGATGAGTATATGTAGTTTGGTCCTAGTATTCGGTTGTGTCTAAGCTAGCAAAACATTCAGACAAGAAATTGGTGTTGTTTGCCATGGTTCAATGGCAGTTTAAGACATGTGATGTTGTTGTAATTGGTGGTCGTGTTTGGCAGTAGCTGGGATGTGATTTAGAAGCCAACATGGAGAGGGAATTTGCGTACCAACTAGTATAGATTCTGGGTCCAAAACAACAGCCGAGAATAGAGATGTTGCCGATAGTTTTGGGTTGGTGAATGGTTGAGAAGATTTGAGGACGTAGATGTCTTTTACTAAGATGGGTAACTGCCACCTATACACTAACTGATGTCATTAGTTTTTTTGGATGGAAAAGGTCAAATGTGTGGCATTAAATAAACTCTGAAAAAAACGGTGGCATTTTCTTGAACACCTAATTGGAAGTGTGGCACTTTATTAAAATCCCCTATAAAAAAATGAACACATGAAATTTCGGATTTTGGCAGTTGTTGGTCATCAAGGTCGAAAATGCATCAAAGTGGCAACTAATACTTAGTCGGTAAGTTAGGTTTTCAAAACCTTGACAACTAATTACGAAATTGAAAACATGACAACCAGTTTTTGCCAGATATTAGTCGGCATGATTCATATTTTCATAACCTGGCTACTAATCATAACGTCTACTTGTGGCTATATTTTGGGATGAATATCGTGTCGACCCTGTCATTGTTACTTTCAGAGATTAAAGGTCATCACGATACTCAACCAAAGAAGATGACGACTAAAAGTAAACATGAAAGTCGTCAAGGTAGATGAAGAGATACCCTGACGACCACATAATTGTAATTCAATAATTTCAATTTTTATGCCCTAATTTGACATTCAAACAAAAAAATAAAGTAGTACACTCAATCTAGTCATTTCTTAGGTTTCGTCACTTTCAGGGATTCACCAACTCTCTTTTTTTTCTTCGTTTGTATTGTTGTTGCTTTGATTTTATAATATCAAGGTCAAGAAATTTAGGATTTCGAGTAGTTTATTTGAAACGCTTCACGTTTGAAAGATTAATCCTCTGAAATTTTCGAACCAACAACTATGGCGAACTAATCGACGAGTTTTTCAAACGAAGAAATAATGGAGGGGGGGGGATTTGTGGTCCTTCGGTTATGAAAAGGAGAATGAAATGAGTTTTATAAAAACTAGGGTAATTTAATTAGGATTTGACAAAGATAGTGTTGTAACTTTACCTCACTCTGACACCCGTTAATTTTTCTTCTAAGTCCACTTAAATTTCGGTATACCCCAATCCGGCTAGTTTAAAAGATATTGGTAATGAAAATAAAGAATTTATTGTTTAAGTTTAAAGTAAAAGGCTAACATAGATATTTCTTATTTCTAAGACATTGGATGGGGCTTAGACTAATTTTTAGAGGCTAAATTTGGCTGCTAGATTAGACAGAAAGTGTTGTCTATTCTTTAATACTACTTCTCTTACAGATATGTCTCGCATATGAACTAGTAGCAAGATAGTTTCACTGAATGGTTCACCGCGGAGAAAATCAACTTTTCGATGTTTGGTTCAGCGCATAGTGGAATATTTCACGGTATCTGCGCTGAATGAGAAGTTGCAGCCTGTCAGCGCGGAATGGAAACGCGCAGCACTTCTGCGCTGAATGAAAATGTGCCACCAGAGTTTGACCATTTTTTTCCTACACCTAGTTTACACCATCAATAATTAAATGTTTATTTAACCATGTTTTCTCACACTCCCATTACACCACCAACGGATATGTTTTCAAATTTTGAATTTCAAAATGGTAGAAAATTTGTTCCAATGGTTGTTTGTTTCAAATTTCAAAAATTTACCAAACTAAGGAATTTTTTCATTACATTACAAAACAAGGTTACAATGTCTTTTTAAGAAATTAAAAAAGTACATTAAAATTAAAATTTTACTTCCAAAAATTAAAAAAGTACATTGAAATTAAAATTACTAATAAATCACTTTAACTTAAGGGATAGGTTTTAAGCCATAGCAGATCAAAATCCCATCTATCCATCAACGCATCTGTAAATTCATTGCTTTGGTAATGTTGTTGTGATGTAGTAGCTCTATCTTCACACCTAAGAGTGTAAAATTTTTGACCTGTAGGCCATCGTGAATATGTACCACCCAATGTGAGATCTTATGGATTGTTTGGTTGTTGGGAAAAGACAGATGGTATTGAAGAAGAAGAAGATCTGCCAGATGATGAATATGAAGTTGTAGCTCAACGCAATGTCTCACTCAATACGACTTGACGAGCTCCAAGCTCGAATGAACATTGTTGTTCCATAAACTTATAGCAATCCTCCTATAAGTATAAAGTAGAAAGATTTAGTTAAATATTCAAGAAACTTAAAATGAAAATGCAAACAAATGTAAATGTACTTACCAATGTCAAACTCATCTGGCGAAAGTTATACTGACAAGGAAGCCTTGGAACTAGTACTCGATGTTCTACGCCGGCTTCATTGCAAAATGGTAAACTGAAATCTATCTCCGGCAGTTGTGATGGGGGCTTATTCTGTGTGTCATAAGTATATGTCTGCGACGTCATGTCAGGAGGGGGATGACTAGGAAACAAACGGCGAGGAACAATTGAGCTACCCAATGCTATCTCATCGACGTTCTGTGCATGGTATGACTCAGTGACATAAGGTCCAACACTCTTATTCTTCCACCAAGTGTTATATTGATCCTCGGTGACTGCATAATAGTCGGTGACCTCTACAATATCTCTGTCATTAATTTGATCCAAACTTGGAGGATTTGTTGGGACTACAATCCCACCTTTAATCTGCCTCTGAAATCTCTCTGCCAAGTAACAACTAACTTTTGTGCGTTTTTCAAAGTCAAAAAACAGAACTCTCTTCTTGGAAATATTTAGTGCGTACTCATATTGGTCTCCCACAGAATACTCGCTATCTTCCCATGGTTGCCAAATACATGATTCCCTTGTTCTAGTATCAATCTGTATTCTTGCACTTTTGACCGAGTGTTTCATAGTATCCTTTTGTCCTCCTTGATGTCCTCTCTTCCTTGATACAATCCTAGTCTTCTTGAAGAGACAAATCTTTGGGAAAACATCAAAATGAACTCCAGATGTCTGACAAAGCAAGGGTTGCATGTTGCGAAAGTAGTAATAGTACCAATACTCAAGTACCATAACCATGCCAGCTAAATTAGTACCCTTGGTTGACCAATCATCGAGATATTTATAGGTATTACCCAACGAAGCTAGACCCCAATCATACTCCCCAACTCTATCTAAATCATCCAACAACAGAACCCAACGTTTATCTACTTTTCCAGTAGAATGCGCTAGAAGAAAATGACCAAAACACCACATAAAGAATGCTCGTGTCAATGTTTGTGCACACCCAGTATTATCCAGGTCTTTTCTACTATCCATGTACTCTTTCAAGACTGCTAAGGATAATGAATTTTTCTTAGAGTCCCATTTACCATAATTTTTGATATCCGAAAAATATAAATCATCTAGAGCAGGATATGTTAGATCACTACCCAACGGCGGCATAAGTACTGGTTGTTTACTAGGGTCACCAGTGGGAATTCCCGTTAACATGTACCAATCTAAAGGAATGAGGCCAATTTCAAACTCCCAAAAATGGAAGCTCTTGGTTTTTGACCACCATCTCTCGGCTATGGCTTCAATTAAGCCTCTATCCCCATTGGCGAAATCAAACTCAAAAACAGAAGAAAATCCACAATTGTCACAATATCGTTTTGCTTCCGGATTATCTTTCACTACAATATTGTAATACTCTTCAATATCATTCAAACTACCTCTAAAGCTTAGTTTGCGAGGGGATTTCATAACATCGTGACATACATGTCTATCACAATTCTTTGAAGAAACTACATCCAACCGATCTAGCATTTCATCCATATTCATACTACAATCAATAACAAACATGAAAAAAAATATCAATCATACAAACTAAATTATCATACAAATTATCAAAAATAATTCATTATCATCATACAAATAATCAAATTATCATACAAATTTACCTACAAACTAATCCTATAAATTATCATTCATTTTCATCACAAAAATCAAAATTTCATTTTTTGTTCATCACAAATAATCAAATTAAACCCTAAAAATTCTAAAAATCAATTTCAATCACATATCATTCAAATCACGTAAACATATCATCTAATTCATGCATTGTATCAACTATCAATCATCAATTTCATCAAATTTTCATCATAATCAAAAATCAAGAAAAAAAAAACTAAAATTTTAAATCCTTACCTCAATCAATTCCGTGGACGGAATTGAATGAAAATACTCTCAAACGATCAAGAATTCGATGGAGAGCAAACCCACTGAAGGATTTGAGAAACAAATTTCTAGAACGATCGATCTTCAACATGCATTTTCGGGTGTGTTTGAGTGAAAAATGATATGGGGAAGAACTGAGGGAGAAGGGATTCTGCGCTGGAGAAAACCCGATTCTCAGATGATGAACAGTTCAGCGTTGTCAAGCTAGCTGACCAAGTCAAACGATGTTCGATTCGGCGTTCATCTGGACGTTGTACTGTTCAACGTTGGGCACTAAACTATTCAGCGTTTCGCTACTAGGTTTGCCATCCCATAGGACTTGGAAGGTTTCCCAGGCTGACGTGGATGGCCAATCTAGCAGCTATATATCTAGCCCATAGGACTTAGCCTTAGAGTTCCATGTACCATAATTTTTAAAATCTGGGAAATATATATCATCTATAGAAGCATATGTTAGCTCACTACCCAACTGCGGCATAGCTACTTGACGTTTTCTAGGGTCACAAGTGGGAACTCACGTTAACATATACCAATCTAAAGGAAGGCTGCCAAGCTCAAACTCCTTAAAATTAAAGCTTTTGGTTTTTCCCCACCATCTCTCAGCTATGGCTTCAACTAAGCCTCTATCTACATTGGCAAAATCAAACGCAAAAATAGAAGAAAATCCATAGCTATCACAGTATCGTTGTGCTGGCGGATTATTTTTCACTACAATTTTATATAACACTTCAACCTCTTTCAAGCTACTTCTAAAGTTTACCCTCCGAGGATCACCCATAACATCGTTACACACATGGCTATCTTTATTCTTTGCCGATATTATTTCCACACCATCTAGAAAATCATCCATACTGATACTACAATCAATAACGAAAGGAAAAAAAAATCAATCACAAGACTAACTAAATTTCATACAAATTTACCTACAAATTTCATTCATTTTCATCACAAATAATCATACAAATTTTCATCATGAATAATCATACAAATTTACCTACAAATGTTCATTCATTTTAATCACAGATAATCAAAATTTCATCACAAATAATCAAATTAAACCTCCAAAATTGATGGTTATTTGTGACTAGCATACTAGATTAGAACTGCTTCAATCTAAATGGATCACTTAGAGGGTTATTCTAACTTTTTATGTGGACTTCCAATCTAAATGCTAGATCAGAAGACCATAGGACTTAACTTTAATCAGTAGCCCCAAATTATCTTGGAATAGCTCTCAAAAAGAAGGGTACAATCATCAATTAATAGGCAGAAAGGTAAATTAGTGACTTTCCTAACTAAATTTCATACAAATTTACCTACAAATTTCATTCATTTTCATCACAAATAATCATACAAATTTTCATCATGAATAATCATACAAATTTACCTACAAATGTTCATTCATTTTAATCACAGATAATCAAAATTTCATCACAAATAATCAAATTAAACCTCCAAAATTGATGGTTATTTGTGACTAGCATACTAGATTAGAACTGCCGTAGGACTTAGGGGGTTATTCTAGCTTATGTGGACTTCCAATCTAAATGCTAGATCAGAAGACCATAGGACTTAACCTTAATCAGTAGCCCCAAATTATCTTGGAATAGCTCTCAAAAAGAAGGGTACAATCATCAATTAATAGGCAGAAAGGTAAATTAGTGACTTTCGTATGTGTATGACTAGTTTAATCATTTACCACATGGTACAGATATTAGTGGAAGTCAGAAGTATGAAACTCTACCTTTGAATGGCTGAAGAATTGTCCTTCGCCAGAAACTTTCCCTTCTTGGTTTTCTCATGTGTAAACTTCGCACCAGAATGGCTGGGACATAACATTAGACGACCTTCCTGTTACCAGACAATGTCAGGTAATAAGTTAGCTTCACGCTTAGCTAGGAAAAACATAAATAGACATTGCGTTTAATTACGTAACACAAGGAGAAAATAGGTGCAATAATCAACATATAAAGATGCATGCTAATTATGTAACTTACATCATCCCACCTGCAACCTGAAGTGTCAAATGCACAAGGAACGTGATAATCATTCCTGCAAGAACGCATACAACAGCCAAGAGCTGCACCCTTTAACCCACAACAACAACATTTGAGCTTCGAAACTCTTGTCAGCTCCAGCTCCAAGTTCATAACAGTTTTACCAACATAATACACTCGAGGCGTCCTACATTTCCAAATATAATTATACGATTCACTAAGGATGAACTAAGGTGAAAATCAAGAAAATTTGAAAAGAATACAAAAACTTACAACTCTACGCATTTTCGGTGAACATGTATGACATTCGGTCCAGCAGATACCTCATCCTCTTTTACCTCTTCTCCGTTGGCAATATGCAACATGGATCCAGAGCCCTAAATGCTCCCATATAGAAACATGGAGAAATATTCATCAGTAAAAGAGAGAATATATTGTTGAGAACCACTTATGGAGTGCAAAGAAATATTTTTTTCACAATTGACAAGGAAAGAATGAACATTATGCTTAAGATACTTCAACCCTCCTGTGCTACTCTAATTTAAAATGTTATATTTACATATTCATTTCAAGGTCAGGCAAAAAAAAAACACCACGTACCTTTGATACGGTAGAGGTTTGACAAAATGCACAAATAAAAACTGAATCGTTATCCAGACATACTGAAGTATTAGCTAGTAAGGTACTGGTACTAGCAGTGGTCTCGATACAAAACGATCTCTCTTGAAGCTTCGCCACTGGTACCTTATCCGTTAGTTGTTTATTGATTTTCTTATCTAGCTTCATATGTGTTTCACATTGTTGTATTGACATTTTAACAAAATCCCTCTCCTCGACGGATTCCATGAGTTCCATGGGCACCGGCTCCTAAATCACAAAATCAACAATTACATTAGTACATTTATTTATAATTTATCGAGACTAATTTGGATAACATAGTTGTTGGTTTAGGAACAACAAGTTACCAACCTCTTTAAAATCTTGTATTGAGTCTAAACAGAATTCAACTTCAATAATACAAGCATCATTCACGATATACCCATTGCTAGGGTCTTTGAGTTCTTTCAACTGTATGAACTCATCAAAACCCCAGTCGCTCTCATCTTTGGTGAACCGGAACATGTCTTCTGTGTCTATATATACAAATAAACAAGGGACAGAATTTAGCACCTACAGAAGTTATCGATTTGATTTGTACACTTGTGAAATAATATATAGTGCACAAATGTTTACCTTTTTTCAATGTGTCTTTGTTATTTGCTTGATCAACAATGGACAAACTGAATTTCGCAAATTGCCATTCCTTACATTCAATAGCAACCAGGTAGATTGACAAGTAACCGTTTGTATTACATCCCCTTCGAAAAGCCAGCAATCGCCTAACACAAAGACGGCAAATTTTGAGTATTCAATATGATAACAGAAATTGCAACATAGAGATAGTAATAGTACCGCAGAGAAAGGGTTGGTCACAAAATTGATTCATATACCATTTATGAGGACCTATTTTGAAAATAGGTGAGAAACGACTTTCATCATTCAATTCAGAAATGTTTTCAATCTTCCATTTAAATCTGGAAGAGGAGGAAGAGACGTCGTCTGCATGCTCCCTTTGTACTGCAAGAAGCAATGAAGAATTAGATAAAAAGATCCAACCTAGCTACCTTTCATTTGGGGCAAAACTGCTGCCTAGCTAAGAAAATCAAAAGAAATATAAATGTACAAAACTTTTTCGACAACTGAATCTGCATACCATTTCTGGTAGTATTTTGCATTGAAATGTCTAGTTCAGATCTGTACTGATAGTGAAGAAGAAGAAAAGATTGGAAATGAAGTGTTAGTATCTGGCTAGCAGTACGGCAATGAAGATAGCAAAAAAGATATAAAGAAATTCAATACCTTCAGATTGAGATTCTCTGAGAAATTCTCTATACTCTCTTCTCTTGCTAGATTTTCTTCCCAATTGATTCTCAGAGAGAATCACTAATAATGTCTTCTCTCTCGTTGTCTGTATTGTTTTTTTTTTTTTAGTTCCCTCTTTTTTGACTTTGTTTCCTTTGTGACTTATAAGACCCAATCAGTGAGCTTGTAGGAACAGTAGTGAATTCTTCGCCATTTCCCCGTACACCTAAAGTGGGAGTGAGAATTGCACCTACGCACGCTGCTTGACTGAGTAGGAACTAGGCCTAGGGTTTAATTTTCTTGATTTCTCTTGCCAAAAATGGACCATTATTTCACTTGTTGTAGTTTTAACCAATCTGAATGGACTCATTTTAGAGTAACCAATCTGCGGACCATTATCCCTGTATAGTTTTAACTTAGGAATTCAAACATTTTAAATAAAAAACATACCCGATCAAGACATCCATACAAACATCTTTGCCGTTTTCCCAATTAAGCACAAGAATATCAGCAAGTTTCAATTCTTTGTCATCACCAGTCAGAAAACCCAAAGAAACTTCCTTACGCGCGGGCACACTAGCTTTGTAACAAATGTCTGTGATTACATCAAGAACATGATCATGTCGAAACTTAAGGCCTATATCCTTAGCATAATGAAGCGCGTGATCTCCAAAGATGTTCATGGACTTGTTACAACTTGGACATAAACCATTCTCAACGAACAAAGGAATACCAAGACGATAGCAAAGCACAACTCTAAAATGTCTAGGTCCAAGGCACTGATTAAGTCCACTAATGGGAATAGCCAATAAATAATTTTGTGCATGCTTGACACGATTACACTGCCACAAGATGGAATCTCTTGCCGACATAGAAAATTGGTCTGGAATTTACTTCTTAAATGCATCAAAATAAGTGACTGCCAAGGAGTGCATGGAAGGAGGGGCAGTATCATCGACACAATATGTAGAAGGTAAACCACATACCTGAATAAATTTCTGAAGTGCAAAGTGATAAGCGGAGCCTTTGTCTGATGAGAATGAATTACCAAGAATCACCTTTTGCATCGAAGTAGTTTGACTCTGAGAAGCGAGGTAACAATAGATGCTGGTATCAGCCATAGTGTAAATGCCAAGTCCACCATCCTTGATAGGCAAAGTAGCTAATCGCTTCTATAAAGGACCAAAACCCGCACCATCACCAGTGATTAGAAATCTCAAGTACTTAAGTAAATGATCATCATAAAGAGCAATGGATGATTGCAGGGCTGCCGGATTGGTAGTACGCATAGAAAAATATAATCTAGACACTCCAGTACAGTTGCGAAGTAATAGCATCTCACTTTGATGATCCTTGAGTTTTTTTATTGCAGACATTAATTGAACAGTCTTATTCACCCTGCTCAACATCATATCGCTAATGAAGTTCAAATCTAAACTCACTGGCCCACCCAAAAGTTTAACACCATTAGACGGTCTACCAATATCAACAGGGAAAACACCAACATCTGCACTCGAGTCTGTGGAAGGCCAAAAAACCTCCGTCTTCTTTATATTAAGGTGCAACCCCCTGCATGGTCCTTCAGTTTTGATTATACTCAAAGCCTTGGCAACTTCCAAAGTATCCCCAATAATTGTGCCATCATCAAGGTACCATGCGTGTGGGTCCAGAGTGCATTGAGATGCAATAGTCTTCACTAGTGGGTGAAGAGTCAACGCAAATAACAAGACCGAGAGGGTCACCTTGTTGAACTCCAAGGGCAGAAGACAATATATAATGGCCATAATAAAGTTTAGCAGGTCTCAGGTAACAAAATTCTACCCAGCGAGAAATACATGAACAATGAAGGCGAACTTCTTTGATGAGTTGCGATCTACTCACCATGTTGAAAGCATTGGAAAAGTCAATAAGCAACATTGACATTTTGTTCGAATGACCTTTCAACTCCAATAAGTGATTTACATCATGTAAAATACTCTCTCCACCAGCAGGAATACCAACCCCGAATTGGTAATCACCAATATAAGAAGACATATCCTTACCCATTGAAAAAGAATCCACCTTCGAGACCAATCTACGCCAAACCGTACCAACTGCAATAGGCCTAATTTCACCCCCAGGCTTCAGAAACGGAGTTAAAGGTGCACTGGCGATAAACTCTCCCAAAACCGCAGGGCATTTCCCAACCAACCAAAGATTGACAACGCTTGTGATCGAAACAAGTAACTCATCAGCAACAGCAGTTTCTGCCCCACTCATATCATCGACTAAATATTGCGTGCGCAATCTGTCACGACCACACAATGTGCCTGGGGAAGCTCTTAATATCACCTAAGACAACTCGAGAGTCCACTGTGATTGGGTCAACTATAACGTCATCGTCGAAAACAGTAGGAGAAGGCGCCAATGGATGTTTGTATTGTAATTCAAGGTATGTGTCCTCGTTATAAGGATCCATATCGGACGAAGACAACGCACGGATGGCGGCTGCAAAATGTCTGCAACTTATCTTTTTTTGGCACGCCAACAAAGTGGCAGCACCCTGCTTCTTCTCATCTTCCTTCTTAGAACCGATACATGAATGCTGGTTTAGAAGTTTCTTCAACAGTAAATAGCAGCCATTATGTTCTTTCCAAGCAACCAGAGCTTGGTTGATGGCCGCCACCTACAGACGTTTTTTTGTTGCCGAACTTCTTTTCTGCTGAGCTTCTTGGCTTGAACAGGTTTAAAGTACAGATTGGGAGGAAGACGAGATGTATCCAAGCTGATAGGCTGCCAGGATTTGCAATGACCCTATCGAGATAGGTCTTCAGAGTACGCGCAAAAGCAAGCCTACACCTGTGTGGAATACAAGTGACAGTGGTGAACTGCCTTTGAAGAACAACATTTAGAAGATCAGTGGATAAGGATACACTTAAAGCAGAGCCACCATCTGTGACAGTGACAACAATATCATCACTATCCTTGACATCATCTACATCGTTACCTAATCCATCTTCTGTAACTGCCTCATAAGCCGCAGCAGTTGTAGACCCCAAGCAATCTTCCATAGCCTCACCTGGTTTATTTAAACCATGAATAAGAAACTCAAACCCTGCATCGTTGAGAGGACCAGCAACGACATCCCCATGAACACTACCATTCCTCCCATTACAAGCCTTCTTCCACCCATGTAGGTGTAGGCATCTGCAGCACAACCACATTCTCATACGACGCAAGACACTCTCCCATGTTGAGTAAATGTGCAAGTTGGAAGCAATCAGTTCCCTGCATTTGATCATATTATTAGTCGAGGATAGATGCATGTCATAAACATGCTTCAATAAAGAACCCTTTACATATCCTCTACCATTAACACCATCTTGGCATCCATGAAAATGCTTGAATGGGCAATGACAGAGGCTGTCGTCTGGCATGGATTCATCTAATGAATGAGAGGACTGGGAAAGGGAAATGGCAGAATCCCTAGTGCAACTGGGCATGGCGACTATAATAGAACAAAAACCCTAAAAGAAAAAGATTAAACCCTAAAAAAAAACAACGAAAGAACAATCAAATCCGCAAGAAAGAGAGATTGGAAAACGTGGCAAATCGATCAAACTATAATATGGATGGATGGGTTTTAGGAACTATAAATACAATCAAATCGATCATTTTTATTATTTTATTTTGGAAATTATAAATAGATTCAAATTAATTTTAAATATAATATTAATTAAATATGACATAAATATAATATAATATTAATTAAATATATTAGCATATTAATATAATATAGTATAATACTAATATAACAAAATATTAATCAAAAATATTAATATATGATAATACTAGGTATCACCGGGGCCTTACGGCCCCGGCTCAACCTTTCCTTTAAGTGTACATACTTTAGGCCTATACAATAATCCAGACTGTAGAACGAAACGCAAAACCAGTCATCTATCCTGGTCCGATTGGTACCTTTGTATTTGGGAGTAGTTTTGTAGTATGTTTTGGATGAAGGTGGATTTCTAGCTAATTAATCGATGTCGTAGCAACGGAAAAGTCGGTACAGACTGTAATTGGCATGAATGACTAACTTTTAGCATGGTTTTCACTAATTTTAACTTAACAATACCGTGGAATATTACCTCAAATAAGGTTTCTATGATCACAATGTTTCTTGTATCACTTAGATCAAGACCTATATTTTTTGTAAGAATAAGAATTGTGATTTTATTCTAGAGCATGAATTTTTAGATGCATGCATTTATGGCATCTGCACCACCGCCATTTGGTATAAATGGTAAGGTTTGCTTGAAGTCTACTTCCATAACAATTGTAATACCTCCAAAGGGTAATAATTTGTTTCCATTTACATCTCAAAGTAATTTATTAACTGATTGTACGCAAAATCTGTGTTGCATTGTTATTTCAACGCATATAATTAGTTTTTCTTCTTTTAGTAACTGAACTAAATACACTTCTAACTCAACCAATGGTTTTTGTATTGTGTCAAGTAGTCTTGTCTATTCAAGACATGCTAGCTTTATATCTTCCGCGAAAATACTTCAAGATATCATATAAACATATGAAAATACTAAAAATGAGAAACAAAAACATCGTGAGGTTTTCAGTTATTGTTCAAAGTGTCAAATAACTTCCGAGGGATAACTGCTGGATAAGTTTTTAAAGATGGAGTGTGATGGTGGTAGTAAGAGTATCTTGGGATTTTCATTATTTCAGATGACATTATAGGCGTTGATTTTAACATAATTGAGCAGTGACCATTTCCTGATTAAAAAAAAATCAAGGATTCAATTATAGGTGAATATTCTTAAAATGATAATTGTACAATTTCAATCAAATAATTCTTTGTTGTATGGGAAGGTGGATATCCAATCAAAAAAATGTTGCGCTCTTTATCATACAACAGACTACCGTATAACTACCACACAACCTCAAATGGTCTAACATATCTTGCATAAATTAGTGTATTGTTGTACCTCGTCAATACACTAATTATTTACGCTATTTACCACACAACCTCGAATGGTCTAACATATCTTGGATTTTCTTCCTAAAATATAGACGATTATGTTCGGTCGATGCCCAAGAATTTATTAAGAACTCTTGAATAAAAAAAAACTCCCATGATGGTAGAATACTTGCTTATCCGTTGGAAGAGGTGGAATTTAAAAATCTGTTTTAGAGTTAATTGAAATCTAGTATATATGTTCTCATGTAGCAGGACTCTGTTGCTTCATGTCGAGTTGTAAACTCATCTCACCATATGGAAAGAGTATGACGTAGCGTAAGGAAAAGATTGCAGGGTGACACTAAATGGTGAAAACTATGTTCTTCCTTCAATTGGAGTACAATATCGCATAAACTGGGTATTTGAGAACCTTCTCCTGATAGTGTTATCGAAAATTCGTCTTCCTTTGGCAGGTTATAGCGCCTTTAATCTGTGAATTCTTTGTAAAGCATGATAACTTTCACATTCTTACCTGCATGATTAACCTTCCTTTAGAATCTCACGCGCTCAAGTATACTTGGCGCGAAACAAAATATGATGTAACATTGTAGCTTTAATAATCTCAAGAAGATCTATGTCTAACTAAGGATCTCGTGCTACCCGAATAAATACTAAATTTCCATGTACATTAATCTGCTTCCAAACTAATATTCCTAATTGAATATGTCAAAGTCTATGCAAACAACTTGTTCTGATTCTTACCACATTTCCCAAGACAATATTGTAGCGTAATTTTTTTGAATAAGACTTATGCAATCCGTTTAGGTTTGGAATTTTTCTTATGCAAACAAATTTTGTAAGCAATATAGAAGCAGATTATTTAGTGCGAATCATAAGAACAAGAACAATCAAACTTGACATTACAAATCATCGGATGTTTTACGTTTCTTGGCAAATCGCAATTCTAATATAATAATAATCTGAGTATTTTAAAGTTAATATCAAACGCATTATACAAATAGGAACCTTTATATTAATACTAAAGATCAATGGATGTTGTGTGTGTTTCTAGGAAACCACATCTCTCTTTTGATGGGATTAATATAATAATTAACTTAGTATTTTTTTGTACAAAATGATGATATATACAAACATAAAAGACTAATATCATGGATCTATGTATAGTTGATGGAAACATGTTCACTCCCATCACTACGATTATTTTTCCAAATACTATTCCTTCATGCTTGATTAATTTATCCATCTAATGAGCTTGATGAACAACAAATCGTATATCCTGATTACTCGTTAAGTCAGACAGACTAAGGAATCATTTACCCATGTGCATTAGATAGCTTGTGTCATTTGGCCATCGCATGGTTGTTATGACGTTCCTCTCCCACCATATGTTGTTGTGCATCCCTCGCCCGACATGGTTTCTTGGAAGACGATCAGAATGCCTACATCTACCAGTTTTAAAAATTACTATATCGACTCTTAGATAATAGATCGTATCGACACGTGTAGGTAACATGTGTACCCTCCATTGAAAAAGGTATGTTGGACCGTTGTCCCTACTATTAATCACTTTCTATAAATTTCTGTTGTCTTTGTATATCACGATGTCTTCACTGTCCTATCATTCTTTTATGAGTGAAGTATAAAGAAACAATGTTCTGGTGGCATATCCATTACAAATATTCATAGCAAAGTAGCACAAAGGCTTGAAAGATATAAGATGAAGTAAGAAAACACGAACTCTTTATTATGATTAAGCGTACATATTTTATTTCTTTGTAACGATACTTCAAAAAAGATTGCAACTTAGCTAATGTATTCAGATACTTTGAAAAGGCTACATCTTAATCAAGTATACAATAATCAACTTATATCAGAGGAGAATCTACAGTAGGGCCACGGGTGTTACCGACCCCTTCAGCATTTCGGATAACTAACTACCTAGTACAGTATATATGCAGCTTCTGAAACTAACTTTAGCATGTTTCATAAATCCACTTCCACGACTTACACAACTGATCCAAAATTAAATTCACGATTACGCGTAGATACAATAAAATTCCTATTCTTCCAAACACAAAATGAATGATTTCCTTAGTTTTAATGTTTAGATATGACAAACTAAAGATTAATCAGTTTCGTCCACATTGATTACATTTCTAAGTAAGGGTTCATTCTTCTTCTTTAATTACTTAATTTATGTATTTGTTTTACTCATTGATGAATCTGAGTTTTATTTTTGTTTCAGATTAAAACAAATTTAGTACGAATTATCAATTTTATGAGGAAATGGTGACAACATTTACACAAATAGCTAGTGTTTATATTAAAATAAGAAAGTAGTCATATATGTTAATTAAAAAACGACATGAAAATAATTATAAAGTTTAACGTAAAATGTAGCATGACATTACCTTTTAATCCTATTTGACTTCTGCTAGTCATTTAACCTTAAACCAAATATATATGTCCGTGAATAGATCTTGGTTTCCCATATTCTTTCTTCAGTTATATACACTATAATACATTATTTGCATATCTTCATTGTTCCTTGATCCCAAATTCTATCCATGTTTACATTGTATTTATATTGTAGATGTTCTTTGAACGTTAACATCCTACATTCTTGTTTGTTTTTTTTTTTTACTTTTCGTTCATCTTTGTAATAATATTTCCCAAGTTCTTCTATTTTCACTTGAGATCTATGATTTGGGAAAAAAACTCGTACTATCATGCTCTTTAAATATTTGTTCTGTTACTGGTTTTCCGGGGGATGAAATCACTTCTCCGTATATTTCTTTTAGTGTCAATGACGAACCTAATACAAAATCATAAATAGAACCACCACACAATATGGCGACCGACGGACGCATGAAACCTTTAGATGATATTTTGAGAAAAATCGTGCCACCCAAGTTAAAGTTAGGTAAAATTATAATTAATCTATGTCTCTTGTACTCTAAGTGTAGTTGCAGGAATTCCCACACTACACCCTACTCAAGAATCTATCAATATTTATGACATAATTTGAAGATTAAGAACACTTTTTCTTTAATATGACCTTAAGGAATTACAGAAATCAAGAACACAGAACACTTAACAAAGGTTTTTCTCTCTCCTAAAAACTTTCCTCACCCTCTCAAAAATTCATCCTCTCTCTGGAACTATTCACCTCCTTTATATAGGTATTTACATAGTGGATTACAGCTCATGACAGCTCATTTACAGCTAAGATTCCCTTCAATTTCGGATCTGAGTTCTTGCGATAAATCGTAGCTGGCACCGCCTTTATCTTTCGCAGGTTTTATTGATATACCGCAAACATGTCACACTTTCTTCGTGTTTACTCGTTTTTCAGTCATTACGTCATTGTTTAAGTCATCTTCGGATGTGTCGCAGAATATCACTGATGTGCCGCATAGTAATTCGTTTATTATCGATACATCGCAGAACAATTGTTTATTTCGCAGGAATATTGTTGTGACAATATTCTGCCCCTACATCTTGCCTCTTCTCATATCTTTTCTGCGAAGAAGACAAAGATCATGAGAAATTAAGCTTCTTAATTTGCCGCAACTCCTTATCTTTTACCCGACAAAGTTCCCTACTTTACGCTTTTACTATTGACACGCGTCGATCTTTACCGTTTTACCCGGTTACCCATCCTTCATCTATAAATACCATTCCACTCGAGTGTATTTCTTTCTTCTTTCACCTTCTCTTTTTTCTTTAAAATCTTTTTTTTTTGTCTGCAACTTTTTCTTTCCTGGTATTCTTCCTGCTGCTGCTTTAATGGAGACTCAAAGGTATGTTATTAATTTCCATCTTTTTTGTTATGTTTTCTTTATTGCCCTCTTTTCTTCATAATCCCTATATTCTATCATCTTTTTCAGTAACACCACTTCTCAAACCAAAATTACTATCAATAACCCTAACCCTAAGGGTTCTCAGAAAAGGCGCGTTGGGAAGACGAAGAGATCTGAGAATGATAAGGTAGTAAGAAACACTTATTCTTTTGAAATAACAATATTGTTGCCTCTGTTTCTTACCTACATTATTATTCGCAGAACGAAGAGAATGTTCCCAAACCTCTTAAGCGTTCGCGTCAAGTTAAAACTCTTTCAGATGAAGTGGATATTCTCGAATTTTTACCTGCAAAACCTGTCCCTTCGCAAGATAAATATTCTTCTTCTCCTTGCGTGAATCTCAATACCCATATTATTTCTTCATCAACCTCTAATGAAGTTATCAATACTAGCATTCCTATCTCTGATAATCACGACATTTTGGAAACTGCGATAAATGAATCTATGATAGTTGGAAATAAATCTGCGGCAAATGAAGCTACGGTGAATGTAACCAACGTAAATGAAACAACATTTAACGAGGTTGCGGCAAATGAAGTCGTAGATAATGAAACTGTGGTAAACAAAACTGCAATTAATGAAACTGCGGTGGATTATGACGCGGTGAATGAAACTGTAACTGCGACCACTCAAATTCCTTCTTCCACTCTTACTATCGCCAAAACTTCTTCCTCTACTTCTCTTCCTTCTTCCCAAGAAATAGCAACATGGGTTGAAGCTGCTTTTCAAATTTTATCTGAAGTTTTGAACGATGCTATGAAATCTTCTTCAGATCCTGCGAGACAAGATGTTTATATGATTCTAAGCAAGCATCTTGGGTCTTGCGGTTCTTCATCTTCGTTAACTGCCTTAGAAGATGAGGTTGAAACTTTGAAGAAGAATCTTCAAGCCAAAACTTTGGAGTGTGAACTTCTCGATCATAAGCTTCATAATTCTGAATTAGATTGTGAAATTCTTCGCAGCAGAAATGATGATCTAAAAGGTATAACTTTCTTGTCTTTGCTTTTGCCTCTGTAAATCTTTACTTTTTATGTACTCAATTTTCCTTTATTTATTTGTTGATGCATATTTAGCTTCAAAACATAACCAATTGATGAAGATACTTGAGTGGGAAACAATTGCTGATGAAGCCCGCACTGGGAAAGAATCTTGGAAGAATCAATTTGACAATTTGAACGTTCTTCATACATATTAAATTGACGAGATAAATAACCTTAAGAATAAGAACAATCAACTAATTCAGGAACGAGATCAACTAATTCATGAACGAGATCGTCTAAATAATGAAGCCTCCCAACTTTTATATTCGCTAAATCAGATTAATTTGAGGGTGGAGTCTTTATCAGATGAAAACAGAGTTTTATCCCAAGAGAAACGTAGTTTTGTGGATATAACAAAGACTTATTCGCAGAAATTAGACAATCTTCAAAAGTTGTGTAAGGACCAAGAGTAGTCCCTTCGCATACTGAAAGATGAACTTAAAAAGAAAACTGAATCATTTGCCGCTGAACAAGAGAAGCTTATAAAAGGCAGATTAGCTCTAAGTGTAAAAGTCAACAATCTCAAAGATGATTGTTCTCGACTGAAGGAAGAAAATTTTTATCTTCGCAATTGTGAAAAAAGTATAAAATCTCGTTTAAAAGGTAAGGTTAGGGATAATTTTGATGATGCCATGAACCAATGGAAGAGTTGCTTCTTTAATATAATTCACACTTTATCTTCACAAAGGGAAGGTAGTCATTTTGACTGCCTCATCTATTAATTATTTCATTATATTTTCTCATCTTATTTTTCGCGAAAATTCCCTCTAATATGCCATTTTTCTCTCGCAGAATCTGAGAAGCATCTTCAAGCTTCAATTTCTGATCTGTCTATGAGGTTAGCCAAACTTCGCAAAAAGAACACCGCGCTTTCCAATTCTCACAACAGGGCATTAAGAAGATTTGACTATCTTGAATATTTTAAAGATATAGAGATCAGAAATCAGGAAAAGAATTGCCTCCGCAAAGCTCATTTAGGCGTTGAGGTTTTCATAAATAATGTTCTATTCTCTCATTATTTACCTCCTATGAAGATCAAACCCTTGGAGATAGATGATAATGAAGTTCCTCATCCCATAGATGAAGATCTAAATTATTCAAGTAATGAAGAAGATTTTTCTGAAGACGAACAAAATCCTCCTGAGAACGAAGAAAACCCTCTTAATGAAGCAGAAGAACAAAACCCTCCTCACGAAGAACAAAATCCTCCTCATGAAACAATTGCTAGTGATGGAGAAACTCAAACTGAAAAAGATGATGCTGGTGAAGATAACAGTGGTGAACAAGAATGATGAAATTTAAATTATCATGTATTTCTGCGAAATATTTCTTGTTCTTCTCTCTGTTTTGCGAATGATTGTAATTTCCAAATTTTTCTTCTTCTTGCTCTTTTTTACTAAAACATTGATGTTCTTTGTAACTCAATCACCTGCTCTAATTTATATATTTTTATTAATTCTGAATCCAATCTTCATAAACTTGATTATCTTCCTTTTTTTTTATTATTTTGATTCTTCTCAAGGGAGATAATGAAATGTTATTTTATAATCCCCATATTCGTCCCTCATAATCTTCCTTGTGAAGTATTTTATTTGTTACCCTTGTAAAAAATTCCATGCTTGCCTTTTGTTACCAATTTGTAGTATTATCGCAAATATTTATGCGAAAAAAATTGTTATATGCTTCGCAGATATAACTTTTCTTGTGGTCTTATTTCGCCTTCCTAGTTAAAGGTCTTATTATGCAACTTTTATGCGACAAGATCGCAGGACATTCTTATCTTTATACGTAATAATCCGTTGATCTTGCCTTATCATTATTTTATTTTCTGTGACAATATGATGAATCTAAGCCATCTTGTGAGAGATTAATTCTCTCTTTGCTTTTTAAGATTTATGACATTGTCGTCTTTGCGATTTATATCCTCTTATTATTGATTTCATTTATCTCATCTTTTGATCTTATCGCAAAAACCCATTGACCTCATCTTAACATTTCTCTTTAGGCTTTTTGGCCAGTCATGCGGCAATATGACGGGCCTAAATATTCTTGCGAATATAAAGTCCCATGACATTGCTGTCTCTGTCACGCGACAATATGACGGGCCTAAACATTCTTGCGAATATAAAGTCCCATGACATTGCCGTCTTTTTTGATACACAGCTCCCTAATGGAGGGTATCACCCTTATCTCTCCCCCCGGTTGCCCCTTCAAGGATTATACATCGGCCATACAAGACTAGCACTTTCCCATCCGGTTCTGCCAACAACCAGTTGTTTTCACAGCCTTGTCCTTTATGCCTTATATGGCTTATAGTTACAAGACTGCACCCTAAGTGGGGTTTTCTTCGGGCCGAACACATCGTAAGCCAAGACTTTCCATGGATGGCCAGGGTAGGCTCATCCATCCCGGGCACCCACAGCTCAACCGTGTACCTCGGCGCCTTGATCATAAGTTGCATTCCTTAGGAGAAACTCTTGGGCGCCCAACCAGGGTATAACCTTATATAATTGGGAATCCAAGTTATCTCTCCTGGATGGATTTTCTATAATCCCAATCTCCATGACTAGGTTCCAGCAGCGGTATAGCCTTTCCCATAGCCATGCAAAGAGATACCCCTTTTATAACGCACTTTAAAGACATTGCCTCTTACGGAATAGAATCCGCGAACTAAGGTGTACGCCATAAAAGTTCGTCCCGTTCTTATGATAATTGAAAGTAAAGAGATACCCCCCTTATGACGCACTTTAAGGACATTGCCTCTTACGGAATAGAATCCGCGAACTAGGGTGTACGCCACAAAAGTTCGTCCCGTTATTTATATGTTTTTAGGCAATTAGTGCCCGTCTTATTTGAATTTAATTTTTTAATTATCTCGCAAATTATTGCGGAAAATAATTTTTATATTCAACCAGCTTTGTTCTTGTAGAATATCTCTTTTATTCTCTTCGCAACTTCTTGCGTGTGATCCATTCATTCTAGTCTTTCAATTTTTTACTGATAATATTTTCTTAGATATTGTCTATTCCATGGTCTGTCAAGTCTTTGACCCATGTCTCTTCCTTCGGGATCCATTAGTTTATATGCTCCAGTTCCAATTATTTCTTTGATTATATATGGCCCATCCCATTTTTTCTCTAATTTTCCTCCATTCTCTCGCTGATATTCTGGTGTTTCTCGCAGAACTAGATCTCCAACTTGGAATTCACGCTTCTTTACTCGTTTATTATATTCACGAGCTAATCTGCGATGGTAGTTCTCCATATGTTGTAATGCCTTTTCCCTCTTCTCTTCTACCTCATCAAGTTTGTCTAGAATCATACCTGCACTAAGATTTTTTTCCCAAGCTTCTCTTTTAGTTGTAGGAATAGCGACTTATGTTGGTAATACTTTCTCAACCCCATATGTTAAACAAAAAGGTGATACCCCAGTTGCTTCTCTTAGTGTTGTATTATAAGCGCATTATGGACTTGTTTTTACGATCTATGTAATTTCTTTTTGATAAGTTTTGTTAGTTGCTTGACTTGAAATATAGAGGAGGTTGATTTTCCACACTTTATCTTGAATGTATTATGCCCAATTAAGTATCTCTTTTTGCCATTTCCCATTTTTATTGTTTGATTTTCAATATTTGGTTAAGCAAACTTTATCTTGAATTGCATTAAAAACTTGGATTAACTTTATTCTAAACTCTATATTTTGCAGCAGATTAAGGCCTCTAAACCTAGTAAATGAAATTAGAACAAATTTCAAAATTTTTGATAAACCATTATGAGTTTTCAACACAACAACCTCTCTATTTATACACAAAAATTCTCTCATGGATTCGAATTTTGCACTTTAATGTTTTCTCACTTGATGGATGTTTTGGAATACAATGGGGTGAGGTGGATGTTTTGGAATCAATGGTGGTGAGGTGGATGTTTTGGAATCCAATGGGGTGAGGTGGATGTTTTGGAATCCAAATGAGGTGGATGTTTTGGAATCAATGGTGGTGAGGTGGAAATGGATTTGATGATTATTAGTTTAATCTCAAATATAACTTTCTTCTCTTTTGTCTTCTCAATTCTTCCAAGCTTTATTTAGTAAAATGTCTTTATTCTTGAAGATGGTAAAATACGAGAATTTGGGATAATATATGACTTTGAATATTAAGTTGTGAAAAGGTGTATGAATATGCAATATTTGGCACTTAACCCCCAAACCTAAATTTTACTTGTCCTCGAAGTGAAGCCGCTCCCATTTTGTGTCCCTAGTTGTAATGAGGGCCTGTATGGACCCACAAAACCTTCTCCACAATTAAGTATTCTGATTTGAATTTCGTAGAACCTTGATAATTTGTGACCATTTTTTTTTTTTTTTTAAAAAGTTAGTGACCCGCTACAGCTCTGCACAAATGGTCCCACAATAAGCCCAAATAAAACAAATCAATAAGCCCCGGTTCACAATCATCCCCTAACTTCAGTTTCATGCATAGGAATATCACAAGAAACTTCTGTCTTAGACGAGAGAATCGGACAAAAAGTTATTTTCATGTAAGTATCATTAGTGTCTAATGAAGATTCAACATTTTCAAGTCACAAACAAGTTGTTAGCATGCTCTCTTTCACGGGACAACTGCACATATTAGTAACCACATCACATGTAAATGGAACTGCATTATGGACTTGTTGACACCACGTTCTATGATGCCCTTCTAATTTCTTTTTGAGAATATCTGCAATTGTTTTGTTAGTTGCTTGACTTGACCATTTGCCTGCGGATATAGAGAGTTGATTTTCCAAACTTTATCTTGAATGCATTAAGTAACATCTCTATATTTTTTCCTTCAAATTTCTTTCCATTATCGACACTAATTACTATTCTAACTACAATGGAATTCCAAATCTGCAGATGATATTCTCAAATATAAATGTGAAAATGTCTTTATCACGAATATGTTGTACTGCCTTAACTTCCGCCCATTTTGTGAAGTAATTTGTTGCGACAATTAAGTATCTCTTTTTCCCTGTTCCTGGCACAAATGGTCCCACAATATCTAAACCCCACTTTCCAAATGGCCAAACATTTTTTGAAGATGTTAACGTTTCACCTGGTGCATGTATTCTTTTGCAAATCTCGTTTCATTCCTCTTCTTGATAAATTCTTTGCATCTTCATGCATATATGGCCAATAATAACCTTGCATTTTCGTTCTGTATGCTAAAGATCTACACTTGTTGTGATTACCAAAGATCCCCACTATGTAGCATTTTTAATATTTGTTTTCCTTCTTCTAGTGTCAAACATCTGAGGGAAGGCCCATTTAAAGATTTTCAATACAATACCCCATCTCTTAACTCATAATTTGTTGCTCTACTTTTTAATTTATGTACCTCCAATCTTTTCCTTGGTAACTCCCCCCTTGCTAGATATGCGTGAATTTCCGCACGCCAATCTGCGTTAACTCGGCTTGATTCTTCGCCATTATTTTCTACTACCATTGCCTCAGCTTCCTCTTCTTTTTCTTTAACAATTGATGGTGCTATTAATGTTTGTATTTTTATATTTCTCGCAGTCGGATCTACCATCATACTTGATATGAACGCAAAATCATCTGCAAGTCTATTATCTCTTCTTGAAATATGCCTCCATTTGAGTCTTGGTATTTTCGCAGATAATTCTTCTACAAGTTTCTTATATTTTCTCAAAGATAAATCATTAGTTGCATATTCCCCTTCAATTTGGAGAATAACCAATTGTGAATCACTGGTAATTCTTGCATTCTCTACCTTCATTTCTATCGCAAATCTTAAGGCATGTATTACAGCCTCATATTTTGTCTCATTATTGGTAGATTCGAATTCCAATCGAAATGCGAATGCCATTTTTGCACCTTCTGGTGAAATAAAAACGACTCCAACTCCATTTCATTCTCCATTAGATGATCCATCCACTAATATCTCCCATCTATTTGGTTCTGTTAAAAGATCTCTAGGATCCCCATATTCTTCTTTTATATCCATCATATCTTCTACAGCTTCATCATCCTCCAAAGGAAACTCCGCGAGAAACTCTGCGACAATTTGAGATTTTGGCGAAGATAAAATTGCATATTGGATCTCAAATTGCCCCACTTGTGCATTCCATCTTTCAACTCTGCCTGATCTTTTTGAATTTTTCATTACTGACTCGATTGGTACTTTTGTTAGTACATTGATTTTATGCGCTTGGAAATATATGCGAAGTTTAGAAGCTGCATAAACTAATGCCAAAATTAATTTTTCAATCTTCGAATAATTTTTCTCCGCAGCATTAAACGTTTTGCTGATGTAGTAAATAGGTTTTTCAACTCCTGCGTCATTTCGCAAAAGTATTGCACTTAAAGCATGTGGAGTTGTCGCAAGATATATCAGCAATTCTTCTCCTGGTTCAGCCTTATGTAATATGGATATATTCATCAAATGTTCCTTAACTCCTTGAAAAGCTTTCTCACATTCATATGTCCATTTAAATTTTGTTCCCTTCTTTAATATGTTGAAGAAATGCTTGCACTTATCTGATGACCGCGAAATGAATCTTCCTAGTGAGGCTAAAAGCCCATTCAATTTTTGCACATCTTTTACTGTTGCTAGAGTTGGCATATCCCGAACGCTTGCACCTTTTTCGGGTCAACTTGTATTCCTTCTTTTGATACGATATATCCCAAGAATTTCCCAGATGATACTCCGAAAGTACATTTCTCAGGATTTACTTTAATATTAAAAAGCCGCATCTGGTCAAAAATTTCCCTCAAATCTTGCACATGATTTTTAGCTTCTTTACTTTTTTACCAACATATCATCCACATATACCTCTAAAGTTTTATGTATCCATTTTGCGAATACTTTTTCCACCATTCTTTGGTATGTTTCCCCTGCATTTCGTAACCCAAAAGGCATCTTTGTGTAGCAATATAATCCTCTGGGAGCAAAGAATGCAGTATGTTCTTGATCTTCTTCTGCCAACGGAATTTGATTATAACCCTTGTATCCATCCAACGAAGATATTCGATCATTTCCTGCGGCAGATTCCACCATCTGCGGGATATCTGGTAAGGGAAAACTATCTTTGGGACAAGCTTTATTTAAATCAGTAAAATCGATGCAAATTCTTATCCCTTTGTTTTTCTTGGGAACTACTACCATATTGGCGATCCATTCTACTTCGCTATAATTCCTGCATCAAGCATCTTTTGTAACTCTTCCTCTATCTTGACATGATAAGTAGTTGCAATCTTTCTTATTCTTTGTTTGATTGGTCTCATATTTTTGTTAATCTCCAATCTATGGCACGCAATAGATGGATCTATTCCAGGCATCTCATCCATATTCCACGCAAAAATATCTTTGTATTCTCGCAGAAGATTTACAGTTTTCTCTTCTTCCTCCACATCCATCTTAGTTCCAATTTTCAGCATTTTTGGGTCTTCTTCACTTCCAACATTAACTTCTTTTGTTGGTTCTGCTGCGGTATAACTAGCTTCATTCTCTCCCATTGGTGTTGGTGTCTTTATTATCTCCACTGGTTCATCATCTTCTTGCGATACATCGCTGAATATTCCTTTTCCTTCTTTTGATTTTATCATGTAAATCTTGAATTCTTCTTCTTTCTTTTCTTCTCTCCTTATTTTTCTACGTTATTTTCGAAACTGAATTTGGTTTTCACAATTCCTTACTTCATTTTGGAAACATAACGCCGCATAATCTGTATCTCCTTTAATTTCGCCAATTCCACTAGGCATAGGGAATTTTAAACATTGATGTAGAGTTGATGATACAACCTTGATTGCATGTATCCATGGTCTCCCCAACAGCATGTTATAAGGCGATTTCATATCTATCACACTCAAGGTGACTTGTGTTTCTATTTCCCTCGGTGGAATTCGTACTACAATTTCACCTTTAGGTTTTGTTAAAGATTTTCCAAATCCGTGAATATGATATGTTGGACTAAACATTTCTTCATCTTTGTATCCCATTTTCTTGAATGTGTGGTAAAACATTATATCCACAAAACTTCCTGTGTCCACCTGAGTCCTATTTACAGCCCATTCTTCTTAAATTCTCTTTCGAATTTCTAGATCTTTTTTCCCAATCTTTTAGATTTCTCTTTTCTTGTTGGTGTAAATATCTTCATGAATTTGTCATCATCATAAATGTATGACTTAAATTCTCTTCCACCAAAAGTATACAAAGATATCTTCCAATTCTTGAATGATTTCTTTCTTTTACCTAGCTTTTACTATGATTTTTAACTCTTCAATCCCTGTTTCTAGCGCCAAAATGTAGTTACAGGAATTCCCACACTACACCCTACTCAAGAATCTATCAATATTTATGACATAATTTGAAGATTAAGAACACTTTTTCTTTAATATGACCTTAAGGAATTACAGAAATCAAGAACACATAACACTTAACAAAGGTTTTTCTCTCTCCTAAAAACTTTCCTCACCCTCTCAAAAATTCATCCTCTCTCTGGAACTATTCACCTCCTTTATATAGGTATTTACATAGTGGATTACAGCTCATGACAGCTCATTTACAGCTAAGATTCCCTTCAATTTCGGATCTGAGTTCTTGCGATAAATCGCAGCTGGCACCGCCTTTATCTTTCGCATGTTTTATTGATATACCGCAAACATGTCACACTTTCTTCATGTTTAAACGTTTTCAGTCATTACGTCATTGTTTAAGTCATCTTCGGATGTGTCGCAGAATATCACTGATGTGCCGCAGAGTAATTCGTTTATTATCGATACATCGCAGAACAGTTGTTTATTTCGCAGGAATATTGTTGTGACAATATTCTGCCCCTACACTAAGGTGGACAATTTCTTAAAAATAAAAAGTACTAAGCTAAATATTGTAATTCTTCAATTTTTTAGGAAATTCTTACACCATGTACCTCCATCACTGTTTAGTATTTTATTCTTCAAATTTTTTTTTTGGAAAACTGATTTTTTTTTTTTTTTATGTTGCAAAGATGTCTTTGTAGTTTTTTTTTTGCATACGTCCCCTCATTAAACTCGGAATCATCTCCGAAAATTTTTCTTGCTCAAGAATTATGATCTTACAGTTGCCCATTCTCAGTCATAAGATTTAGTCATTGCGTACCGTTAATTTTAAAGGTTAAAGATTGAGTCATAAAATGGATTTCTAATTAAGATAGTAAAAAACTACCTGAAATAAAGATTGTTAAAGCTCCATGAAAAATAGTGCTCAAGCGGCAAAAGTAGTAATGAAGATTAGCAAGTCTTGAGTCCTCTCTATTAGACATTTTAAAGAATCGAACCTGGTTACTTAAAACACATGAAAATTCCATTACAAAGAGAAGATTCATGTATTTTGATGGGTTAAACAGGAATACTGAAAAAATATCAGAAACATGGAATTCACGCTTAATACATTTTCTCGTAATTTTTTTAATATACCTGGCCATTTATTATACTTGAAGAACACATGAAGTTCAAAATACAGAATAAGTGAAGGACAGTTGGGGTTGAAATTGGACTACTAAAAATGATGCCTGACTTGGTTCGCAATGAGTAAATCTATAAACGAAAAGTATAGATGCACTTCGAAGTGCAGCACCGTATGAGAGGGGTGGGGCTACTCATGCCTCACCCCTATCCCAATACAGAGAGGGTGATATTTAGACCGTTCATCCCCTCTCGGTACATTCCACGGTGTTGGGTCACGGTGTGTGTATCACTGTTAAGTACACAACATTGAGGTAGGGAAATAAATTATAATAGTGTCCTCAATTTTGATGAGGTAGGGAAATAAATTATAACAGTGTCCTCAATTTTACTGTTAAGTACACAACATTGATTTTTTTTTCCACCGCCGTACACATCATTGATTGTTTTTCCTTTTCTTAACTAAACGAGGTCCCAACCATATGAAAAACAAACAAAGACTGAATAAAAAACCTGGCTTGATTGGGGTATATCCAGATTAATTAGGGTATATCAAATGAGACAAAATAGGGTCATTTTGAAGTAAAAAAGGTCACCCCTTAACCAAATATTTTCAAAATGGCAAAATTGCCCTCGTTTAATTAACATTAAAATTGATTAGATTAATTAATTAAGTTTAAATTGATTGAATAGATTAAACCTTATGAATTTAAGTTATGAAATTTTGTTTTTGATTGAAATTTTGTGGGATGATTTTTGATGATTTTTTTTTTTTTGAGAATATCTCTTGCAACGAAAATGAAGCACACAATCGAAACACTTCTAAAGAGGGGATTGCAAATCTGTTGTATGAAATCATACTCAAAATCAAAGAAGAAATCAACACTTTCAGTTCAGAAAGTATGAAAAGTCGGCAAGGTCGACGAATGAAGAACATGTCGTCTGTATTTAGCCGGCAATGTATTTAAATGAAGAACATGCCGATTTGTTTTTTTGACACACATGAGATGGCTATTGAAAAATATTAGTCGGCAAGGTCTACAAAAAAAAACCCGCCGGCTGTTGAAAAATACCACACCAGCTGTTAAAAATACCCTGCCGGTTGTATTTGGCCGGCAAGGTCTTCAAAAACTACCATGCCGGTTGTTGAAAAACTTTACACAGGAAATGACTATTGAAAAATACCACGCCGGCTGTTGAAAATACCCTGTCGGCTATATTTGGCCAGCAAGGTCTTCAAAAAATACCCTGTCGGCTGTTGAAAAATTCACAGTCGCTGCCATGGCTGTTATGAAAAGTCGGCAAGATATACATGTTACGACCTTGCCGACCAAAAACACAAAAATCGTAATTTTCGATTTCTAACCTAATATAACAATCAAATCACACAACACAATGATGGGTTTGAGTTTAAACATCATTTATAGTCTTCTTTTCGCTGGTAGAGTCAACAATTTTTTTGGAAAAGAAGATTTTTATATGGCTTTGGTTGATGGAAGATGAAGATGAAGAAGAAGAAGAAGATAAGATTAAGAGTTGTTTAGTTTTTTAATTTTAGGGTTAATGAAATTAAGAAATGAGTTTAATTAGTTCAAGGGTAATAAAATAAAATCACCCTTTTTAATAATGACACACCATGTCCCCTTGAAATTGGGTATACCCCAATTAATCTGGGTATACCCCAATCAAGCCAGGATAAAAAAAGCATAATAAAATACCCACATCCAAATAAATCTAAAGTTTTTTTTTTTTCCTTGGAAAATAAATAAGAAGCTATATATGGGTACGGGGTACCTACCAACCCCCAACAAATCCCAAACTGATATGGAATTAGCATCTTCATTTCAACTCATTCATTTCCAGATTGAGATAGAGCGAATGAACAAAGTACTGAAATGTTGCTAATATTTTGGTGTACCCTGCAACCAAAAATTAGAGGTTCTTACTTCTTAGGTCTCCTTTCCCGTAACAAAGCTTTATGGTTACATTCTCATCTAGCACTAATACATAATATCTTCCCACTCAAACATTACTCACCGCTTCCTGATCAAATTTTCACGAATATTAGTTACCAAGATAGTACTTGTCAAGACCTTTGTATTTGATATATTTTCATGATTAGGCCGACCGAGCGAAATGAGGGAGGACTTTATATATGATGATTTTATATCAATGTAGCTCGTGACATTTTTTCCAAATTGAAACAAAAAGATTGGATTTTGTTTGGTGTCCCATTTGAAATGACGCCACTATCCCTCCCTTTTATTCCAATTACTATGACTCCTTAGAGCAACTGCGGTGTTGCGATCAAAACCAAAGACTAAAGAGCAAAAAAAAGATCAAATTTTGGGTTTAGTAAGTGTTCAAACACTTCGGGGGAAGGAGTAAAATTGGTGGGGCGCAACTTTAAGTTGCACCCCATTAATTTTTTATTTTTTTTATTCGGGCGTAACTTTGAGTTACACCCCAATCAGGCGTAACTCTTAGTTGCGCCCCATTTTTTTTTTTGTCTTTTATCGTCAGGCTGAGTTATAAATTACGCCCGACTAAAACCAAACTAAAGACTATATTTGGTCTGGTTTTTAGTTTTAGTCTGGTTTTTGATCTTTACTCCCTCTCCACTGCGTCTGTTATTTTGATCTTTACTCTGGTTTTTAGTCTCCCACTACGGATGCTCTTATGTATCATATATTTTTAGGGGTATAATTGGAAAGCAAACTTTAACATAACATATATAAAAATCCGTGCCTCGGAATTTTACAAAATTTATCTCGTTGAAAAGCTAATAAAAAAACCTATCCAACGAGCACAAACAACAATATCAAATTTAGAGTTTTTATGAAAAATTCGGAGGTGTTTATCCTTTTAGGCATAATTTTTGAAAATTGAATGCATAGTCATTATACAAACTACCACTAAGGATGCATAACATATTATGCATCCATATTTTGGTTTAGGCATTAACTAATTTTCTGTTGCAACTAATAAAAAGACGTGCTCTCCATTTCAGGAAAAATGATATTTCCATTTTAAGCACAATTTTTGAAAACTGATTGCATAGGCATTATATAAAATTTAGTTTTGCGCCAATTTTTTCGGTCGGCCGTCTCACCGTGCAGCGGTCATCTGGTTTATTATTGTTATAGACTAAACTACATATGTTAATAGATGTCAAAATTATCAAATACATAAAGCCGGATTCCAAATTTTTTCTCAATTGAATCATCTTTAATTTTATACACCAAATTATGCTAGTGCAGTCTTTCCAATACCTTAACAACGCTCCTTCTATAGCCTTAACAGCGCTCCTTATTCAGCTCTCCCCTCTCTCCTCTCTCTTCTTTTTTCTCCGACTAGATTCTTGGGAGATTATGAACTGAAATATAACCAGTACTCTTCCGATTAGTAATTTCTGGCATTTAACGGTCAATTAACAGTCTTTTTTTTACCGGAAATCAATGATATGATCGGAAAAAAAAGGCAAAATACAATCCAGAAGATACTAAGAGCTCTATGATACCGAAGATTCAAAGACACCACAAAATAAACAAAGTTTCAAGATACCGGGGCTACTAAGACACCATTGACACCACAAGACACAGAAGACACCAAGCTTTCAAGGTTACTAAGACACCACTGTTGCAAAGAAACAAAGATGCAAGAGACTCGAAGACACTAAAGATACTAGATACAGCGGAGAATACTTTTTGTTATAGTGGATTAATTTGTTTTAACTTTGATTCGGGCTCTATCGACAACCTCTCTGATCGACAGTTTCAAGTTTTTTTTTCCCAGTCTTTACCCCCTTCGTTAATCTGGTCTTCATCAGATTCGTGATATTATTGCAGCACCTCCGTTAAATTCTTCCGATATCTGACCTTGTCTTATTATTATCTACGGATTCTAATTTTTCATTTTTAGTTCGAAATAATCTTCTATTGCAATTTTTTATTACATTGTCGTGACTATAACGTTGTTAATTCTTAATAATTTGTCCGTCAATTTCCATTACTCCTCGTCCTGTTCTAGAATCTAGATCCCCAAATTCTAACTTGAATTTACCGTTTGTACCCCCAGGTGTCCACCCTTATAAGGCTAATGATTCCTTTTAGTTACTACTACAAATACTTCATTAAAGGGAAGGGGATGCTGCAACCAAGAGGCTACGTGTTGCGAGAATTCTACCACCAGTGGAAATTCCCTCGCGTGTCTAATGCTGTTGGACGCAGAGGTGTCTTCCCCTTAACTGCTTCGGAATCTCTACATAGTAATTCCTCCAACTTTATCTAAAACTGGAAGAAACGTAATCACAGACAAACAGACCTTTACTTTTGTCGGAAAAAAAGAGAGGGACACGTGTTGGGAGCAACACCACAAAACACATTCCTAATTAGTATCTCAAGACCACAACTTTACCAATTTTATCTAAATTTTTCACCGGCACCAGTCTTACATAAGAGAAACACGGTCGCCCAATTTAATCCCTACCTATCTCAAATTCCCCATGATCTTGTTGAGATGTATAAAGAAAAAGAAAATCAAAGCATAATTCTACATGTTTCTACTGTGAAAGGCAGGAAATTTTGGATGACAAGCCACGATTCGGAGAAGCAAAAGTTGGAAATTAGGTTTTGTAGGAGGTTAACTGTTTTCTTTCTCTATTTCTCTTGGATCTCTGGTGCGCTAGATAATTACCAGGCTATTGAGGAATATTTCGATTCGGATGGTCACCAAAATGTTTCGTTTGACTCCAACACCAATATTCTCTCTCAATTGGGGAAAATGGATAATTCCCTGAATAAGACAAAGGTTCAGGTCAATCAAAAGGTACCCCTGAATCTCAAAACTCATTTACACAAATTGTTTGTTGATAAGTTACTTAAAAATGGTCTATTAAAATACGGCAGCATAGAAAATAAGTACATGCCTACATTACCTGAGCATTTGCATATTTGACTCTCTTATTGTGAATTTGAAAACTCAATTTTACTTTATTATTTCTAATTGCACTTATATCTGTAAGTCAAACTTTAATGGTAAAATAACCATAATTCATGTTGTATTGGTAGATTACATTTCTAATAATTTAACACGTGGTGTCGAATACCCTATTGTTTCATATTTTTGGGAATTCATTAGTGTTTTATCATGGAATTGCCAAGGCCTTGGTGGTAATGATACCAAAAAAAGTTTGCTTGACACTCTAAATAGAACAAACCCTGACATTTTGTTCATATCTGAGACTAAACAACAAAATAAAGCAATGCATAACATTTTGAGGAGTTTAGATGTTTATAACTACTGGCTAGTTCCTCCTAGAGGTAGTGCTGGAGGTCTTTGTTTGATTTGGTAAAACAATATGAAACTTAATATTACTGATTATGCCTATAACTACATTAATGTTGCTATTCTTCCGAATAATAATAATGTAGAATGGATTCTCACATGCTTTTACGGTAGTCCTTACAATCCTTTGAAACTTGAGTCATGGAATATTATCAAGCACCTTGCTAACGGTATGAACAAACCATGGGTAATCATAGGTGACCTAAACGTAGTGTTGCATGCTGAAGAGAAAAAAAGTAGATTTGCTTTTAACAATAGTGAAGCTGATGTTTTTAATAATCTTATTAACTTATGTGGTCTAATTGATCTTGGCTTCTCTGGTTACACTTTTACTTGGAATAATCACAAAAAGGATAATGATATAATAGAACAGAGACTTGACAGGGCTTTAGGTAATTCCCTGTGGATTACTAACTTTCTTAATTCTAGTATTAAAAATCTAGGGCCTCTTGCCTCTGACCATGTGCCTATAGTTCTTAACACTCATAATACTTGGAATGATGGGCCTACCCCATTTAAATATTTTGGCGACTGGATAAAACATGAGGAATGTAAACCTTTAATACAGGCTTGTTGGGAAAAGGAGATCAGAGGATCCCGTGCTCATACAATGATTAAGAAACTCACTTCTGTTAAACATATCCTTAGAGGATGGAACAAATACTCTTTTGGCAATATTAGAACAAATATAGAAATGATTAAAGCCGACCTCAAGAAAACAAACAGTAGAAGCAGCTATCCTAATAAAAATAGGGAAATTGCGGACCTTAGAAACAAACTTACGGACTGGTACAATATACAAGAAATTTTTGGAAAGATAAAAGTAGGGATCAAAATATTCTGTTAGGAGACAGAAACACTAGATACTTTCACGCTAGGGCTAAACAGAGGTTTAGAAGAAATAGGATAGAAACCTTAAAAGGCAAAAATGATGTATGGGTTAATAGTAGACCTGAAATTGTCTCTTGTAATACTAAACACTTTCATGAAATAGCTACAACTGTAAATCCTTGTTTGGACCAAAACATGATTGATAGAATTCCTGTTAGTATTGACTCTGTTGACAATGACAAGTTATGCACCACTCCTTCTATGGATGAAATAAAACAAACTCTTTTCTCCATGGATCCTAACAAAAGTCCGCTGCTAAATGTACGATGTACTCTAGCAGGCATGCGCAGAATCGGATCTTTGCAATTGATGCTTCTTACAACATCCCAATGGGTATTCTTCCCTTTCGATATCTGGTAGTCCCAATATTTCAAGGTAAGACGAGAGCCATACACTTTCATTCAGTTATTGATAGTATCAAGCTTAAGTTTGCTTCTTGGAAAGGCAAGATGTTATCAATGATGGGTAGAGTGGAGCTTGTAAACTCTGTAATAGCGAGTAAAACCCTATACAACTTCCACGTCTACAAATGGCCTAGAAAGTTCATAAAAACTCTGGAGAATTGGGTTAGAAACTTTGTATGGTCTTGTGACATAAATACCAGGCATCATAACATTGTAGCTTGGGAAAAAGTGTGACTGCTGGTAAATGAAGGTGGTCTGGGTATAAAATCTCTCAGAAGCTTAAATGAGGCCGCTCTTATGAAGATGTCATGGAAGCTAATGACAGGTCATTCGACGCTGGGAGACTTCGTAAAGGTGCGTTTCTCTAGGACAACTTATAAAAAGTCGTCGATATGGCATGGGTACAAAGAACAATGGAACATCATCAATGACAAGTTGATCTAGTTGGTGGGTAAAGGGAACAACATCGACTTCTGGAACGACATATGGTACACCAATATCGATCATTCTATTGCGGACTATCTGGAGATGGATAATTCAAACTTGTACAACAGGGTTCAAGACTTCATAGTGAATGGAAAATGGAGTTTCCCTGATTACATGCCTGAGCTGGATGGTAGAATCATTCAACTGATAAACGAAACTCCTTTTGCCTCTCATATGGAGGACATACAGGTGTGGACAGGCAGCATCTCGGGAGACATCATCATGAAAACTGCCTATGATTTTCATCGTCCAAGAGCGGTGGAGCAGACAGACTTCAGAGATCTGTGGACAGTTAAAATCCCCCCGCGTAGAGATTGCACGGTTCTTCATAATCGCATAGCTTCGGATGACAACGTTAAATTCTATGGAGCTGACACGGTAAATTGCTGCAATCTATGCACAGTCCCTTTCTGTGAAGAAACCCAACAACATTTATTCTTCAACTGTGCTTTTGCGAGTTCGCTTTGGAATTGGATAATGCAGGTGTTTGGTCACACACTAGACTGTGGGAGTATGCAAACCATATTTGCCACTATCAGAGGCTTCAAAGGTTGTTCGCAAACAAATAATTTGCTGTGGATTGCAGCTGTTACATGCATCAGGATCATTTGGTTTTGCCGCAACAACCTTAGATTCGATCATAAGGAAACCTCTTTCATTCAGGATACAAAGATGATGGTTATGCACATTTTGGAGTCTAGCAGAAATAGTGGAGGATACTCCTTTTATACCTCAGCAGATAAGGTTATCCTGGACTATCTGGGAATTAAAAGGGTTCCTCCTAAACCTCCTACAGCTACAATGGTCAAATGGCTTAAGCCGGACCGTGGTTGGATCAAGGCTAATATTGATGGATGCTCCATTGGTAATCCGGGTCCGGCGGGTTTTGGATTGGTGTTTCACGATTCACAAGGTCGGGTTAAGGGATGTCTGGCGCAAAACTTGGGAACATCGAATTCGGTCTTTGCGGAGCTTTGGGGTGCCATTTTTGCTTTACGTTTGGCAAATACCTTGGGGATACGTAAGATGTGGCTGGAGTGTGATTCCATGTTTGTGCTTCTAGCAATTAAAAATCCTCAGCTGGTACCTTGGATCTTGTTGACCAACTAGAATATCTGCCTGAAGTTCACCAACTCGATCCAGATTTATTGTACTCATGTGTTTCGGGAAGGAAACTCGGTGGATGATTTGTTGGCCAAGCACGGAGCGAATGTGGAGTCGCGTTGGTGGAGATATTCTCCTGATTTCATAAAGCATAAGATCGGAGTGGACAACTCTGATCTTCCGCTCTACCATTTTCGCAATATGTAGCCTCTGGTCCCGGGATTTTTGGGTCCTCTTTTGGATTTTGGCTTCTTGTCTTTGTTTTTATTTCTTTGTCTTTGGAGGTAAGGCCTAGTCCCCCTCCTTCTTTTTTTCCTCCTTTTCAATAAAATTTTGGGTTTATCAAAAAAAAAAAAAAAGGATCCTAACAAAAGTCCAGGGCCATATGGATTCCCACCTATATTCTTTCAACAGAATTGGGAAACTATAGGCCATCACTTAACTAAAATGATCCAGGTTTTTTTTTGAAACAAGTTTTATGTCGAAAGAAATGAATGCCTCATTCATTTCTCTCATCCCCAAAACTTTGAACCCAATCACTCAATTGAATTTAGACCTATATCTTTAGCTAACACAACTTACAAAATTATCTCTAAACTAATGGATAATAGAATGAAAGGTTTTCTTAGCAAAATTATATCACCATTTCAATCTGCCTTCATTCCTGGAAGGCAGATTTCTGAAAATATTACTATATCCCATGAATTAATTCATAAGATGAGAAAGAGAAAAAGTAAAAAGAAAGGTTTTATGGGTCTAAAAATTGACATGTCGAAAGCTTTCGACAGAGTGGAATGGGATTTCTTAATCCGAATCATGCTAAGAATGGGCTTCAATGAAAAATGGTGTAATCTTATTCACCAATGTATCTCTACTACTACTCTAGCTATTCTTATAAATGGTTCCCCTACTAACTTCTTTAAGCCAACTAGGGGTTTAAGACAGGGAGATCCTATATCTCCGTACCTATTTCTTTTTTGTATGGAGGTTCTTTCGAGAACTCTGATGCATGCTGAAGACCAAGGCCAGATAAAAGGAATAAAAATCGCCAACAATGCCCCTTCTATTTTTTGTGATGCTGATGATACTACTAGCAACAATCTGGTTAATCTGTTTAAGGATTTTGGGGATGCCTCTGGTCAGTTAATCAATTTGACCAAGTCTGGGGTCTTCTTTAGTCCTAAAATTGATCCTACAGTTAGGAATAGTGTGAAGCAAGTCCTAGGGGTTAATGAAATACCTATAAATGATAAATACCTAGGTTCCCCATTATTCACTTACACTTCAAAGATAAAATGTTTTGAACCGTTAGTAGAGAAAATGAAAAACATATTGATAGGATGGAAAGGCCAGTTACTAAATCCTACAGGTAGGACTGTAATGATTAAAAATGTTACTTCTTCTATTTGTGTTTACCAAATGAACTGTTTTAGAATACCTGTTAAGACTTGTAATGACATCACTAAATTGCAAAGAAACTATTGGTGGGGAAGAGATGAAAATGGTTTGAACGAGAAAGGTAAAAAAGGAATTTGTCTTATAGGGTGGGATGGGCTATGTAAATCTTTAGAGGAGGGAGGTTTAGGCTTTCAGAATATGAAAATTATAACATTTCCATGTTAGCTAAAATAGGATGGAGATTGCATGAAAATCCTAACTCTTTGATGGAAAAATCTCTTAAAGCTCAGTATTATCCTTTGTGTGATATTCTTCATATAAATATAGTTCCAAACCAAAGTGACAGTTGGACATGGAAAGGTATATTACTAGGAATAACTTATTTAAAGAAATATGTTTTTTGGAGATTGGGAAATGGAAAAAGCATAGATATTTGGGATGACTATTGGATCCCAGATGTAAAGCCAACTAGAAACAAACCTTTGATAGTGAATGCAGGTATAACTAAAGTCTGTCATTTGATCTCAGCTAATAAAACTTGGGATATAACAAAATTAACTGGTTGCTTTGATAGAGTTATTGTCGACAAGATAAAGCACATACCAATTCCTGAAAATGGTTCGGCAGATGCCCCTTTCTTGACTCTAAGCAACACAGGTATTTTTACTGTTAATTCTTTATACAAACAGATTAATTGTGTATAAGAAAATAATATGCATTGGAACAAAATATGGGAAATAAAAATCACTCCATCTATCAAAACCTTTGTCTGGAAGGCAACGCACTCTATACTTCCAAATAGTGTGAGAGTTGCCGATATAATACCAGATATACATGTTTGCTGCAAACTTTACAATGAGGAGGATGAATCTCTTACTCATTTGTTTATGAAATGTAACTTCACCAAACATGTATGGATGCATCTTAACTTTAATATGAATAATGTGATTGAAAATGCTAACACATTTCATGAATGGCTAAATGGTTGGTTTACACGAAGAGATGGAGTAAAATATGAAATGGAATGGAAGTTTTTTTGTAGTATTGTAACGTGGCATGTTTGGAAGGCAAGATGTAATAGTTTTTTCAATAAGGAAACTCAAAATAGTGCTAAAAAATCAAGGAAGATAGTTAAGTTCATAAATAGTTTTATGTGGATTAACAAAAAAGACTATAATATTATGCAAACTCTGTATTACAATCCTTTAAATGATGATTCTTTGATTGTTACTAGCAGCCAACCACAAGAAAATTAAGGATACATGGCAATAAATATAAATGTAGCTTTATCTATGCATGATCCTATCACCAGTTCTGGAATTGGCCTAACAATGATTGATTTTGCAGGTAGAACAATTGAAGCTAGGGGTAGCAGGACAAGTTGTACTACCAGAGAACAATTAGAAGTGGTAGGAGCTGAGGAGGCTTTCAAATGGGCAATTGAAATGAGTGGATATCATATCATCTTCCAAAGTGATTCGCAAACCACACTCACTCTACTCATAGATATGTATGCTAAATCTAGAGAAAGAAGATTTCAACAGAGCTCTAACTTTGGAAAAAATTCGCATTTTGATATAAATTTTAAGGCTATAGGTTTTGTTTTACTAAGTATATATGACATTATTTGGGCATCAAATTTGTCGGTGTTTTATAATAGATTCTCTATCCAGAATAATTGGAGAGATGAAAGTTTGATAGCAATAATGACCTATTTAGATATTCAAAATTGGAATGTACTTGTAACAAACACAAACGACTTTATCAGGAGGCGTTCAAGATCTTTGTATGTTTGAGGTTTTTCCCTCTTTTATGAAAAAAAAAAAGTCTTTCCAATACCCACTATGGATAAGACTCAAACTTTTTCTCCATATCAATTTCATAACTTTTCATTCTCTCTTCCTACAATTTTTGATTCATTTGTAGAGGAAGAAGTTAGTCGGTTCCATAGCTTAATTAATAGTTAGACTCTGACCGCGACTGCTACCACAGAATATGATAATTTTGAAACTTGTCCTTGTGACCAATTATTTATATTATTTATATCCTATCAATTTTATTATAACTACCACCATTAGTCACTTCACTTGCAACTGAAACTTTTCCTTGTGACAGATTATTTCACCAAGTCTTCTTTGTCCCACGCACAATAATATATGACGTATAAAGATGATCCTACAGGATGTAGCAAACAGACACTGGCATAATGATTATTGGCCTGCAACTCGGACTTTTTAATATTTCAATTCTGATCTAGTTAAGTTATTCTCTAAGAAGTTCCAAATTAGTTTGATTTTTAGGGTTCAATTCTGATCTAGTTAAGGTATTCTCTAAGAAGTTCCAAATTAGTTTGATTTTTAGGGTGATTTCTTTATATTGTCTAGATGGTTATCTATCCTTATAGAAGAAAAGCCTTGAGATGTCTATGTATTAACGACCACGTACGTTGACGTCTGTTTCTGTGAGTATTACTTTCTATTCCTTCCATGTTGCTCAAAATTGGGTAAGTATAACACAATAATGTCTATTTCACAAATCCCATGTTTACAAAAATAAGATCCAACATAAATTCAAGCAATTAGATTTTTTAAAAACGGAAAAAGAAAGAAACAAAACATAAGCTTTTCCTACACTTAATTAACAACATTATAGGTATCATACATGGATTTATGTTCATCTCAAACAATCGGGAAAATAATATTGGAGATAAATTACCTAATAATCCTAATCCATAAATAATGAATTCAACATCATTAAAAATAAAAGATAAAAATAAATTTACTTAATTAGGCAATTTTACCTTTCTGGTTAGTGGTTCATCATCCAAGGCTCCTCTTCTTGAGATAACTTCGGTCGTGAAAAAATACTTGTGTTAGAAAAATGAGGTTGGAGCATTAATGGAAACCGTGAGAACAAACACGTTTTGTTATGGAGATGAAAGTTAGATGAACGATTAGGATTGCAATGGTTCACATACACCAATTGATCTAATATAATTAAAGTTCATTCGCGCCAACATCAGAGGCGCCATACCCATGAAGGGAAGAGGGCATCATGTTTGAACTATAAATTTTAGGATTTTAGCCATATGAATAAAAACTGAATTTCCGAGCTATCTTTAAACGAAGTGCAACTGGATTTTATAATGATATAAAGGCATGTACCGTATTTATCTTACAGTTCATCTCACGTATACGAATGGATTCATAGGGGAAAGCATCCAACACTGTCATCATCACAAGCAACCAAAGTATGACAACAACGTCACTGGCTTCCTTCTTTTCAGCATCCATTAACAATTACATCCTGATTATCTCCAAGGTTCTTTTAAGCTTTCTCAACTCGTCCTCAACACCCCAAGTAAGACCAATCTCTTGCGCAACACAAATATTAAATTTCTTCAAGATTCCATCTAAGACCACTCTCAGTATTGGGTTACTTAGGGTTTTGTTAATGTTGACGCTAAAGGTGAAAGTTAACTTCTTTTCACCTACGCAAAATAAAAACCATAAATAATCATATACACATTAACAAAGCTGATCACAACAACAACTTAGGTTTACTAATAGAAATACATCTCATAGAGAATTAAAGTGGTGGAGAAGAGATATGTACCTGAAAATATTGTCTACTGAAAAGCTACACATACATATATAGATATCGCTACATGCAAAACATTCTTTCTGAGAGAAAAAATCTCGAAGTAAAACAAACATTATAAACATTCTTACTGATAGTAAACCATGGGATTGGATCCAGGATCACTATAGACACGTCACTATATCCTTTTTCTTCAAAATTCTACTGGAGCACCCATCCCTGTTAAAAACTACCTGCAAATTTAACAAAAGCTAAAACTCGGTTAGGACTTAGAACTATCGGATATACTGATGCATATTCCTAATGCATTACTTGAACTATCTGATTCCTAAAGATGCAATGGACAAACCACTAAAATCTCTCTAATTAAATATCTGTCGCTTTCGATCGATGATTTGGGATTACTTGGGATCGAAAAGTTATTCATAACTCAACTTAAAAGAAAAAGGACAAAGAATAATAAGGCGTCGAAGAAGATTAACAGTGGCATGATGAGACGGAATAAAAGAGGCTTGTTGTTCGTTTTATGGTATAAATCGTAAGATTTCCATATATAAAACTACCTATTCTATTCACCCACGTCTACCCACCAAACAATAATGTAAATTTCCATGTCGTACAATTGTAATAACCCATCCAGAATATCCTGACCGCCGGATGATATGGCCCCCGTTGAACCTCGTATGTCTGATAGCCCTGGCTATCATGGAGACAAACCCCATACCTTTTTATAACAATGATTAATGTAAGATAATATTAATAATTATTAATTAATTAATTATGATATAATGATAATTTTAAACATAATATTAATAATATGGCAGGAGGTCATCCTCGTTCCCCAAAGTTTCATGCGTTCCAGGAGGTCCCAGGTTCAAGCCCCCAATGGCATAATATTGCAGGAATTAACATGGAAGGTAGTGTTAGTTTTACCCCCTTGTGAAAAAATCTCATCCCCCATCCGCTTCGGCTCCCTTGGATAGGTTACCCATGAGGCTCGTTGGTAGGTTAGCACAACAACCTGTTCAATTAATGTAGTAGAATGTTGTTGGAGCTTAGCTTGTTAGGCTTCCAACTAGTTAATGTAATACTCTTTATCCAATGATAAAAAATATTAATAATATTATATTATTTTAAATAACATATTATTATATATAATATAAATGCGATTTTTGAAGTGAAAAAGTTATGTAAATTATTATTTTAAGTAAATATAATATTAATAATAGTCAGTCTTGGAATTGTTTAAATAAAACTATTATGTTTTAATGTTCATCAACAATAATAATTAATTATTTATGTAAATATAATTTTAGTGGAAATAATTTTATATTTTTTAAGAAGGATATTTTTAAATTTTAATTTTTAAACTACATAGTTTTTAGCTGGTATCCGAGCAACAAGCTGAGCACCAACTCCTTTTTGAATGGCAACATCCAATCTATGAAAAATAAAACTACCTAAACCACTACCAACATCATGGCTGACCAAACAATTCTTCAGACGCTTGAAAAAAAAAATAGTATCTGTTTATGGGTGAAAACTATTCCTGCTGGATTTGGTAATTTGGGGTGTGTGGATGAGGAATGAATCTAAACCCTAAACAAATGAATTGTGCGGTGAGTGCTTTTGATTCGAGAGATCAATCTATACAATTCTGGCCTAAACCAAGAAATGACCGTTCCATACTTGTTTCGGTTACAAAGTGAAGGAGATGGGGTTGATATTAGGGAGGGAAGCGAAGAAGGTGTTGAGATTGTGAAAGTGTAGGCTTGTTTATGACTTGTAACAGATAGGTAAGCAGGCTTATGAATAATGCAAGCAGTCTCTGGGTGTTTGAATACGTCTCGTATTAACACTTGGTTTCTGTGTTGTCTTGTATGTTTGGAAATAGGGAGGAGAACCTATTTATAAAAGTCATTTGAGCCTTATTCACGTCTCTCGTAGGAAGTGGAGGAAGTGGAGTGATGGAGTAGTGGAGTGGTGTGTTAGTGTCACACGATCAGTCTTGCCCACTTCTCCCATCATCACTAACCGTCCATGTCTTCCTGACACGTTCTTGTGATGGATCATTGCACGCTGCATGCTGTAAACCGCCAGACCAATACCCCAGTATGTATCCCCCAGTTTGTGACATGATTGATGTCTCAAGAGTGTAGATCGTGGGACCGACAGAAGGTAGCATGTAATGCTAGTAAAATAACTAAGTTATTTAGGAAGTCGATACTTGTAAAGTATCGTGTGTATTCTATGCATGTTATGCATCGAATGTATTCGGCATATACGAAGCATCGTTGTTGAGCATTATGCCCTACCTACTTCATGTGATGGTTTGGAGGCTACGCTAGCAAATCCTCCCTTGGCTGACCACATGGTGTGGTAGAGTGGCAGACGGTGATCACGGTGATACTTCACTGGTCGATTAACTTTTATCCTAGGCCGTCCGTCCGAGCTGGCGAAGTTGGACGGACGAGATGACTTGCGACCCACATATGCAACCCTTGGATTAGGGTTTAGGAGGTGCGCGAGTGTACTCCTTCAGCTTGGTCGAATCCAAGCATGGGAGGCGTTTCATGGAGAACCGATCAGGCATGCGTGTAGACGATATGATGATGTCTATTCCCATGCTTCACTGTCCCACGAAGGTTTGATCTAGGCCACTCGAATTTTCTGGTGAAGTTGAGTGGCTGAGATCGATTTGCGATAGAAATCCTATGCCGCAAAGGATTCTTAAAGGGGAGTGGTATGCCACTTTCAAGGCGCGCGTTTCGAGATGACCAAGCTTGGTCGGTCTCGGCCGTTTGGTCCGGCGTGTAGGTGGTAGGCTGATATTCACACCTATACCTGACTGTCCCATGGAAATGTGATCTAAGCCACTCAATTTGTCTGGCGAAGTTGAGTGGTCGAGATCAGTTTGTGATTTGGGAAACGCGACCACACTAGTTTGGGCGTGCGTTTTGGAGAAACTAGGCATGACATGCCTTGGTCGGTCGGGTGAGGAGATAGGTGGTTCCACGGTGATCATGTTGATGCTCACTGGACCTGCTCAGTTGTCTCATAAGACCTTCATTCGATCAGGAGAAAACGGACACTCGTGATCGATACAAACCCTAATTAGGGTTTTGGCCGGCCATGCTTCATGCATTGTTTTGCGCGCACGAATTGGGACAACCAAACATGGTTTGTCCTGACCATTTGTTCATGTGTGTAGTCGGGCCCACAGTGATTGTGTTGACATGCTCTAGGCCCTTTGAATCTATATCTACACCTTCCATATATGCCTGCGAAGATGGATGGTTGAGATCGTTTTGTGACACATGTAATGTGCCGCAAACCCTAATTTAGGGTTTCTTGTCCATTCTTCCTAGTTTGGACGGTTTGGAAAGCTATGCCACCCCTTTTGGGAGGCCAGCCATGCGGGGTCCGTACTGGGTCGGTAGTGAATGTTCCAATACCTGCTTGGGGGTATTGGATTTGATCTGGACCATCCAATCATGCTAGTGAAGTTGGATAATCGTGATCGTTTCTAGACTGCTATGCACAATCTAGGCGCTCAATCGGGCTAGTATAACACACTGAGAGTTACATACTCAATCGGGCTAGTATAACACACCGAGAGTTACATGCTCAATCGGGATAGTATAACACACCGAGAGTTACATGCTCAATCGGGCTAGTATAAAACACCGAGAGTTACATGCTCAATCGGGCTAGTATAACACACTGAGATTTTACAGCCTGTACGGGTATTTCGTGCATGCCTCATTGTTGGTACTTGGATATTCATGCTACTCTGCTGCGAGTAACAATCAGTCATCATGCCGCACCAACAATGAGAGTTCTGCTAGGAACAACACATGAAATACAAGGTGTTCCATGCATTAATCAATAATGTTAAAATTCACAGAATATTTGAGGGATTGTTGCTACATGCTCCATTCTAAGTGAATTAGTAAAGTGAAGAAGTATTCATCACCTATAAAATAATCTCATCCTCTGCAGGATGGTTACACAAAAAATTGGTTTTACAACTTTATCCATGAACTAAAATCCACCATCAACATTAAGTCCCTTGCCTAGCACATGATAGTTACACTATTGTGGGGTAGGCATGAGATGGTGACGCATGAAACGTAAAAGAGGGATAGATAAAGGAAGTTTACCTGGAGGGACTCGGACCGGTCACATTGGGAAATAATCCACTTGAATAAGTTGGGCGCGATCACGGGCCTTGGCGGGACAGTTTCCTCCTTTGGTTGTTTGAGCCAAAATGGGAATCCTTCTTCCATCAGGATTCTCCAATTGCTCATGTATAAAAGGGTGTTAACCCTTGTATTTTATTCTACTTCCTCTTACACTATCTTCCCCCCCTTTTTTTTTCTTCGTTCGACCACCTCGACTGGCTTCCGAGCTTCGATGCTGTCGCCGTTCGCTCCGCTGTTGCTGCCGACGTTCGCCGCTATTGCTGCTGACGTTCGCCACTGCTGTTGCTGTCCCGACATCATTCAATCGCCCGCGACAAGGTGAGTACTTCACGATCTCCTTGATGCTTTTTTTTAAACCCTAATTTTAGGTAAACTTCTTTTGCTTTTTGAGAGGACCACCTTGTTCGTAGATGGAACTTTGCTTTTTTTTTTTTTATTGTCACATGCAAGACCTAGAGGCTTAGGTTATAGTTTGAAACCCCATGAACGAACTTGTTTGCTCTTCCGCCCATAAACAAAACCGTGCGTGCAACCTTGAACAAATGTGGGACCTGCCATACACGCTTGACTGAATGTGGGCCCCACGTACGCCTGATCGACCAGCCTCGTGACCTCGTCCAACACCGGCTTGTCATGACCTAACGCCAGCTTACTTGACCAGTATGACATCAGTCTTGCTTGCGTGACCCAATACATGCTTGGCCGAATCGTGGGCCCCACCTCTACCTGATCGAACATGGACATGCTGCGTGCCTTCTTCACTCGAATGTGAGCGCGGGGTGACGCACATATGTATTTTTTATATAACGGCTGTCCTGATTCTCCCTTAACACGAAGTAATGACTCCTTCCTTCAGCACTTCATTGTAGTTGTTTGAAAATGAACAAATAGGCTCTTGTTGAGATGTCATCTGGGGATGTCGCTATTGCAAAATCGGGAGGTGTTGATAACTCCAGAGACATGCCGAATATAGATGATGAACTATTCACTGTTCCCTTTCCGAGCGTTAGGAAACATCCTAGCCACAGGATAATACTGCTTTCGAACTCAGAAGGTGAAGAGATTGCTGCGTTGTCTTCTCCAGTATTCGTAATAAGATTATGTCTTCGAAAGAATGAATATCCGCCTTCTCCTATTGACTTCAAGGTTTGCCACACTCCACTGAGCTCTTATGAGGGATGGATGAGGCGTATGCTGAGCAACGATACTATCAAGGACAACTTGACCAAGGCGCAGATCATTGAGGCTGTTATGGCGTCTGCTTCTCTTCACATTAAGAAAGGTACTGCAGGTTTGATCACCTTCATTTCGCGATGGCGTCCTTCCATACACACGGACATTTGTAGATGGGGAGAAATGACTATTACCCTGGAAAGTGTAGCCGTGTTGATAAATCTTCTGATTGCTTGGAACTTCCACTATACGTTATCTGATGAAGAGAAGGTAACCCCTCAAGGCTATACTTAAAAAGGCTGGAGAGTATGAACAACAGAAAAGCGATGTTAAATGCTTCTATACTTGGTGGGTGTCTGAGTGGTCTCCTGCAAAACCGAAGCCGGGTCAAAAACTGGATGATGAGCTCGGTGTAGTTGCGTTTCTGTCCTTGTGGCTATCTAGGGATATCTTCGATGACAGTTCCGGGAAGAAGACTACAAGACACGATCTTGTCATGTTCGCCATAAAATTGGCGAAAGGTGTGGTTTTTCCTTTGGGCGCTTTGTTCCTTGGATCAATGTACTCTCATATGGATGCTTTGGCGGTAGACATGTATGCTTCCAATGGATATAAAAAGGTAGAAACGCATATCCACATCGCTTTCCTCTAAGCGTGCTTGTGGGAACATTTCAAAGGTTATGCTCCTGTCCCTGCAACTTCGCTCCCTGGTTTGTATGGTGGTTCAAGGATACTTCGTTGGCAAAACAGGCGTCCAAAACTCGGGTTAAGACTTGTTGATTTTCTTGATAACGTGTATGCCATATACTTCAGCGCGTGGGGGCCCGTCCATTCTTCAGTGATTCAACCAGAAACTTCTTCCATTGCTTCTGACATTGTGTTGCACACTGAGGGAAGAAACATAAGTCATGGAGAAGCCATCTACCTTCGAAGTTGTATACCAGGATATATTCCAACTTTCTTCGATGAGCTCCTCTCTGCGGTTTCTTACAATATCAACAGATCCGCTCGCCAAATGGGATTCGACCAGGGTGTTCCCTTCCATCGTCCGCGAATGCCTTTGCCAGAACTCGTCCCGTCCATTCTCAATGATGATATCTTCACACCAGAGCAGAGCCTTCCATTTTTGCCCATTGGGAGAAAACAAGTGACAACATATAATTACAAGGAATTTTGGAGAAAGCAGCTATTAGCTTTCCAGGCGTTATCATAAAAAATAAAGATAGCTCCTCGTGGCATGCCGTCTCCTGAAATCCTGAAGCAACACAAACGGTTGAAGCCACTTACGAGTAAACGATCCAGATCTCATGCTACTGATAACTGCAGTCCCCAGACCAAGAAGCAAGCATGCGTCCCCGTGATCCTCAATTCCTCTAATATGCATGTATTTTAAACATCTTAGATATTTTGATTTTGTCCTCTCTTAAGTAATCTCCACCAACGATGATTCTTGTTCGTGATTAGGGAATTCCGAAAGAAAATGCTTTCGCAAGACTGGCACGTAACCATAGTGAGAAGTCTGGAGATACTGATCCGCATATCGAGAAGTCTGGTGATACTTAAACCTTTGTAGAAGATAACGAGGATGATGGAGGTTCAATCCATGATGAAGGAAGCATCTCCGCGCGTAATGAGGAGTCTGATCAGTCTGGCGAGTCAGGAGACGAGACTATGAAAGATGCCAACCTCGATATTTGGAGGAATGACGATGTAGAAGCTTATGGAAACACTATATCCACGATGGTTGTAGACGTTACCCCTTCTAAAGAGATCCCCGCGACTTCTGATGCGTTAGTCGTGTACTCCAGCGCTGGTGTCATCTTTGAGCCTTCTTTTGACGTTCCTTTCAGAGATCATGTGCTAGTTGGAGGTTTCAGCGTGCCAACAAAGTACGAAGAGTTATATACCAAAATATGGAAGACGTATGGTCACATCACCACTACCAAGACTCTTACAAGTCCTCTTGTATTAGTCAAACGTGTCGAAGAAGCTTTATCTTCTATCCACGACATGAGCATTGTGACTGGGCGCACCGCTTCTGAAGAAGTAATCGAAAACTGGGAGCTCTATCGTGACGTGTTCGTGAAGTATGAGTTCAATGCCTCCTGGTTCTGTGAAGGGCTCGCTAAAATCCAGAAGCTGCAAGCTGAAACGCGTAAAGTCCATTCTGCAGACAATATCTCTTGCCAGGAAAAAAAATATTGAAAGGCTGTCTCATGAGTTGAAGCTGGAACAGGCTGTTCTCCAAAAGATGAAAACTTCCCATGCAGAGAAGGATGAGTTGTTACTAAAGGACTTCCCTTGAACAGTTTATGTTGTCTATTTATGTTTTTTTCCTTTCGTTTTTAGGAGTTTTGAGTGATGTGAGGGTTTCCTTTCACAATCTAGATTTTAGGTTTTGAACTGGTAGGTGTTTGGGTTTTTGAACCGGTTTATTTTGAGATAATTCTTTGTGAATGATTTTTTGAGAGAGGGATTATTCTGAATGAAATTTGCATTCTGGTTATGAGAAATGTGGCTAATGCAACAATATTTATATGGATTTGCAAATATCGTGCTAGCATGAAAGGAAACAAACATAGCGTATGATCATTGAATCTTTCTCATGCGGGATTCCAAGTCCCCAGTAAACTCTAAAACCATCTTGTAAAAATTGCATGATAAAACTTACTTACTTTTGGAATTCCATATGTATGAACTTAGACCTCCCCTAGTTATTACTTCGAGAAATTGCATGCATCAATCTTCAGAGACATGCGGCAAATCTTCATAACTAAGCTTCTCTTGGAAAATGCGCTTCAGGGCATTGCATTCACTGGTGGGGTGGTTAAGAAAATGATGATAGTGACAATATCTCGGATATACCATCTCATGATCAGTTGGTTGTCGATATACCTGAGGCAGTTGTACTTCCCCGTCTTGTACCCACATCTCCAATAATTCCAAGACCTTATTCATGGAAAATGGGAAGTGTGGGTATGTTGATCCAGGATTTTCTTGCTTTGGCATACACGGCTGTGATATATCTTGATGACTTTGATATGAGGAACGTTTTGGAGTCGGGACGTGTGCCAACATGTACGCTTCCCGATTGGGTGGCCGTCTCCGCTGAGGCGATGCTTCTTTAAAATGTCTTGTGTCAACGAGAGCATCATCGTCAGATGACTGAGTCAGGTATCCCCAGCCTCTGTGCTCATGTGACTCTTGGATGATTTCTCCCTTTTCAGGTAGCTCTTCTCTTGGCGGATAAGTTATGGCAGATTGGGAATATTTCTGTACTTCGACAAGGGTCTTGCGATATAAATATTTTAGTAGGGTTTCATAGGCTGGCCCCTTTCCTTTGTCTGATAAAGGTTGCGGTATTCCTGACACGTCCTTTCCTCTGTAGAGTTTCCCTGAGCCTCCTTCGTTAGCCGGATCGTGTTGTTCGTCTATCTATGTCCTCCTGGTGTAGTCATGTGTTCCTTTTGCGTCCTCATTGGTAGAAGTACGGCTTCTAAATAGAGGTTTATCTGCATCATCGTTCACGATACTTCCTGAGTAAGCACCTGCAGACCCTTCTTATAATTGAACTGTTATATCATTCAAAAGACGGAACATCTCACTCTGCCTTCTAGCGATACCAGCTTGATTTGCTAGGACGTCTTCTAGCATTCTTGCTAAGCTCTCCATGAGGTTTGGATCATTCACGGCTTCTGGATAACTCGGCTGGGGAGAATACATCATAAGACAGAAACTGGACTTTGTGATTGAAAGAAATGAACATGTTGATGATTGAAATGGATCTAAGATCTATCCCCTTGAAATTGAAAAAATAAAATCGGGTATTGAAAAGATGGAATTGATAATTGGAAGTTGATATTACAACCGAGAGATTAATCTCCCACTGTGGTCGCCAATTGTTTATGGGTGAAAACTATTCCTACTGGATTTGGTAATTTGGGGTGTGTGGATGAGGAATAAATCTAAACCCTAAACAAATGCACTGCGCAGTGAGTGATTTTGATTCGAGAGATCAATCTATACAATTCTGGCCTAAACCCAGATAGGTCCGTTCCAGACTTGTTTCGGTTACAAAGTGAAGGAGATGGGGTTGATCTTAGGGAGGGAAGCGAAGAAGGTGTTGAGATTGTGAAAGTGTAGGCTTGTTTATGACTTGTAACAGACAGGTAAGCAGGCTTATGAATAATGCAAGCAGGCTCTAGGTGTTTGAATACGTCTCATATTAACACTTAGTTTCTGTGTTGTCTTGTCTGTTTGGAAATAGGGAGGAAAACCTATTTATATAAGTCATTTGAGCCTTATTCACGTCTCTCGTAGGAAGTGGAGTGATGTAGTAGTGGAGTGGTGTGTTAGTGTCACGCGATCAGTCTTTCCCACTTCTCCCATCATCACTAACCGTCCATGTGTTCATGACACATTCTTGTGATGGCGCATTGCACGCTACACGATGTAAACCGCCAGACCAATACCCTAGTATGTATCCCCCAGTTTGTGACATGATTGATGTCTCAAGTGTGTGGATCGTGGGACCCACAGAAGGTAGCATGTAATGCTAGTTAAATAACTAAGTTTTTTAGGAAGTTGATACTTGTAAAGTATCGTGTGTATTCTATGCATGTTATGCATCGAATGTATTCGGCATATACGAAGCATCGTTGTTGAGCATTATGCCATGCCTACTTCATGTGATGGTTTGGAGGCTGCGCTAGCAAATCCTCCTTTTGCCGACCACATGGTATGGTAAAGTGGAAGACGGTGATCACGGTGATACTTCACTGGTCGCCTAACTCTTATCCTAGGCCGTCCGTCCGAGATGGCGAAGTTGGACGGACGAGATGACTTGCGACCCTCGGATTCGGATTTAAGAGGTGCGCGAGTGTACTCCTTCAGCTTGGTCGAATCCAAGCATGGGAGGCGTTTTATGGAGAACCGATCGGGCATGCGTGTAGACGATATGCTGATGTCCATGCCCATGCTTCACTATCCCACGAAGTTTTGATCTAAGCCAATCGAATTTACCGGTGAAGTTGAGTGGCTGAGATCGATTTGCGACAGAAATCTTATGCCGCAAAGGATTCTTAAAGGGGCGCGGTATGCCACCTTCAAGTCGCGAGTTTCGATACGACCAAGCTTGGTCGGTCTCGGCCGTTTGGTCCGGCGTGTAGGTGGTAGGATGGTATTCACTCCTATACCTGACTGTCCCATGGAAACGTGATCTAATCCACTCAATTTGTCTGGTGAAGTTGAGTGGTCGAGATCAGTTTGTGATTTGGGAAGCGCGACCATACTAGTTTGGGCTTGCGTTTTGGAGAAACTAGGCATGATATGCCTTGGTCGGTCGGGTGAGGAGATAGGTGGTTCCACGGTGATGATGTTGATGCTCACTAGACCTTCTCAGTTGTCTCCTTATCCCTTCATTCGATCAGGAGAAAACGGACACTCGTGATCGATACAAACCCTAATTAGGGTTTTGGTCGTCCATGATTCATGCATTGTTTTGTGCGTACAAATTGGGACAACCAAACATGGTTGGTCCTGACTATTTGTTCATGTGTGTAGGCGGGCCCATGGTGATTGTGTTGACATGCTTTGGGCCCTTTAAATCTACATCTACACCCTCTATCAATGCATGCGAAGATGGATGGTTGAGATCATTTTGCGACACATGTAATGTGCCGCAAACCCTAATTTAGGGTTTCTTTTCCATTCTGCTTGGTTTGGACGGTTTGGCAAGCTATGCCGCCCCTTTTGGGAGGTTGGCCATGCGGGGTCCGCGCTGGGTCAGCAGTGAATTTTCCAATACCTGCTTGGGGGTATTGGATTTGATTTGGACCATTGTTTGTGGGTGAAAACTACTTCTGCAAGTTTTGGTAATTTGGGGTGTGTTGATGAGAAATGAATCTAAACCCTAAACAAATGCACTGCGCGGTAAGTGCTTTTGATTTGAGAGTTCAATCTATACAATTCTGGCCTAAACCAAGAAATGGCCATTCCAGACTTGTTTCGGTCACAAAGTAAAGGAGATAGGGTTGATCTCAGGGAGGGAAGCGAAGAAGGTGTTGAGATTATGAAGGTGTAGGCTTGTTTATGACTTGTAACATAAAGGTGAGCAGGATTACAATTAATGCAAGCAGGCTCTGGGTGTTTGAATACGTGTTGTATTAACATTTGGTTTCTGTGTTGTGTTCACTCTTCTGTTTTGGAAATAGGGAGGAGAACCTATTTATACAAGTCATTTGAGCCTTATACACGTCTCCCGTGGGAAGTGGAGGAAGTGGAGTGATGGAGTAATGGAGTTGTGTGTTAGTGTCACACGATCAATCTTGCCTAACTTCTCCTATCATCACTGACCGTCCATGTCTTCCTGACACGTTCTTGTGATGGCGCGTTGCACGCTGCACGCTGTAAACCTCCAGACCAATACCCCAGTATGTATCCCCCATTTTGTGACATGATTGATGTCTCGAGTGTGTGGATCGTGTGACCCATAGAAGGTAGCATGTAATGCTAGTTAAATAACTAAGTTATTTAGGAAGTCGATACTTGTAAAGTATCGTGTGTATTCTATGCATGTTATACATCGAATTTATTCGGCATATATGAAGCATCAATGTTATGCATTATGCCTTGCCTACTTCACGTGAGGGTTTGGAGGCTGCGCTAGCAAATCCTCCTTTGGCTGACCACATGGTGTGGCAGAGTGGCAGACGGTGATCACGGTGATACCTTACTGGTCGCATAACTCCTATCCTAGGCCGTCCATCCAGGATGGCAAAGTTGGACGAACAAGGTGACTTGCGACCCACATCTGCGACCGTCGGATTAGGGTTTAGGAGATGCGCGAGTGCACTCCTTCATCTTAGTTGAATCCAAGCCTGGGAGACGTTTCATGGAGGACCGATCAGGCATGCGTGTAGATGTCATGCTGATGTCTATGACCATGATTCACTGTCCCATGAAGGTTTGATCTAGGCCACTTAAATTTACCGGTGAAGTTGAGTGGCTGAGATCGATTTGCGACAGAAATCCTATGCTGCAAAGGATTCCTAAAGGGCGCGGTATGTCACCTTTAAGGCGGGTGTTTCGAGATGACCAAGCTTGGTCGGTCTTGGCCGATTGGTCCGGCATGTAGGTGGTAGGATGATATTCATGCTTACACCTGATTATCCCATGGAAACGTGATCTAAGCCACTCAATTTGTCTGGTGAAGTTGAGTGGTCGAGATCGGTTTGTGATTTGGGAAGCATGACCACGCTAGTTTGGGCGTGCGATTTGGAGAAACCAGGCATGGTATGCCTTGTTCGGTTGGGTGAGGATATAGATGGTTCCACGGTGATCATGTTAATGCTCACTGTACCTGTTCAATTATCTCCTAAGCCCTTCATTTGATCAGGAGAAATCGGACGCTCGTGATCGTTACAAACCCTAATTAGGGTTTTGGCCGGACGTGCTTCATTCATTGTTTTGCACGCACGAATTGGGACAACCAAACATGGTTGGTCCTGACATATTGTTCATACATGTAGGCGGGCCCACGGTGATTGTGTTTACATGCTATGGGCCCTTTGAATCAACATCTACACCCTCCATCTATGCCACTCAATTTGTCTGGTGAAGTTGAGTGGTCGAGATCAGTTTGTGATTTGGGAAGCGTGACCACGCTAGTTTGGGCGTGCGATTTGGAGAAACTAGGCATGGTATGCCTTGTTCGGTTGGGTGAGGAGATAGATGGTTCCATGGTGATCATGTTAATGCTCACTGGACCTGTTCAATTATCTCCTAAGCCCTTCATCCGATCAGGAGAAATCGGACACTCGTGATCATTACAAACCCTAATTTAGGGTTTTTTGTCCATTATGCTTGGTTTGGACAGTTTGGAAAGCTATTCCACCCATTTTGGGGAGGCCGATCATGCGGGTCCCGTATTGGGTCGGCAGTGAATGTTCCAATACATGCTTGGGGGTATTGTATTCGATCTGAGCCATCCAATCATGCTGGTGAAGTTGGATGATCGTGATCGTTTCTAGACTGCTATGGACAATCTAGATGCTCAATCGGGCTAGTATAACACACCGAGAGTTATATGATCAATCGGGCTAGTATAACACACCGAGAGTTACATGCTCAATCGGGCTAGTATAGCACACCGAGAGTTATAGCATGTACGGGCATTTCATGCATGCCTCACTGTTGGTACTTGGATATTCATGCTACTCTGCTGCGAGTAACTATCAGTCATCATGCCGCACCAACATTGAGAGTTCTGCTAGGAGCAACACAGGAAATAAAAGGCATTCTATGCATTAATAAATAATGCTAAAATTTACAGAATATTCGGGGGATTGTTGCTACATGCTCCATTCTAGGTGAATTAATAAAGTAAAGAAGTATTCATCACTTATAAAATAGTCTCATCCTTTGCAGGATGTTTACACAAAAATTGGTTTTACAACTTTAGCCCTGAACTAAAATCCACCATCAATATTAAGTCACCTGCCAAGCATATAACGGTTACACTATTGTGGGGTAGGCATGAGATGGTGACAAATATACGGGAAAAAACGAGATGAAGGGAGCTTACCCAGAAAGCCTTGCTCGTCTGTTATTAATCGCGCATGTGAACATGCTGTTGCAAGCATGGAATCCTGAGTGGGACCGGTTTCCTTCTTTGTTCAGGTATTGCTCCACATCCATTGTATAACTTGATCTTCCCGGTGATGACTTTTGTTAACATAATCATAGATCCTTTTTGCAGAATGGAGGCAGCTGGAAAGGACTACTCTGGTATCTCTCCTGAAAGAAGCTTCGAAGTGAATAAACCCGAGACTGATGGTCCGTTCGAGGAGGTGATGGCTAAAATTGATGTTCCGTTTCTCGAAGCTAATCGCGCCATACTGGGCATGCCAATTCTGTACCTTCACATCGCTCGAGAACGCGTTCATGATCTTCTGACTTTAATCGACATGGAAGAAAAATGGAGGCTTGAGGAAGCGTCGCAACCACCGGTAAGCGCAAGAGCTGAGAGATTTGCTGCACGGATGAAAAGGCGAATAGTTGAACATGAACGACCTCCACGAGAAGACATGGGTGATTATCCGATCCGCGATGGTGTGATCATTCTTGATTCTGATACAAACGAACCCGAGCTCCCAAAAGTCATCATCACGATCTCCAATGTTGCAGCGGCTCTTGAAGAAGATATGGAAGCTGTCCCTATTGGGGATATCGTGGAGAACGTGGTTGCAGAAATACCTGAAGTGGAGGCTGAGGCAGACCCGGAAGAATAAGCAGTAGCGGCACGTGATGACGTTGAGGCAGACTTCAATGGTGGAGAAGACACGGTCGACCTTTGATGACTGAATCTTCCTGTTATTTCTCTTTTCTTCTTTTCTGAGTATTTTCCCATGATTTTGTGAACACTTTTCTCCTTGTACTCAGTGGCGGATGAGTCCAAGGTTTTGCTTATTTCTGTTTACTTATTTTAACAAGTTTCTTATTTTTGAGGTTAATCATTTATTAAGACTGCATCATAGTGGTTGTGCCTTTATATGATTGTATGTGATCCTTGTGAGAAGAAAAGTAATGCCATAATAAAATACCACGGACCTTTCCGCACTCTCCTGGCGTAAGTTCGTCTGCTCCCTCCTGATGTAAGTTGGGACAAACTGTTCAAGATGCTTTCCATTTTTCCTTTGCATGTATCCTATTCCTCCAACTTTCCCGAAAGGTGTGAAGTGTTTTTAGGGTTCTCTTGTTTAATCTGGTGGCAATAATGACTCTGGTCGAACCTGGGTCTTTGTGTCATGCCCATGGGTAATTTTTTTTAAAGAAAATACTTTAATTGAGAAATTGGAACCCTAATAACTATGAATGCAAATATTGCAATCATTTTTTGAAGGAATTACAAAATAGCAAGGAAAGGGAAATTGTTGGAGGAACGCTGGAGGAAACATTACGGAGAACGCCGGAGATGAAGAGTAGCACATCGTCTCTAGGTACTGTAGGGTTTAATCCATCGTGAGTGGATCATCACGCCCTCAAGCTTTTCAGCATTAATGATCTTGCAGTAGCCGCCTAGGATGACATCTGCCATCAAATATGGTTCATCTTCCTTTGTCACCGACAAATCAGATTGGTTAGTCATTTTCACCGCCACATTTCCAACTTGAAATGTGGTCCTCTTTGCTACCATGTCTCCAATTTGAAACGGATTTGGACTTGACACATTATCTTGTTTCTGGGACACGTTGTCTCTGACTTCTTCCAATCTCTTAGCAAAATGTTTGAAAGTACCAGCACCCTACTCACACCTCTTATTGGAGGTTAGGTTATTGATTGAACCAAGTCCCCGGTACTCAGCATGAAGAGGCTTTATTGTTTGTAAAGAAGGTTGTTCGATTAGACTTACATGGGATTGGAACCTTTTAAGGTATGAATTCAGGCTTTCTCCAGGAAGTTGCGTCACACTTGCAAGGTGTCGATACGGTAATAAACAATCTCCAGGGATTGACGGTTTTCTGGAGATTCTTTCAGGTACTGAAACCGACAAAGGACTCACTCCTAGTGATGCTTTGTTGTCGTGTATCCACGGACGCCCCAGGATCATGTCATAATTCGGACACTCTTGCACTATGTAAAATTTAGCATGCGTTAGAGTATTACTAATCTTTACTTCGAGGTCAATGTATCCATAAGAGTCTCTGAATTCTCCTTCTGAGCTCCTAATCACGGTTGGGCTGCGAGTAGCTTCTTGTTTTGAAATCCTTGAGGCCCTCAGAGCCTTGACAGTGATGATGTTGAACTCGGAGGCTGCGTCAATCAACGTGTTGTCGAATTCTACATCCTTCAAATGAGCGATGACAGGAGTCCCCAGTCCCCTTTGCTGGTCGTGACCTCAAGGAAAGTCTGTGGCTTCGAGACTACTTCCTTTTCTGGATACAAGCGCGTGCCTGACACAACATGGTTGAGGGATGTGAACATGTCTTTACGTTGTCCCTTCGAGATATACAATATTTAACACAAACATTCCATCATGGTATGTACAGTTTTGCGGATAGAATCCCCTGAGATCATACAGTTTCTAATGGGAAGAGGGTCCCTATGAACGCCATCATTTCCTAACTAGAGTTCTCATGCTTTTACCTTTTCTATGGATATTTATTTCAACTTGTTGCAATCTTTGGTCGGGTGATGGACAAACCTATGGTAGTGGCAATATTTGGGATTTGTCATCTCGACCTCGGTCGGTGGGCATCTGATAGGTGGTATCTTGATCGCGGCATCTTGAATCCATGCTTCCAGGAGTTCCATCACTTCATTCATGGGAAAGGGGAAGTTTGGAACCATATCTCCGGACTTTTGTACAAGATCTTTGTCCGCTTTCTTTCGAGACGGAGTCGTATGTACTGATGTTGCATGCTTGGGCGGTTGTTCTGTTTCCGACGCTTTCCTCTTTCCTCCTTCGCTCACCACACTCACAGAAGGACCTGTATTATATTGATTGTTGATGAGGCGCATGCTTCCTCGGTTTTCACGCGCATCTTCGTTCTGAACTATTTTTGTTCTTTCCAACAATGTTGGGGCTGTCGTAGCGGGACGCTTAGCGGCTTCATGAAGCTCCGAAAATGTTTGGAAGCCCAGATTCTATAACAAAGCACGGTATATGGGAATAATCCCGTTGATGCATAACTCCACCAGCTGGCGTTCGGTGGCATTTGGATCATGACAATCCAACACTTGAGTCATGAACCTTTTAATGAAGTCGTTCGGATGCTCATTACTCCGTTGAAAGATTCTTCCCAAATCTGAAAAGGTGACCTGCTCTGACACGAAAAAATACTTCATGTAGAAGGCGTCGACCATCTCACTCCAATTGGATATACTGTTAGGTGCGAGACTGTTGTACCAAGTGTATGCTCTTCCCGTAAGTGTCTTCGAGAACTCTTTCCGTAGGAGAACATGATTGTATTCGTGTTCTCCTAAATATTCCAAAAATCGAGATACATGTTCACGAGCGTTACCAGTACCATCATAAAGGGATAATTGAGGAGAGGCATATCCCCTTGGGACAGGAATTCGTTGTACATCTTGAGGGTATGGAGGCTGGTGTTGGTGCATGTATGCCATATTTCCTTTTCCCCGGCTTCGGAGGAGTCTCTCCAGGTCCACACGCGTAATGAAGTTGGATGGTTGGACTCTTTCTCTTGGGTGTTCAGGAGTGTCACGAATTTCCTCATCCATGCGGGTATGCGCCATTGAAGTGCCTACCCCGGGTGCATCGAACACGTTCCTCATTGGCTCCAGGGGCTGTCGTGGCCCCTGCGGCAATCGTTCGGTTAGGGTTTTGATAAAAGTAAGTACCTCTTTCTGAGTCGCAGCCATATCTGTTTAGGCTCTAGCAAGAACTTCCTGTATTTCCATCAAGTCCACCATGGTGATAGAGGGTCCTCCTCCTCTTGCTCCTACGGTCCCTCGTCTTGATGGAGGAGTAGCGGTTGCCCTAGTGACGACCGCAGGCGTTACACTTGAAGAAATGTCGGTATTTGCGGCTGCTCTGGCTCTGTTGATAGGAGGTGTTACGCCTACTGGAATATCCACTGCTCCGCTGGTGTTAGTGGTAGAGGAAACAGCTCCATGAGGTATAATGATCACGTTCTGCATAGCAGCTCCACTGACATGGACAACAATACCAAGAGTGTTGTCGGTGCTAACTCCTTCAGGGTTGATTGCTGATCCAGACCTAAGTTCCACCATCTTGAAATCAAAATTGAAGAATGAAATTGGAAATTTGAAAATCGATATTGCAACCGAGAGATTAATCTCCCACTATGGTCGCCAATTGTTTATGGGTGAAAACTACTTCTGCTGGTTTTGGTAATTTGGGGTGTGTATATGAGAAGTGAATCCAAACCCTAAACAAATTCACTGCACGGTAAGTGCTTTTGATTCGAGAGATCAATCTATACAATTCTGGCCTAAACCAAGAAATGTCCGTTCCAGACTTGTTTCGGTCACAAAGTGAAGGAGATGAGGTTGATCTTAGGGAGGAAAGCGAAGAAGGTGTTGAGATTGTGAAGGTGTAGGCTTGTTTATGACTTGTAACACAAAGGTGAGCAAGATTACGATTAATGCAAGCATGATCTGGGTGCTTGAATACGTGTTGTATTAACACTTGGTTTCTGTGTTGTGTTCTCTCTTATGTTTTGAAAATATGGAGGAGAACCTATTTATACAAGTCATTTGAGCCTTATTCATGTCTCTCGTGGTAAGTGGAGGAAGTGGAGTGATGGAGTAGTGGAGTTGTGTGTTAGTGTCACACGATCAATCTTGCCCACTTCTCTTATCATCACTGACCGTCCATGTCTTCCTGACACGTTCTTGTGATGGTGTGTTGCACGCTGCACGCTGTAAATCGCCAGACCAATACCCCAATATGTATCCCCCAGTTTGTGACATGATTGATGTCTCGAGTGTGTGGATCGTGGGACCCATAGAAGGTAGCATGTAATGATAGTTAAATAACTAAGTTATTTAGGAAGTCGATACTTGTAAAGTATCGTGTGTATTCTATGCATGTTATGCATCGAATGTATTCGGCATATATGAAGCATCGTTGTTGAGCATTATGCCTTGCCTACTTCACGTGAGGGTTTAGAGTCTACGCTAGCAAATCATCCCTTGGCTGACCACATGGTGTGGCAGAGTGGCAGACGGTGATCACGGTGATACCTCACTGGTCACCTAACTCCTATCCTAGGCCATCCGTCCAGGCTGGCGAAGTTGGACGGACAAGATGACTTGCGACCCACATCTGCGACCGTCGGATTAGGGTTTAGGAGATGCGTGAGTGCATTCCTTCAGCTTGGTCGAATCCAATCCTGTGAGACGTTTCATGGAGGACCGATCAGGAAAGCGTGTAGACGGCATGCTGATGTCCATGACCATGATTCACTGTCCCATGAAGGTTTGACCTAGGCCACTCAAATTTACCGGTGAAGTTGAGTGGCTGAGATCGATTTGGGACAGAAATCCTATGCCGCAAAGGATACCTAAATGGCGCGGTATGTCACCTTCAAGGCGCGAGTTTCGAGATGACCAAGCTTGGTCGGTCTCGGCCGATTGGTCCGGCGTGTAGGTGGTAGGCTGATATTCACGCCTATACCTGACTGTCCCATGGAAACGTGATCTAATCCACTCAATTTGTCTGGTGAAGTTGAGTGGTCGAGATCAGTTTGTGATTTGGGAAGCGTGACCACGCTAGTTTGGGCGTGCGATTTGGAGAAACCAGGCATGGTATGCCTTGTTCGGTTGGGTGAGGAGATAGATGGTTCCACGGTGATCATGTTAATGCTCACGGGACCTGTTCAATTGTCTCCTAAGCCCTTCATCCGATCAGGAGAAATCGGACGCCCATGATAGTTACAAACCATAATTAGGGTTTTGGCCGGCCGTGCTTCATGCATTGTTTTACACGCACAAATTGGGACAGCCAAACATGGTTGGTCATGACCGATTGTTCATGTGTGTAGGCGGGCCCACGGTGATTGTGTTGACATGCTATGGGCCCTTTGAATCTACATCTACACCCTCCAACTATGCCTGCGAAGATGGATAGTTGAGATCGTTTTGCGACACATGTAATGTGCCGCAAACCCTAATTTAGGGTTTTTTTGTCCATTTTGCTTGGTTTGGACGATTTGGTAAGTTATGCCACCCCTTTTGGGGCGGCCGATCATGCGGGGCCCGCATTGGGTCGTCAGTGAATGTTTCAATACCTGCTTGGGGGTATTGGATTCGATCTGAGCCATCCAATCATGCTGGTGAAGTTGGATGATCGTGATCGTTTCTAGACTGCTATGGACAATCTAGATGCTCAATCGGGCTAGTATAACACACCGAGAGTTACATGCTCAATCGGGCTAGTATAACACACCGAGAGTTATAGCATGTACGGGCATTTCGTGCATGCCTCACTGTTGATAGTTGGATATTCATGCTACTCTGCTGCGAGTAACAATCCGTCATCATGCCGCACCAACAATAAGAGTTCTGCTAGGAACATCACAGGAAATACAAGGCCTTCTATGCATTAATCAATAATGCTAAAATTTACAGAATATTCGGGGGATTGTTGCTACATGCTCCATTCTAGGTGAATTAATAAAGTGAAGAAGTATTCATCACTTATAAAATAGTCTCATCCTCTGCAGGATGTTTACACAAAAATTGGTTTTACAACTTTAGCCTTGAACTAAAATCCACCATCAACAACCATCCAATCATGCTAGTGAAGTTGGATGATCGTGATTGTTTCTAGACTACTATGGACAGTCTAGGTGCTCAATCGTGCTAGTATAACACACCGAGAGTTACATACTCAATAAGGATAGTATAATACACCGAGAGTTACATGCTCAATCAGGCTAGTATAACACACCGAGAGTTACATGCTCAATCGGGCTAGTATAACACACCGAGAGTTTACAGCATGTACGGGTATTTCGTGCATGCCTCATTGTTGGTACTTGGATATTCATGCTACTCTGCTGCGAGTAACAATCAGTCATCATGCCGCACCAACAATGAGAGTTCTGCTAGGAACAACACAGTAAATACAAGGCGTTCCATGCATTAATCAATAATGCTAAAACTCACAGAATATTCGGAGGATTGTTGCTACATGCTCCATTCTAGGTGAATTAGTAAAGTGAAGAAGTATTCATCACCTATAAAATAATCTCATCCTCTGCAGGATGGTTACACAAAAAATTGGTTTTACAACTTTCGCCATGAACTAAAATCCACCATCAACAGTATCCTCACTAAGTTCCCCTAAGGCTAAGGTATTAAAAGTTAAAACACCCAAAAGTTAAAACAAATAGTATCCTCACTAATTTCCCCTAAGGCTTAAGGTAGTAAAAGTTAAAACATAACCGTGTGAAGTACATTTATTCATATATTTAGAACGTTTATGCGAAATTTCTCTAGAGATAGCTTGGTCTGGGACGAAAGAACGAATACCATCACTAGTAAAGGGTGAGACCCATGTGACATCCATACATACATCTTGGCCGTTTTTCCAATTGAGAACAAGAATATCCGCTGGACGTAAATCCTTGTTGCTATCTGTCATAAAACACAAATTCACCTCCTTGCGTGCATGTGCACCAGCTTTGAAACAAATTCACCTGCTTGCGCGCAATTACATCACGTACTAAGTTATGGAGGAATTTTAGTCCAACATCATTATCATAGTGAAGCGCATGATCACCAAAGATATCCATAGGCTTATTGCAACATGAGCACAACCCGCCCTCAACAAATAAAGGGATGCCAAGACGATAGCAAACTACAACTCTGAACTGTCTGAGGCCAAGACATTGATCTAAACCACTGATCGGAACAGCTAAAAGATAATCCTGAGCATGTTTGATCTGGTTACATTGCCAAAGAATGGAGTCTCTTGCAGATAAAGTAAATTGGTCGGGGATTTGCTTCTTGATTGCATCGAAATAAGTGACTGCCAGGGAGTAAATTTATAATATTTTTATATTTGAATTGAAAATTTATTTAAATTATTAAATAAATATAATATTAAATAATAGTCAGTTTTGGTATTTGAAATAAAACTATTATTTTAAATTTCAAATTTAATAATTTATCAATAGTACTAATGTATTTATATAATAAGAAAATATATTTTTTTCCGTTATTGAATATGCGAAAAAACAAAATATTATTAAAGTATTAAATATTACTAATTAAAAATATTATAAATTTTACATTTTAATTATCATAGTAAATTTATAAATATAAGAAATTAATTATTGTTTTAAAGAAAAAAAGAAAGTAAAATGTCAAAATGGTCAACGGGAGGAGTTGGAAGGATGGAGTTCCAAATTCCATGGGGAGAGGTATCATTTGATTTTCCACTAATGAAAGAGTTTCAGCTACCTGGAGTTCCAATTCCACCCATGCCAAACACCCTTGGAATTCAACTCCATCTTTGACTCCTCCCGTTGACTGAACTTCACCCTCAACCACCTCCGTGCCAAACACACTCTAAGAGAAGGCAACGAACCAAAGAAGGATTCCCATGGAAATCCGGCGGTGAAACTCTTTGTATGGAAAGATGGTTTCAATATTTTTTTCAAGATTGTTTGGGGGTGTACCAAAACACATATAAGATAAAATAGCAATCGCCTTTGGGTTAGTACACCCCAAGAAAATTGGCACCCCCATTAGCGGCCTTGTATTTTTTTAATTTATTTTTGTCTTCAATATGTATGGGTGCAGCTACAATGGAAATATAGGTTTGTCATCCTGGTTTGATTGGGGTATACCCAGATTAATTGGCGTATACCCAATTTTAAGTGGAATCTTTTCAAGGGCTAATGGGTGAAGTTACAATACTACCCTTACCCTTTATAATTCTTATTACCCTAAATCAGTTTATTTTTTTCATTTTATCTTCTTCTTCTCCTCCACCTCTACCTTACCGGCTTCTCCATTCCCCACTATTGAAAACTCGTCGATTAATTCGTCGTAATCGTCGATTCAAAAATTCCGATTAATCTTCAAACATGGAGCCACCACGGCCGAAGGCTAGTCGTATGAAAGGAGCAAATCCCAATGAATATAACCCTGGAATTGCAAATTTAGTTCAAAGGAAAGTGAAGAAAAAAATAGTCGAAGAAGAAGAAATCAACGCCGCCGAAACCGAAGAAATGGTGCGATTAAGAAAGTAAGGGCCTACTTAAACACACTCCAGTACTTCAATTTCATGTTTGCATGTCAAATTAGGTCAGAAAAATCGAATGTTTGAATTTGCAGTTATTTAGCCGGCAAGGTGTATGTTCCTCGACCCTGCCGACTTTTCATAGTTAGGGTTAGTCGGCAAGCTCTTAGGTTGAAGATCTTGCCGGCTATTGAAAACTTGTAACTGTTTTTTACAAAGTCGGCAAGATATTCAACCTAAGACCTTGCCGACGTTAGTTTTTTTTTATTCGGTGCGTTATAATTTTTTACCCTGCCGACGGATTGTTTTGAAAAAAGTGGTTCCTGATTCCTAAAGTCGGAATGGTATTTGGATACCAACATGCCGGCTGTGTTGTATCCGAAAATGTATGGGTAATGGACCTTGCTGACTAATTATGTGGAAAATCCTTGTATCCACTGTGTTCATATTTGTAATATGCTAGCATGTTATTTGAATAAGACCCCGCCGACTATAGTTTAGCCGGCATGTATTGTATTAGTCGACCCTTCCGAACATTGTTTTGCCGGATTGGTTATACCCGTCGACCCTGTCGACTTATGAATATTTTATTAATTATTATTGTTCAGGTTGCAAAAGGCAAAGAAGAAAGTTGTTACTCCTCCTTCAAGACCTCCTCGTGTTGGTAAGAAATTCTTGAGTGCAACACATCGAGGGGCATTCGTTGTGCTGAGAACTCTCAAGATCCGTGTACAGAATAATTCTCAACCACCACCGGATCCAAATGATTCGGATGAAACCCCAGATTAAGACCAATCAATTCCATCTGGTAGAAGAGGTGATGATAATGGTGATGTTGAAAGAACTCCGGTTGCTGGAGGAGGTAACAAATACGATGATGATGGTGATCAAGACATGCCACCTATTTGAGGAGGTAATGATGATGATGATGATGATGTATAAGAAGAATAAGATGGATAAAAAACTCAAGCTAATGATCAACAAACCCAAGCTTCAACTTCAACTGAAACCGGAAATAAGAAGAGGGTTATCACTAAACAAACTGATTCCCACATACCTCCCCCTCACCTTAAGGTTACACTGAAACCAGGTGAGCCTCTAAAGGGGACCCCAGAAGATGGTGGAAATGTTCTTTTGGGATACAAAGACTCATGGGCATGTGAAATCCAAAATACTATCGTAAGTAATCTTAATACATCTTTGTTTTTTATTTAAGTGTATCTATCTTAAATTTGCGTCAAGTGTTTGTATTTATTTTTATTTTGTGTTTTTGGTATTTAGGATCACAAGCATGATATCCGTCTCTTGAGGCGCCAAGCTTCATGTTCAGTGATTAAGAACTGGGTACTTGACGAGGAATGTGACGAGGTGAAAGCGATTGTCAAGAACTCCGGGTTGTGGCCTGCGGTGGAGACTTCGAATATTGAGTATGATAGAGCTAACGTAACTGCATTCTGTGAGAGGTTATACGGAGAGATTGATACAATGTTATTCCCATTCGGCGAGATGGCGATAACTCTCGATGATGCTCATCAAAGTTTAGGCCTCGGGGTTGAGGGAAAATCAATCAGTGAGGGCTTCGATAATAGCATTTCTTGGGAGGATATATTCAAATTGACCAAAACTTTGTTCGGTTGGGATCAGATTAAGACGGAGACTATGCTTGTGATGAAGGATGGTCATCTAAGCAAGAAGTTTAATATTAAAAAGTTGAGGGATACATTATCTGGGACCAAGGAAATCTATGATAAGGAATGAAGGGTGGACTTGGTGCAAATCAATGATATCTTCCCCGCAGTTAGGAAGCTTGGTCGACGAGTATTATTGGGACCAGGTGGTCGCATTCTTGAACAATGAGTTGACAAAGGCTTCAAGAATTTATGTTAACGGAAATATATATCTCTTCCAGGTAATTTTATTGTGTAAATCATTTATATTTGTTTTAAGGGTGCTCAGAATAAGGATGCGATCAGAAATCAATGGCATCGACAAAGCAAGTCATTTAACTCGTATCTATTTTCTTTGTCCGTCGAAGAAAGGGTCGCTGTTTGAGTCTTTTCAACTATGACGTGTCTCTGGGGTCGTTGAAAATCTTATATCAACGGTTTTAACGGTCCAAAATTTATGACATCAGTCATAGATATAAATCTTAATATAAAAAAAATAGAACAATGAATCTGAAATCAAACAGAAATGAAACTCAAATGAAAACCAAATTCAAATGAAAATCAAATTCAAATTAGAATCAAATGAAAATCAAATGAATCAAATTAAATCAAATTAAACTTGCACACAAATGATCATTCAATTTAACATGCATTGATTCATTGGTTTCAAATTACACAAAAAGATTAAAATCCACTGACCAGGAAATCTTATAACTATTCTCTTACAAAACGATGAACTAAAAACCTATTGATTAATTTTGATGATGTGAACTAAATCATTTATATTTGAAAATGCTTATAAAAACAATAACCATGACATTCACATTATCAAAGCTTGAAATGACATTTGGGCAAGATTCTTCAATGACTCATAAAATAGATAGAAAGACTTTGTGTGTTTTGTAAAGAAGGGCACCAATAACTTCAAGAAAAGCAAAAAATAAAAAAATAAAAAAATCAATAAATCATATTCCAGGTTTGCACCAACAGTTAAGATGAAATACTAACATAAGAAATAAACTTGCACTTGATTAATAAATATGACCTAATATATATGAGATTAGTAACTAATATATACGAGATATTCCTACCTGTAAACAACAAAAACTATTAAGATCGAAGCCAACTCCTAACAAAACAATTCAAAGTGAATCCTTTTTAACACTGAGAAAAGAAAAGCATTGTTTTTTTCCTAGTAAAACACAGAAAGTAAAGTTGAACTATATCTTTTAAGGTTCAATGTCAACAAAACCATGGCAAGAGTTTATATCACCTCTATTGGTACAAAGAAGCAAGTATTGTACCGTAAAGAAAAATACCACTTGATATACGTACATATTTATATGCAGCCAGTGTCGCAATAAATAGCAAATAAAAAGATCATCATACCTCATATCCATAAAGACATTTAAAGTGATTGCTTCAAAGATCGGCAACCAATCTCCAACATTAAGTTCTGATCTTCATCAAATGCTTGTTAATTTAGCAAGGAATAGAAGTACACAACTTGTAAATCTAACCAACAAACCAATAGTATATAGGTAAGAGCAATATGATCAAGCATTTCTCGTTCATTTCTACTGAAACTGTCCATTGCAGACATCCTTGCCCTTTGCTCACTGCAGGCATATGCAAAATTAGAAACTCATCGGAAAAGAAAGTTTAAATTCTCATGTTGTGGATCAATAAATGAAAACTGACACAACATTAGAGAGATAATATTTGATCAACCCGATAGCTAACGCAAATCTAAACAACAAGTCATGGGCAAATGTATCTTCCAAATACAAGTTCTGGTACGATTGCATAGAGAGCTAATCATAGTGAAACATAAATAACCAACTCAATTGATTTATTCCACAAAATAAACTAAAAGGTTAAACTGTAATAATACAAATGTTTAAATGAATATGGAAGACATTAATGTTTATTCACTAAATAACAAAACTTAAATAATTCATGTGAGTGGTCATTTTGGTTATCTCGATTGTCAAGTGGATTCACCAAAGTTTATTTTGAAACTCAATCGCCGATAGAAAATGCAAAGAACATGAAGGAGATCCACGTGAGATATTAGTTGTGTTTCTGAGTCTTCAAGACGTCTACGCCTTCATGTCTGAAAAATTCAAGCCTAAACAATACTTTCTGAGTTCACTTTACCTAACAATATTTAGAGACAAATTTTATGGAACTTCAAGCTTCAATAGCATATTCAATTTTTAACAATCTCCTTAAGGTGAGAGAGTATTCACACATCTATCATACTCAATCCTATCGAAATACCCAACAAAAAACGCACGACAACCTCCACCCCTAGAAAGAGAATACAAATGGTACTTTGGAGGTGACCTTTGCAATGTCAACATTGAGTTACCTAAAATACAACTACAAAAACAAAACATAGTACAAGACAATATGCAATTTTTCTTTGTTTATACTATTAGATCCCATGCACAAAAACCCCATATAATTTCCCATTAATTGAATCAAGATCATCATACATATAAAAATCTAGGATTTCAAAACTCAAAAAAAAAAAATCTAATTGAAGATGGAGATAAAAAATTGTTATACTTGGTTTTCCATAAAATCGATTTTTTTTGTTTGATCTTGACCAAGTAGTAGGATTGGTGCAGACCCATCAACAGATCCAGTAAAAATAGAAACCCTAGCTAAGGTTTTAATGAAATCCACCAAGTATTAAACATTCTAGAGATCGCAATAGTTGGAGGACATGAGGAAGATGAGAAGGAATCGCATAAGATAAGGATAAGATAAGAGAGAGAGAGAGAAATGGTGAGGGTGAGTCGGTGAGAGAGATATGGTTAAGACTTTAGAAATACGTGTGGTCGCATTCTTGAACAATGAGTTGACAAAAAATGGCTTTAAAGATCAGAAAATGATCATATTACCCTTATTGGAAATAAGGGTACTCAAAATGACCATATTACGCTTATTGCAAGTTAAAACAAATAAAGGAAATAGTGCACACTTTGAAAATGACCATATTACTCTTCTTTGAAATAAGTGCAATATATATCTCTTCCATAAGGGTAGTTTGGTCATTTTCATCTCCAATATATTTATTAATTTTATTGTGTAAATCATTTATATTTTCAAAATGCTTGTAATGTAAGATTCTTAATAAACTTTGTGTTTGCGTAGGTTTGGATATATGAGCACTTCCCTACTTTAGTGAAAGCCAACTCCTACATCAAAGTGAATGAATATTTACTTTAATTTTCGATTGCGATTGATAAGCCAAGAGGGGAAATGAAAGATTTTTCAACTAGGGCTCGATGAATAAGGATAAAATTTTTATACAACGACCGTTTTTAACGCTCAAATAGCTTATTAACGTGCTTGAATTGCCTTGGAAAATTAATTAAAACCCCCTTCTCCACTAGTAATATTTGATCCGTATAGAGATGCTAGAAATCAAGTTTTAATCCAAAGGAGAGATGATGTTGCATTATACTACGGTCCTTTATTGTTCTCCCATGGATTTTCAATGTACGATCCACATCGGGTAATGCTATAATTGGGTTACATCCAAGAAGAACCTCATTTCAATGCTGAGCCGTTCTTTAAAGTGGTAAGGGATGAGTGCGACACGTCCCAAAAAAGGCATTGACGTATGTTACGCTCCAGCGCCAGTTAACGATCATTTGAACGGAAAACGTGGCCGTAAAGTCGATACGAGTCTTTTGGTTTTTTTTTGTTATGTCAAAAATTCAATAGATCAAAGAAAGGTTACAAAATAGTTTAAGAGTGCCAAGGGCAAGAAACCCAACACTCAAACAAACTATTTAAAACGAAAATAGATTACATTTTGAAATTCAATATTACTCAAGAAAGACGGCCTACCAACAAATTGTAATTTCACTCTATGATCTAGTAAGCATCCTCGTTTTGCCATAATATCCGCATCAAAATTCGCCTCACGAAAAGTGTGAAGAAACCTAATAGAATCATACATACTCTTAATATCATACCATCTTTGTTGAGTAAACCAGGGTACATTGTCCGTTTGTAAATCTATTATCACACTACTAGCGTCTGATCTTATCACAATTCGCCTATAACCCCATTGAGTATCCCACTCAAGACTAAGAAGAATACCATATAACTCTGCTAGGTAGTTTGAAATAACACCCAAACCTATGCACATATCCCCAACAACTTCTGAATTAGCATTTCTCGCCACCACACCAGCCCCCGCTATCCCCGGATTGCCCCTTGAGGCACCATCAGTACACAACATCAGTTCATTTTGATTTGGCGGCTCCCAATAACACTCAATAGGAGTAGTATGTTGCACCCTTCTATGACTTACACGGAAGAAGTCCAGCACATTTAGGTCCTCAACATAGTTGTGCATGAAGCCTTTCATCCTTGCCGAATACTCATGCACCAAGTTGAACACTCTTTGGAAAAAAGGCCAGCTGGGATTTTTGTTTTCATAAACTTTCTTATTCCTATTGAACCACAGTTCAGAACGAACCACCAAATTGGTCACTAGCCAAAGATCTCTCACAATACGACTACGCATAGAAGCATTTTTGTAAGAAACAATCAGATTAAAATGCGGTTTAATGTCAAAAATACCTTCCATCCAGCTCCAAGCCCTTGTTGCAAAACTGCGGCTCCACAGAACATGATGAAGAGATTCTTCTTCACTTTGACAGACACTACAGTTCGAAGCCAAGACCAACTTGAATCTACTCTTCACTTTGTCTAAAGTAGTACAAGCTCCACGAACAAACTTCCAATTTTGAGCAGCCATCGACGGATGAATAACTTTCCTCCAAAGCAGCTTAGCTTCATCCAGAATGGGATACCCAGTTCTAATGATCTCCCTAGATGAACTGACCAAAAAGTAACCTTTCAAGTCCGGCATCCAGATTTTCTTGTCCCCGCCAGCATGTAAACTTGGCATCCTTTCCTGCGAGACCCCTGCATTTGAAAGAATGTCCAAATGCGCACCTTGCAGATTTCAAAAACCATGCACTATAATATCATTAACCCTGGAAAATCTATCCAGGTCATTACGGTTTAAGAATTCCTCCAAACTCACATTTCCCAACCAAACATCATAATATAACGAAGTTGTCCTCCCATCCCCAATCAAAGATTTGGTATTTTTCTCAACAATATTGTAAACCCATCGAATACCCGGTAAGATAGAAGACTTAACTCCAGCCAATTTGATTCTCCCATCCCTGTAAGTGTATTTAGACCTCAGATATGTCGCCCACTTCTTATTCTAATTTTTGATATTCCACCACAGTTTCATGAGCAAAGCCATGTTCATAGTCCGCAAACTAGTGATACGAGTATTTTGGACTAGGTGACCGAAGGTCATGAAGCTCATGAGAAATACATGACATGGTACTTAGGATGGTCTCGTCCTACTGTGGTTAGGGAACATACTGCTGAAGAATTGGCTCGTAAGAGGAAGATGGCAGCGAAAGACCCAGCAACAAGTCTTAAGTTTATTGTAAGTGTTTTAGAGTTGCTCTTACTGTTTTAAGATTACATTATCGAATAATTCTATTAATTAGAAGGAGCATTTGAAGACCTTTGTTGTTTAATTGAAAATAGAAGGAGCATTTGAAGACCTCTGTGAAGGTGTTGTGTTGCGCGAGAAACAGAGGAGAGCCTTTATCGATTAAAGAGCAAACCATGTACATTGACTATGCTAGCAATGTTGACAATGAGGATTCCTATGAATTGTTCAAGCAAGATGATGCTGAAGTAAAGAGGGAAGAAAAACCCAGGAGGAAGCCAAGATGAATGCTGATAAAAAGAGGGCTCGTTCCCATGGTGATGGTAGTGGTAGTGGTCGTGGTCGTGATAATGCTAAACGGGGTCGTGGTGGTGGTGGTGGTGGTAGTGGTGGTGAATGAATGCATTTCTAGTTTATTTCTTTATGTTGTGGTATAAAAATATTAAGGTTAATTGTTGGACATATGTTTTTTTAAGGTTTATGGGACATGTTTTCGTATTTTGGACAAAAAATGTTGGATTTGTAGTTGTTGAATGAATGGTTTGTTTATCTATGTAAAGTTTTAATAATTACGCCGGTAGGGTTTTGTTGAATTGTATTGCCGACTAAACCAGGGCCGTCAAGGTTGTGAATTTCCAGACTGCCGGCCCTGACAACTTCAATGGTATAGTTACCAGGGTCAGCAAGGTAAGCAAATTAATACCTAGCCGACTATTGTACATCCGACAAGGTATTAAATTATCGACCTTGCCGACTATGTGTTGAAGAAAATACCTTCTCTTGATGCCTAAAATCATAATAAGGACGGCATGGTTATAAATCACGATCTTGCAGACTATATAACAGACGACACGCTAATGACCAAATACCTTCCCGACTGTTATACAGAAGAGAATAAACTCTGGATGCCTAAAATCATAATAAGGTCGGCAGGGTAAGAAAATTACGACCCTGCCAATAACTATACTTAGTAGGCATGTTTGGGAAACAAAAACCTAGCCGGCGATTTCAAAATTTAAATTTTTGCAAGTACAAGTGCATTGATTGACTACCATAACGGCCAAATTTGGGAACTATCCTATAAATACACTAGTTCTATGTACAATAACAACACAAACTTATTTGCATATACTCTCCAAATCTCATATCATCATATACTCCATCTAACTCTCCCAATACCTCTACAAACAACAATGGCATCATTTGATTTAAATGAAGACTTGGCAATCACCAAAGCTTGGTACGCGGAAACTCGAGTTAGAAGGAAGCCCTCCGTAAAGGTGGATGGCGTAACCTTTTGGGCTAGGGTATACAACAAATATAGGCAAGAGTTTGGGAATCCTAATGGAAGAAGTGTTCGACAAATTCATGATAGGAACCTAGTCATCGAAAATGCGATACTTTCTTATTTAGCTATCCAAAACCGATTTCCAACGCTACCCACTTTAACTTGTCCATTGAACAATTTGTAAGTATTTTTGTGGTTTATTTTACGTAATCCAAGTTGTTTGATCTTCCAACTTAAACCGCACTAACAAAGTAAGTTTGTGTTTTTGTAGCATGAAGTCGTCAACGCACGCTACTTAGTGGAAAAGGGGGAAGCATTCGCATTCGATGCAAGCTATCAATTCATGATATCCAAAATCCCGGAGTATGCCCCGGAGATGATGGAGGGTGTATCGTCGTCGGATTCCTCGGGCGAAGATTGATGGATTTAGAAGTTTTAGTACAGGTTTTGTGGGTATATCTCTATGTAAACCCTCACGAGACTATAACTCGTCCACTAGGGTCGCCTAGGGGTTCAAAGGCTTGATGCACATGCTAAGTGCATTCGTTATTCCGTCGACAAGGATTTAGATTTTATGTTTCAATCAATGTAGTAACCATAATTGCATGAATAAAGTGAATTACATCTTCCCATAGTTTGTTTTCTATTGGGTATAACTACAAGTCGTCAAGGTTACATTGCCGACTTTTCAACAGCCGGCAATGTTAGAAATTATTCGCATGCCGACTATAAGTCAGCCGACAATGTTAGAAATTATTTGCATGTTGAACGTAAGATAGCTGGCCCAAGATAATCTACATATTCTTCATTCAAAAAAGTACCCTTCTGGATTACAAATAGTCGTCTTTTTCTTCAACCGCGCGCGGACCATGCTGTCTAGACTTAGTCGGCACCTTATTCAAATGTCAACCATGTCGGCGGAACTTAATCGGCACCTTATTCAAATGTCGACCTTGCCGACTTTTCACATTTTCGAAACCAAAATTTTTGATCGAAATCGAACTCATAAGAGTCATAAGACAGATAAAAGGTTTAATCTACTGAATTCATAATTTCAAAATTTTAATCTAAACTCAATTAATTAACCTAATCAGAATATTTAATGTTAATTAAACAAGTGTATATTAGCCATTTAGAAAATATATGGTCAAGAAGTGGCCTATTTTACTTCTAAATGTTTTGGGTTTTGTCTCATTAGGTATACCCCAATTAATATGGGGATTCCCTAATCAAGCCATGTTTTAATATGATTTTTTACGGTGGATTTTTTTTCTTCGCATTCATTATATTGACGTGTTTATCTTCTTTAAGACTAAGACCCAACGGGTAAAATAATATTCAATGCTACAGATACACCATTTCCCTATAAAGTGGGAGAGATGAAAGATAATTGCACTTCTGTTGCATGCCACCATCCTATGAGTATATATCTACGTCTAGGGTTTACGTGACAGTTGACACTGCGTACTAACCGAAAATAGTATATGTCAACCACTCTCTTCCCCCACATACGTGTCATTCATGTATTGGCCAAAACTAATAATAATGGGATCTCCTGTTTCTTCATAGGGATTAAAGATGATGAAATCAAAGGTTTGGATGGTGCCACCTAATAGTGGAAAGAAATGGTGGAAGCGTAGCAGCTTCGCGTACTAACACCCGTGCAGTTTTTGTAGTTTGCACCACCAATATACGTATTAGAAATCTGGACTTATTCACGGCCGTTTGTAAACTTTTACTAAATTTAGTAAGGCTAATTGAGAGTGTCATATCTTTTTTTGTCTTTTAATAAGAGCAATGGCTATGTGTAGTTCACTCCTTCAGATAAGCCAGTCGGAGTAAACTACCAATTTGATTTAATTAGAGCCACTCTGGACACTATCTAATTTAGAAATATGCTTGTTCAAAGTAGATGGATAAATTAAGTTTTGGGCAATGAGGAGAGAGTTTTTCGAGTCAAAATAAACTGGCCGGAGCAGTTGGAGATGACCGGCTCACATTGGGCCGAGTCTCATCTCAATTTGAGCCGTGGCTCGGCACAATGTGAGCCAGTCGTTTCAAACTGATCCGACAACGGTAGGATTTCCTAACGGTTTCTTTTCCACCTATAAATATTCAATCCGTTTAAACATACATCTCACACCAAAATCAATCTTCTCTTGAATTTTTTTCACTACTCTTTCTCTTGAAATGTCTCATAAAGTAATTTCTCCTTTCTGTGAAACAAAATTTGAGGTTGTTGTAAATAAAATAGGTGGTAATTTTAAAAAAATCAAAAATAGCAAAAAGGAAAGATATGTGCAAGTTTTTAGAAGTTAATGCAGGAAAATATTTCGTTAAAAAGCAAAGAAAAGCTTCAGTATTGAAAGTTAACAATCGAAGTTTCAAAAATAAAGGAAAATCAGTTCACGAGAGCGCATTGAATGGAAGTTACGTCAAATGAAGAAAACCAGAAGGCCAAAGATTGTACTAGATTTGTATTGATGTAATTATTTAAGTTCTTATTATTGTCAAGTTTATATCTTGTAAAAGAAGTGTCAGTAATATTTAATGAAAATATTTAGACCTCAAAAGTTGACATCCATTTTATATTCCTAGCGTTATTAGGGGAGACCCTAAAATAATTAGGGGCAACTAATAAGACAAAATAGGGTCACCCAAACCTAAAATGAAGCCATCCCTTATCGACGATTTTTCAAAATGGCAATTATACCCTCCGTAATTGGTAGATAAAACTACAATCGGTAGTTTATTTACGTAATTGGTAGATGTTAGGATAATTAGAGGTTATTTTGTACATATGTAGTTTGAAAGTTTTGTTATTTTGAAAAAAACCTACAATCGGAAGTATTTAGTTACCATGTCTCTTGATTATGAAGTTGCCCCAAAATTGATATTTGAAAAAATCTCAAGTTTTTCGAATTTGGGAACTACCATAATCGGAAGGTATTTAGTTACCACGTCTCCCGATTATGGAGTTGCCCCAAAATTGATATTTGAAAAAAATCTCAAGTTTTTCAAATTTGGGAACTACCATAATCGGTAGACATGGAGTTAACATGTCTCCCGATTATGGAGTTGCCCCAAAATTGACATTTGAAACTATCTCAAGTTTTTCGAATTTGGGAACTACCATAATCGGTAGATTATGAAGTTCACCTCATCTACCGATTTTAAACACCACGTTAATCGGTGGACAATGATAAAATGTTGTGTCCGATTATAAGGCTATTTAGGTTCAGAAGAATAATACAAATGAAGGCACTATAATCAGTAGAAACGGTTAATATTTGTAATTCCGATTATGGACATGTATGACTTTTTTTTTTGAAAAGTCATCATAATCGGTAGTTAAGGTTGATAACATTACTACCGATTCTGAACGTATCTCACAATTTTTTTGAAAATGTACCAGAATCGGTAGTTTCATACGATATGTATCCTCCGATTATGGTGAAAAATTCAACAGTTTCAGACGATCAAGTAATAAACATAACTCAAAATACATTCATCATTAGTACAAAACAAAGCTAGGATAAGTTAGCATGTGTTAGTGGTGGTCAGGTTTTGTCCAGACAAAGATAAATCAAGGGCTGTGGTTCTCCTGACCACCCCCTACAACTCGCACGTGTGGCGTTAATTCCAATATTATGAATGAAAAATGAATACTCAAGTCAGGATATGGAAATTCAAAAATTATAACAGGGATGTTCGAACTCATGACCTATTGTGTCATAAGAGTGGCCTCTAACCAGTGTTCCACCTTGGTTGGAATTGATAGAAAAGATAAATCAACGGTGGTAGTTTGTTCAGCTTAAATATCATAATTGCTTTATTAATTAATATTTCACTAATTGCACATAATAAATAATCTATTCATTATAAAGTGTTTTATTAATATGTGTTTCACTAATTGCTCATAATAAATGACTAATCATTTTTTAATTATAAATGTTTTCTTAATTAATTATAATATGTATTACTATTAATAAGTAATTTTGATAAAAAATATCAATAGAATTTTTGGCGATAATGAGTAGTAGAAGAGGTGGAGGCCGAAAGATTAGTGGTGGTTAAGGGTGGCGCCAAGCACAATTATATTTATTTTTGTTCTTTTGTCATAAAATGGGATACAAAGTCCATTTTTCGCATGTATCCAACTTGCCAAAAGTTTTTTCTCCCTCTTTCCTCAAAATCCTGGCTTCGCCTCTGGTTTGTGGTGGAAGAAGTAATGACAGTGAGTGCTGGTGAGTAGTGATGGACAATATTAATTTTATGTTGTCGTTACAATATCGATAACATCGTGCTGTGGAAGATGTGGTTGGTTGTTTTTAACACTTTTGATAAAGGAAGGTACCATATATTTTCGAGATGATATCATACAAGATAATATTTTCATGATCGTAGTTGGATCAACCAAATGGTACCCCTGTTATCTTTGGTACTATATTGTATAAATCATAATTTTTTAATGTTAAAATAAAATTGATTGCAATACAAAAAAGAATATATACACGAAAAAAATAATAATGAAACCAATCAATTGACGACATTTTGTTCAATCTAAACCTCATACATGCCATTTGTGATTGAAAGTTATAATTACGTCCAACAACCAACATGGGGTGGGCGGAAGTGATGGTGGCAGTGGTGGAGTCAAAAATTGACATTGAGGAGGCCTACCTTAAAAAGAAAAAAAAACATGTAAACTTTGGTGGACTAAACCATAAATATATATGGACAAAGTACTATTTATAAAATAAACTAAAAAATTCATGTAGTTATTAAAAATTTAAGGGGTTAGAGCCAGGTTGGTCAACCCTTGGCTCTGCCACTAGGTGGTGGTGGATAAAAAAAATGGATTCATATGGTTTTATGGTGGTGGCGGGTATTGGTGAACAAAAATATATTATGCTAATTTTGTAATGTCACAAAATATGTAACGTTATATTATAAAGTATAAAATGTGGTTGATCATTCTAATGTTAAAATAACTCGATAAAACACATGTCCATTTAAAAAAATTGGTGCAATCAATTGCCATGTTATGTAATAACTAAACGAACGATACAAATCAAGATCAGAACATATGAAATTATTTATTATCGATTTGTCTACGTAAAGAGTGGTCAAGATTTGTCCTTGGCAAAGATAAACTTATCGTTGGGGTTTGTTTAACTTAACCATTTTTAAATACTTTATTAATTAGTGTCTCATTGATTGTTCATAATGATTAATTAAATTTCTATTATAAATGTCCCTTTAATAATCTAACATAAATACATAATTTTATTAATAAATAATTGTACTAAAAGCTATATTAATTCCAATGGTGGAGGCGGTAACATTATTATTGGTGGAAGAAATAGTGGCAGTGGATGGTTTTTATGGTGGTGGGTGTTGGTAATAGTAGTGGATAATAATAGTTTTTGCTTTTTAGTGAGTTTTATTGGCCGAGTAAAAAAAAAATCTTCACAAAACATGCAACATTGTATTGTGAAAGATGTAATTGGTTGTTTTTATCACCATTGATAAGGATAAAAATCAAATATTTCGAGGATGATACCGGAACGTATAAGACAATATGATCATGACTGTTGGATCACCGAAACGGTATCCGTAATTGGTGTGCCAGCGTAAAAAAACATCAATGTCGAGTTGTTTCGCGACAACTACCTACAAAGACAATAACTGTTTGAAAATATTTGTTTGTTCACCGAAATCATCATAAAAAGCTCTAAATCATAAATCTAAATTTTGCCTCCGATGTTTATAGAATATTTTTTATATTTTACATAATCAAATCATGCGACCTCTTGATTACAAATCAACAATATCAAATTACGGATCAATATGTATAGGTTTCATTCACTGGGTTAGAAGGTAGAGTAGATACAGATGGGTAGATCACACAAAGCAGAACATGACTGAGAATACTTCAATAATTTGGTCAAGAAATAAGGTCAAATATTTAAGATTAACTTTCTATAGGACTAATTTAATCGGCTTCGATAGGAGCCGACTAAAATATGGATTAATAATAATTTCCACGTAAGACAAATTCAAAACATAGTTTGGCTGACTATGCCTATGTAAAGAGTGGTCAAGATTTGTCCTTCCTCAATTGCTATGTTATGTGATAAGAAGGTGATATCTAAGATTGAGGTACAATTCAAATCCATTAGATTCATACCATTTACAACTGGACGCCTTGGAAAAAAATTGACGTGTTGTTATTATTATTACACAAGTAATGGATACATTGACCACGTGATAGGTGTCTAAAACACCTTGATATTTATCTATTGTTTATGCTTTCTCTGCTAGTTTTCTTGTAAATTATGTATCTTATGTTTGTTTTTGAGTATTTAGGTACTTTGGAGTCATTTGGAATAAAAGAGGAAGAAACAGCGCAAAAGTCTCATTTCACGTGCAACTGCTGTTGAAGGCGAATTATTTCTCATTATTTGCTTTTGTTTCTTCATCTCTGTCTGAAAAGTATGTCGGCTTTAGTGATGCAATTTTGTCTGAAAAGCATGACAGCTTTAGTGATGAAGAGACATTGAAGGTAAGAAGTGAATTTGAGAAGTTAGAGATGGCTACTGTTGGTGAAAGAATTCAAAGAAGAAGAAATCGTCCATTTGGAGCGTAAAGGGAAGAAAAGATCATTCCGCAGGTGAGGGACATGGGAGTCGAGCCAAAACAACACGAGGGCTATTATTTGGTTGGCCCTTTTCCTATTTATGGGTGCCTAGAGTCATTTCTGGGTAACCCCTTATCTATTTCACTTGAGTGGGTGTAGCCACTCCCATTCTTACACAAACCTAGAATTCAGAGTCTCAATTATTTTTCCAAATCAAATTCAGAGAGAAGAAGAGAGAAAGGAGTATGACAGCTGTTGAGACAGGAGATTGAGATGGTGGAGTTATTGCCACTGTTTCAGTCGATTGAGAGATGGGTTTACTCGAATTAGTCAGATTCAAGACTCATAGAGTGTATTCATATCTGTGATGAACATAGGGATGTGGTCTTGATTTCAGTTCTTGGTGAAGGAAGAAAATGTGGGCTATGGAAGATGAGAAGAATACAGTAGAGAGAAACACAATTTTAGATGAATTTATGGTTTAATTACAGGCAGTGAATGGCTAGAAGAAATAGAAATCTAGGGTTCATTTCTGAGGAGATGGGTTAAATTTGTTCTTGTTGTGGCTTGCGGCTGTGGCGATTGAGATGAATTTCAAAGGAATTGGGAAGATGGGTCTGTGGTGTTTGGAAGAGTTAAAATGAATTGAATGGAGTTGATGCTACTGTGTTTCAGGTGATGTTTAAGAAGATATTGAAGTGGTTGGATACAGTGGTGATGTGCTATTGAACTTAAGCAAGAATGGAGATATGTTGTTGGTCTGTGAGCGATGGATGGATATCAAATTTGTGAGAGATTATGGAATCTGAAGCTACAATGGAACTGAGGCACTGGTGGTGATCCTGTAGAATGCAGAGAAGGGTTGTTGCTGTTATTTGTAGATGTATGTGTAGGAAATTGCAGGTGGGATGAGTTGGTGGTGCAATAATTTGACAGTGAAGTGCAGTGCAGAATGGTCTTGTGGGTTACAGGCAATTGCAGGTTGTAATATTATAGTCATGAAGCTGTGGCTGGCAATGGAATGGATCTGTGTTGGTTTGTAGCGAACTGAGCTAATGGGTACTGGTGATCTTAGATGTATGTGAAGGTATTGCTCACACATATTTACAGGGAGACCAGTGGTTGAATGGAAGAGTTGGCAATTTCTGCTAGGTAGTCTGAGTTCAAGATGAATTTGTGAAGAATTGAAGGCTGGTAAAGGTGGGTTTTATGTAGCTGAAATACAGGCAAGTATGGAAGTGTAGATGGTGTTGAATTGATACATTGACATGGAGCTAATGGGTTGTTGCAATGCAGTTGGGAGGCGCAACAATGGTGCTTTGGAATAGCTGAACTGGTGGGTTGAATCTGTTTACAGTTTGGTTGTTACTGGTGTAGAAGTGAACAAGAGAATCATGGGGCTAATGGACTTTATGAGTTGATGTTGTTAATGGAAATTGTTAAGCTCTCAGTTTGTGAAGTTTGAGATAAATTAATGGGGATTCAGTGGCTTGTGTTGCTGGAATAGTATGTGTATGCTGAGATGGCCAGATGGCTGGGAGTATGGCAGTGGTGGTATTGTACTGAAGTTGTAGTGGTAGAATGAGTTGTGTGACATGTATTGTAGTGCAGGTGGTGATTCTGTTCTGCAGTTGGAATTGGTGTTGTGCTCAATTCGAAATTGCAGGCAAGGTTCTGTCAAGAGGATGGATTTGGTGGTAACTGAGATGCTGCAGCTTGGATGTATGGTTGAGTTCAGTTAGCATTAGATGTTGGAGAGTTGGCTTAACTGTGTACTGCAATGGTGTTGTAGTTGTAGATGGAAGTGAAGCTGGGATGAATTTGTTAAGATGGCCTGATGAAGTGATGCTGATGTTAAGAACTGGTTGGCTGCAATGAAGAAAGAAAGCATGTGTGCTGGTAAAGATGCAAGATATATAGCCACAATGGATGTATATGCACTGGTGAAGTGCAATGATGGTGTTACATTAGTTGTCCTGTGCAAATGTCCTGAGCCAAAGCAACTCAGCTCAGCCTTGACCAGTTAGCTAACTCAGCCAAGTCAGATGCTGATTCAGTTTTGGCCCAGCTGACGCTGTATGACTCGGTGCTTGACCCGAGTTAACTCAGTTGACCTGAGATTTGACCGGTGACCGGATTGACTTTGCTGGTCACCTAAGGTACTTTTCCGGCCAAATTCCGGCGAAAACACAGTCTTCCGGCGACATTTTTTTGGACGTATTTTCTAAATGGGTTTCTCTCACATATGGGCTTGGTGGATTTTCATCTAATGGACTTTGAAGACTTGGACCTAATTTTTGGAGAAAAACTACAAAAGAGAAAACTTCTACAATTTTCATATCACATATTCTACTTGGAGCTCTGGAGGGTAGCAGCAACTAGGGTTTGCTTTCGTATTTATTTTTCATCTTATTTATTTGATTATTGATTATGATGAACTCCATAGCTATGAGTATCTAAATCTTATATTATTGGTTAAGGATGTAGTCCTATTTCTAAAACTTGTGCTTGAGTTATGTATTAGTTTTCTCTCTTGATTATCATTCATATCTCTACTGTTTTTAATATCACATGATTGATGTATTGTGATAGGACTTAGATGTTTGGTTAGTTAAGTTGCCAATTAATTGAACTTGCATCTTGTCCATAGCTATTTTAGGGTTTTCATCGAGCGATAAACCAAATACAAGTAGCATGATATGATTATAGTTTGTAGTGATACACTCTTATAATCATATGTAGAGTTTGACCATTGTCTGAATTGTCATGCGCAATGTAGGACAATTTCATTGATTAGCCTATTTCCCAAACTTAATGCTCCTAGGAATTGAACTTAATTAGCGCAAGGCGTTAGGTTATTCTTTAGGTAGAATTCACATACGCAGCTCTAATGTGTGTGTTGGTGAACTTAGGAAATTATTAGTTTATCTTGCTCTCTTGATATTCTAGGTTTTGATAATAAAAGAGATTAAATCGTAATTCTAATCATAGATGCAAGCACATGTTTAAGATTGAAGATGAATTCCTTGACCAATATCTTTCTCTCATTGATTACTTCCAACTATTTACTTTGCTTTTATTTTACTTTTATTTTACAAAAATCAGAAATCCCCCCTTTTGGTTACTAAGAAACTAGAATTTGATAACAATAATCGCCTCTCTGTGGATACGAACTCTTCCTTACTTTATACTTCATTTATATTTTGTTGAGTAAGAAAGTGAATTATTTTTGACGCTTAAGACAACGATCAAATTTTAGCGCCGTTGCCGGGGAGGCATTCGGCTAGTTATTAAGTTTTTAGTTTCTTTTTATTATTTCTGCTTGCATATTTGTTTTTCGTTTCTTGTCTTATTTCTCACTTGTTTACGAGAATTGTTTTCAGGTACCTAATCCCTGGCTTTTAAAGATTGGAATTATCCAAGGTGTGGGATAGCTACTCGAAAAGGCACAATACTCCAACCAAGGCAAGGCACAACGGAAGAACAAAACTTGGAAGTAGAACACGAAGCTCTTCAGCAAGAAGGAGAAGTTCTAGAACACGAGATTCCTTTTGAATAAGAAGGAGAATAAGAAGAAGAAGCAATGGGTGATGCTGCAAATCATACACTCAAGGACTTGGCTTCGCACAAGATGGATACACAGCGAGGTTGTATTCAAACCGACTCTACTTTTGAGATCAAGCCGGGATTGCTTAGAGAATTTCCAAAGTTCCATGGCATGGTGAAATAAGACCCAAATAAGCATCTTATGGACTTCCACACCATTGTCATGGTCGTGCTTCCAGCGGATACTGATGCGGATGGTGCAATGTTGAAAGTTTTTCGATTCTCTTTGGCGGATAGTGCTAAGGATTGGTTATATTATTTGCCTCCCGAAAGTTTCACAATATGGAATGGGTTGAAGAAACTCTTTTTAGAGAGATATTTTCCTGCATCAAAGGCTACTCAAATTCGCAAGGAAATTTGTGGGATGAAGCAAAATGTGGGAGAATATTTATATGAATGTTGGGAACGATACAAGAGATTAGTGGCAAGCTGCCCTCATCACCAATTTAGTGATGCAATGATTATCCAATACTTCTATGAAGGTCTCCAAGCAAGTGATAGGAATCTTATTGACGCTGCAAGTGGTGGTGCACTTATGAACAAGATGGTGACACAAGCTAGAGAGTTGATTGAGAGTATGGCAGCAAATTCTCAACAATTTTCAAGTCTTGGATTAGAACCACCTACCAAGGGAGTTAATCAAGTTGATGAGATTATTGAATTACGTCAACAAATGAGCAATATGATGGCAATGATGCAACAAATTGCAGCAGTGGTTGTAAAACCATCACGCCTAGCTTATGAGAACATAGAGCATGTCAATGTTATATTCTCAACTCAGCCGTATGGTATATACTCTAACACTTACGAGCAATTTGTAAGTGCAAGTTATGTTTACAACCATATGAATGAGTTCCAACAACAACAACAAGGGCATAATCCAGAATTTGAAAAGATGACTACTTTGGTGGAGGCTCTAATGTCCGTGGTGCAGAAAAATCAACAACTAGCGAACTTAAATCAGCAGAAAACGGATAATACAATTAAGGAGTTGCAATCACAAGTTGGTCAACCGCAACAACAACAATTCCAGCAACAACAACAACAACAACCACCTCAAAATCAAGGGTCCAATATGGAAGAGTTGCTGAAATCTTTTATGCAAATAACGGAGGGTGTGGTTGAGGACTTGCAAACACAAGTTGGTTCAATGGCCGAGGAGATTAATCAGTTGCATGCACAAAATGGTGAGAAACTCCCTTCCCAACCTCTTAACTCAAGAGAGGGTGTCAATGCTATTACATTGGGAAGTGGTACACAATTTTTGCAACCCGAAGTTACTAATTCGGGTGAAGAAGAAGCCCCAACAGAACCAATTTTGGAGGAAAAGAACGCAGATTTTCCCCAAACTCCCGAGGTAACTAAATCCAACTCTAAACCTCTTATTTCTACTTATGTTCCTCCTCTACCTTTTCCTGGCAGGTTTGCTAAAGCTAATAAGAAGGTGGAACAAGATAGGGATATTTGGGATATTTTCAAGAAGGTCCAAGTGAATATTCCACTTATTGAAGTAATTAGGCAAACTCCTCGCTATGCAAAGCGTGTAAAGGAATTGTGCACTAACAAGCACAAGATAACCGGTAATGAGGTAATGAGTGTGGGGGAGAATGCTTCGGCATATCTCCGAAAGAAACTCCCACCTAAGTTGAAAGATCCCGGTAGTTTTACTATTCCATGCACTATTGGTAAAACAAGGTTTACAAAAGCTATGTTAGATTTAAGAGCGTCTATTAATGTTATGCCTACTTTGATTTATGATGCTCTAAATCTTGGTCCTCTCAAGAAAACCGACATAGTTATTCAACTTGCCGATAGATCTAATGTTTACCCTAAAGGGATTGTTGAGGATGTTTTGGTGCAGGTAAAAGGACTAATATTTCCAGTGGATTTCTACGTTTTAGACATGAGTGATGTGAATTCATCCTCGTCTACACCTTTACTGTTGGGTAGACCATTTATGAGTACCGCTAGAAAGAAGATTGATGTCCACAATGGCACCTTGACTATGGAGTTCGATGAAGAAGTCATACACTTCAACATCTTTGAGGAGAGGAAACACCCAAGTACCATTCAATCATATTTCCATAATGTGTTGGAAGCCGGATAAGGCGTAACAAAAAAGGAGAAAGTCGGGATGACGACTTTAAACCAAACGCTTAGTGGGAGGCAACCCACCGGTTTTGTATCTTTATCTTTATATTTTTATTTTCTTAAGCATTTTATCTTTATTTTCTTTGTTTTTGCATATCATTTGCGGAATTTCCCACCTTGAGCTTTACTTTGAATGACTAAATTTTACATTGAGGACAATGTAAAGTTTAAGTGTGGGGGAGCATTTATATGTTTGTATAGTTTGTTTTATGCCTTTCGTAAAAAAAAAAAAAAAATCAGAAAATCAGAAAAAACCAAGAAAAAAAAATTGTGCTTTTTGAACTTCGAAATCTAGAAACTTATGCCTTTAGGATGACACTATAAGTGGATGGAACCATCTTGATTTCAGGAGTTGAGGAACCCATTAATTAACAAGGATGGGCATAGATCAGAAATTATAAATACCATGATAGTTGTTACCATATCTCGGAATATCACCATATCACATTCTATTTTTATTTTTCCATATTTATCTATTGTTATCTAAGTGCTTTGGTGGGTCACTAAATATCGACTTGTTATTACTGCTAGGATGAAATAGAGTGATTGAGTTGCTAAAAAAGAGAAAAAAAAAGAAAAGTAAAAAGAAAGACCGACCAATTAGGCCAATCGGAATAAAAAAGACACTTGGATAGTAGTATGTGTGAAACGTTGTCCTTGTCTCCGTCGCCTAAAAAAGCGTGGAATGCAGGATCCAAGGTAACTATCACATACTTGCTGACAATAAGCATGCACTTGGATCCAAAAGATCTAATCATGTTGTCTAAAAAAAAAAGTGAAAAAGCAAAGAAAAGAAAAGAAAAGAAAAATATTATTATTGTTGAATAAAGTCGACTCCTGGTTCCCTTGTATATGCCGGTTGAGTTGATGTAGAATTAATATTTTTGACCACTGGTTCCCTTGTATATTCCAGTGTGTTGACACTAGAATTCAGACCAGTAACTCAATCCAATAGGATGCATAGGTTCATCTTGGCGGTGACCTTCAGACAGATATGGGAAACACCGATCACTTGAAAACATTCGCAACATCTACCTCTATATTCATCTTCTTAATATTTTCATTATGATTGTGGTTAGTTAGATTTCGAACATTGTGGTTTGTTCGACTATCTTATTAGAGCATTATTTACTTAAATATGAATTGAATTTGTGCAAGGTACCTCCTCCTGTAGTCATTTTGGATTCGTTCATTGATTTGTCACAAATAGACGAAGTTAGAAATATAGGTTTTGTAGGCAGACCTCTTGTAAACCTTCACGAGACTAAAACTTGTCCATTAGGGACACCTAGGGGTTCAAAGGCTTGTTATTTATGCTAAAAGTGATCGTAGCCTCGACGAGACGGAGTTGTATGTATGTTTTATAATTATTTTTCTCGAGGACTAGTAAAGTCTAAGTGTGGGGGAATTTGATAGGTGCCTAAAACACCTTGATATTTATCTATTGTTTATGCTTTCTCTGCTAGTTTTCTTGTAAATTATGTATCTTATGTTTGTTTTTGAGTATTTAGGTACTTTGGAGTCATTTGGAATAAAAGAGGAAGAAATAGCGCAAAAGTCTCATTTCACGTGCAACTGCTGTTGAAGGCGAATTATTTCTCATTATTTGCTTTTGTTTCTTCATCTCTGTCTGAAAAGTATGTCGGCTTTAGTGATGCAATTTTGTCTGAAAAGCATGACAGCTTTAGTGATGAAAAGACATTGAAGGGAAGAAGTGAATTTGAGAAGTTAAAGATGGCTGCTGTTGGTGAAAGAATTCAAAGAAGAAGAAATCGTCCATTTGGAGCGTAAAGGGAATAAAAGATCATTCCGCAGGCGAGGGACATGGGAGTCGAGCCAAAACAACACGGGGGCTATTATTTGGTTGGCCCTTTTCCTATTTATGGGTGCCTAGAGTCATTTATGGGTAACCCCTTATCTATTTCACTTGAGTGGGTGTAGCCACTCCCATTCTTACACAACCCTAGAATTCAGAGTCTCAATTATTTTTCCAAATCAAATTCAGAGAGAAGAAGAGATAAAGGATTATGGCAGCTTTTGAGACAAGAGATTGAGATGGTGGAGTTATTGCCACTGTTTCAGTCGATTGAGAGATGGGTTTACCCGAATTTGTCAGATTCAAGACTCATAGAGTGTATTCATATCTGTGATGAACACAGGGAGGTGGTCTTGATTTCAGTTCTTGGTGAAGGAGGAAAACGTGGGCTATGGAAGATGACAAGAATACAGTAGAGAGAAACACAATTTCAGATGAATTTAGGGTTTAATTACATGCAGTGAACGGCTAGAAGAAATTGAAATCTAGGGTTTATTTCTGAGGAGATGGGTTCAATTTGTTCTTGTTGTGGCTTTCGGATGTGGCGATTGAGATGAATTTCAAAGGAATTGGGAAGATGGGTCTGTGGTGTTTGGAAGAGTTAAACTGAATTGAATGGAGTTGATGCTACTGTGTTTCAGGTGGTGTTCAAGAAGATATTGAAGTGGTTGGATACAGTAGTGTTGTGCTATTGAACTGAAGCAAGAATGCAGATATGTTGTTGGTCTGTGAGTGATTGATGGATATCAAATTTGTGAGAGATTATGGAATCTGAAGCTGCAATGGAACTGAGGCACTGGTGGTGATCCTGTAGAATGCAAAGAAGAGTTGTTGCTATTATTTGTAGATGTATGTGTAGGAAATTGCAGGTGGGATGAGTTGGTGGTGCAATAATTTGACAGTGAAGTGCAGAATGGTCTTGTGGGTTACATGCAATTGCAGTTTGTAATATTATAGTCATGAAGATGTGGCTGGCAATGGAATGGAGCTGTGTTGGTTTGTAGCGAACTGAGATAATGGGTACTGGTGATCTTAGATGTATGTGAAGGTATTTCTCACACAGATTTACATCGATATCAGTGGTTGAATGGAAGAGTTGGTAATTTCTGCTGGGTAGTCTGAGTTCAAGATGAATTTGTGAAGAATTGAAGGCTGGTAAAGGTGGGTTTTACGCATCTAAAATACAGGCAAGTACGGAAGTGTAGATGGTGTTGAATTGATACATTGACATGGAGCTAATGGGTTGTTGCAATGCAGTTGGGAGGCGCAACAATGGTGCTTTGGAATAGCTGAACTGGTGGGTTGAATCTGTTTACAATTTGGTTGTTACTGGGGTAGAAGTGAACAAGAGAATCATGGGGCTAATGGACTTAATGAGTTGATGTTGTTAATGGAAATTGTTAAGCTCTCAGTTTGTGAAGTTTGAGATAAATTAATGGGGAATCAGTGGCTTGTGTTGCTGGAGTAGTATGTGTATGCTGAGATGGCCAGATGGCTGGGAGTATGGCAGTGGTGGTATTGTACTGAAGTTGCAATGTTAGAATGAGTTGTGTGCCGTGTATTGTAATGCAGGTGGTGATTTTGTTCTGTAGTTGGAATTGGTGTTGTGCTCAAGTCGAAATTGCAGGCAAGGTTCTATCAAGAGGATGGATTTGGTGGTGACTGAGATGCTGCAGCTTGGATATATGGTTGAGTTTAGTTAGCATTAGATGTTGGAGAGTTGGCTTAGCTGTGTACTGCAATGGTGTTGTAGTTGTATATGGAAGTGAAGCTGGGATGAATTTGTGAAGATGGTCTGATGAAGTGATGCTGATGTAAAGAACTGGTTGGATGCAATGAAGAAAGGAAGCATGTGTGCTGGTAAAGATGCAGGATGTATAGCCGCAATGGCTGTATATGCACTAGTGAAGTGCAATGATGGTGTTACATTAGTTGTCATGTGTAAATGGCCTGAGCCAAAGCAACTCAGCTCAGCCTTGACCAGTTAGCTAACTCAGCCAAGTCAGATGTTGATTCAGTTTTGGCCCAGCTGACTTTGTATGACTCGGTGCTTGACCCTAGTTATCTCAGTTGACCTGAGATTTGACCGTTGACCGGATTGACTTTGTTGGTCACCTGAGGTACTTTTCCGGCCAAATTTCGGCGAAAACACAGTCTTCCGGCGACATTTTTTGGGACGTATTTTCTACATGGGTTTCTCTCACATATGGGCTTGGTGGATTTTCATCTAATGGACTTTGAAGACTTGGACCTAATTTTTGGAGAAAAGATACAAAAGAGAAAACTTCTACAATTTTCATATCATGTATTCTACTTGGAGCTCTGGAGGATAGCAACAACTAGGGTTTGCTTTCGTATTTATTTTTCATCTTCTTTATTTGATTATTGATTATGATGAACTCCATAGCTATGAGTAGCTAAATCTTATATTATTGGTTAAGGATGTAGTCCTATTTCTAAAACTTGTGCTTGAGTTATGTATTAGTTTTCTCTCTTGATTATCATTCATATCTCTACTGTTTTTAATATCACATGATTGATGTATTGTGATAGGACTTAGATGTTTGGTTAGTTAAGTGGCCAATTAATTGAACTTGCATCTTGTCCATAGCTATTTTAGGGTTTTCATCGAGCAATAACCCAAATACAAGTAGCATGATATGATTATATTTATAGTTTGTAGTGATACACTCTTATAATCATATGTAGAGTTTGACCATTGTCCGAATTGTCATGCGCAATGTATGACAATTGCATTGATTAGCCTATTTCCCAAACTTAATGCTCCTAGGAATTGAACTTAACTAGCGCAAGGCGTTAGGTTATTCTTTAGGTAGAATTCACATACACAACTCTAATGTGTGTGTTGGTGAACTTAGGAAATTATTAGTTTATCTTGCTCTCTTGATATTCTAGGCTTTTGATAATAAAAGAGATTAAATCGTAATTCTAATCATAGATGCAAGCACATGTTTAAGATTGAAGATGAATTCCTTGACCAATATCTTTCTCTCATTGATTACTTCCAACTATTTACTTTGCTTTTATTTTACTTTTATTTTACAAAAATCAGAAATCCCCATTTTTGGTTACTAAGAAACTAGAATTTGATAACAAAAATCGCCTCTTTATGGATACGAACTCTTCCTTACTTTATACTTCATTTATATTTTGTTGAGTAAAAAAGTGAATTATTTTTGACACTTATGACAACGATCACCACACTTGCGCAAATAGCTCACTTCGCAAATGATTAGTGTTGCATGTACTGTCTAGAATGCAACGATGAATTTAAGGAAACAAGGCACCAGAAGCTGTGTCCGGATTATTTTGGATATAGTAACTTAGACCCGATGAAATACTTATGTTTTTTTTTTCCACGGTCTATTTATTTAAGAAAAATGAACATTGCAAATACATATAACATCAACAAAAATTAGACAGACTGCGTTTGATAATAATGGCTACCGATGGTTCGGAAATGGCAAAAGAAAAGAATTGTTGTAGAAGAATTGTTGGGATATACGATGGATTACTTGATACGAATGAAAGAGGTATAACTATTTCAATTCTGAAATCACATAAAGTTCACAGTAGAAGATGACATCAAGTTTAAAGTTAGTAACAAACATAATATGGCTAACTAAAATGTTAAAAACAAACAGGATATATAAACTTAGAAAGCCGTGGGACTTGAAGAGACCAATTTTGAAAACTACAATCTTAGAAAGCAACGATCCACAATACCATAATTTTTTTTTATAAATATTCAATGTAGAAGATGTCAACTTTTGGTAAAGGATCTATTGACAACTTATAAATTTGAAATAGGATCAAGGAGTACAATATGTGTTCAAGGTTCTTTATGAGGTAATGTGTCGCCAGATTGTATTCCAAGTGAAGGTAGAAACATATGGAAGTGACAAAATGTCCAAGACTTTTGAAGTTACCAAAGCCTTCGTTAAGATGAACTGTTAGGCACAATACTTTGTTGAAGATTTAATGGCAGAGGTTTGCATATATACAATCCCTTTGAAAAGGTAATTGGTACACATTTTAAACATTGTCATCTGATGGGTGTTGAAAAATTACAGGAAAATCATGTCACATTGGAGAGTTTGTATCATCCGTTCGATGCAAACAAATATTATTCTCTGCCTATATGGAGGATCGACAACATGACCATGATAAATGAGTCAGCTGGAGCGAAATAGGAGCATGGGGAGACTTTTATGGACGATATTGATTAGTTGATTTCACTGAGATGAGCACTACTGACGACATATTTCCAAAAAATATTTAAACTTCCATGTTCATGTAGAGCATTATCACATTATAAGCAATGAATCTAAATAAAAAATTATCTGGAAGTTAAGATTATATTTCTTTCGTTTGAGCAAATCTCCAGCTGTAAAATATTAAAGGAAAAAAACAAGAAAAAAAGAAAGGGAAATCTCGACTATTTTTATGACAAACCCATATTAAATCATAAGGAGTTGATAAGTATTCGGGACACAAATTATACGATATATTAAAAATGAACCAACATCATGGCCCGTGCCGGATTAAGGGCTAGTCTCCCTTATAAAGCATAGTTTGGACAACTTAGGCAAGTTAAAGAGCGGCCATGATTCATTCTTGGGAAAGCTAAATCTACGGTTATAAGATGATCAGTTTAATTAACTTTCAATAATAAATGTTCTATTAATATTTCATAATAAATATTTGTTTAATTAATCAAATAAATACACTTTCATTAATACAATTAGTATATAATAGATTTATTTAATACTAAAATCAGTTGACACTAATGGTGGTTGTGATGGTGGATCAGCGGTGGGTGTTGGTGAGATGGTGGAGCACTGTTGATGATGCTTTATTAAGATAATTATAAGACATTTATAATGAGAGATTAATAAAATATTCATTATAAAATATTCATTACAATAAATTAGGTGAAAATATACATTTATAATGAGAGATTAATTTAGAACGCGCCATTGGGGGATACAACAACAGGACAAAAATGGTGTCCCAATAGCAATTCATAGTTACCCCCTATCCAAATATTTTTTTAATTCCTAATTTACCCCGCACTAATCCTAATTAGTGTTTAATAATAATTAGTAAAAATGTTAAGTATTTGTTATAAGATTAGTGTGTGTGTTTTTTTGAATTTGGGTGAGTGTGGTGAGAGTAGAACGAGGGAAAAAAAAATTGGGAGGGAAGTTTTATTTGGGGAAAATGGAGGATGATTGTGAAGAGAGAATTGTTGCTGCTGAATCTTTAGCTCAACTACAACAAGGATCATATCTTGAATCTTCAGTTAATGACAACAACTCACAATTGCAAGTTTTTGTGGAACCAACACCCTTGAATGATGATTTTTACGAGCATGGAGAGTTTTTTGAAGAACCTACACAAGAAAGTAAACTTGCACATCAAGTTTACATCCCCAACACACAGGTAGAGCTTCTGAGAGGTTAAAAAATTGATTTTTTTCTTTGAACTCGACATTTTTTCATCTGAAAAACCTATGTACCGGCATTGAAGAAGTATGAATACAATGTCGGAACACCCAATATCGGAATAGTATTTATAGAACGACCATGCCGGTAGTACAGTATCCCCCATTTCGAAGCCATAACCGGCATAGAATTCAAACAAAAAACTATGCTGGTACACAAGTTACTTTTTAGCTGAAAAAACTCTGTGCCGGCATAGTAGTTGTATGAATACATGCCGGAAGCCTCTATACCGGCATAATATTCATACTACGACTATGCCGACAGTCCGATATCCCCCATTTTGAAACCAAAACTGGCATAGTATTCAACCAAAAAACTATGCCGGTACTGCATGAAAAACATACATGAAGCAGTGCCGTCATGCTCGATAGAAATCTATCAATGCCAGTACTCAAGTGATTTTTTTTTTCAAGTTTCTGGATACTTCACAATGTTCACATCATGTGCCGACATAGAAATTCAAGCAACATACAATGCCGGTAGAAGTACCATCATGCTCGAGAGTTAAATGACTGTGCCGGCAGTGGACTGAAAACCAGATTTTTTTTCTTCAAAACGGACTGAAATTCAATTTTCTCGTAGAATAAATTATAATATTCATTATAAAAATTATGATATTTTTAATTAATTATTCGGTAAATATCTGATTCACATAAGAACCAAATATATTAGCAGAACGCGAAAATACATAATAATAATTAAAATATTAATAAGAAAACATTTTTTGAAACGGATGCTCTAAACCATCTCCATAGTAGCCACCATCTCGAAGAATGCTCCACAAACATTGATATTTACAGTGATCGACCCAGTCTCTTGTTACGTAGTAAGTTGTAAAGTGTTGTGTATGTGACTGACCATTTCGAGGATCATACCAACTTGAATCGCATACAAATTTAGTTGATTTTGAATAATTAATATTGAATATCCATAGAAAATTTTGTGATAAAAATAATCTATGCGCACCTAAATTATCTTCACTTGACCAGCAACGAAATGTGAATGTTGTATTCAGACCTATATCATTTTGGATAGTCACAATTGTTTCTTCTTGGACCGACTCTACAGAAAATAGTGATAAAGTAAGAAAAGTGGAGAATAAGATGGCACCAAAAGATACTAATCTTGAAAAAGATCTTGGAGTTAGGGATGAGTAGGTTCTCTAATAGGATGCAAGTGGATTGCACGTGCGTTGCTGGTCGAACACCGAGTTTCAAATACGTCTTCTTTCCTGCTAAACCAGTTGCTTAGCATGATAGAACATCGTTGCAAAGTGAAGAAAAACAAAATTGAGAGAATACAACAACAGATTCTCCTTTCCGTCTCTATAACAACGCCGGCTTAATCTACAATGAAACTTTTACTCCTCACAACAACATAAGCTAATTCCTAAATCCATAAAAAAACCACTAGTAACAAAATTTAACTCAACCTAAACCAAATTCCACAATTTTCGTCACAAAATTATCTATTACTATTTTTTAATCTGATCTGATAATGATGTTATCACATTGCAATTTTATAGCCCATTCAATAGCCCATATCAGCGCAAGAGATTTAGTTATATAACTTGAAGCAATCCCCATAGATCCTGAAATGGTGCCAATAACACTGCATTCATGGGTTCTGGCAATTATACCAAATCCTTCCAAACCTGGATCCCAAATTGCAGCTCCGTTACATTAAAGCAAGACAAATCCTCTTGGTGGATGCAACCAATAGCATTCTCTAAAAGCTGTGAATTTAGTTTCTTTGTTGCCTAACTTGAAAAAATAAAGAATTGTTGAGTCATAGTCATGACTCCATCTAGTTCCCTTCATTCTATAACCCCCATAATGAACTAAGATTAAGATTTTACTCTTGAAAGTAGTTTCATTTGGCTTAGCATTATAAAAAAAAGACTTTGTTTTTAAGAAACCACAATTCTCTCGTAGTAGAAAAGGCTGCTATTAACCATACTTCTTTGACAATAAGACTTTGATTTTTTTCACAGTGAATAACATTATCAAAGGATGAAGGATTGGGAAAGTTAAAAATGTTACCTAGCCATTGCCATATCTTCACACTGAAACTGCAGAACCACGACAGATGGGTCATACTATCTTGATCTTGTTTGCATACACATCACATAGATACCATTGAATAGCCTTGATTGATTTTCTTCTGGTCATCAACAAAAGCCCCTTGCTAAAGTTTCCAAATGTTACTTGAGATACTAGGATGAAAGAAAGATTTCCATATAAAAGAAGGCCACTGAATTGTTGGTTCCCTATGTCCGATTTTGTTAACTGATGCTGTTGTTGAAAAAGTCCCCTTTATATCACCACTCCAAATCATTTCATCTTGATTACCATTTATAATTGGCAATGGACAGTGAATGAAACCTCGTAATTCAATGTGAATGATCCATTCATTATCTTGTATTAAATCCTTGACTTTTCATATGTATATTATGATTGACATAATCAGTAAAACCAATTCTATCAATTATAGGACAGTCACCAGTCCAAAGATCAAACCAAACTGAAATGTGATCTCCATTGCTTATAAGCCATCTGACATCACATTTAAGAGATTGCCATGCCCATTCTAAGACAGGACACACAGAAGACAGTTTCCATTGGTGTATCCATTGCCCATTTTTATCTTTGAATTTAGCTGCAAGGAATAATGACCATTATTCCTTAGAATTGATAAGCTTCCACATCATTTTCATCAATAGTGCTTTATTAACATCTGATAATCTTCTAATCCCCAACCCTCCTTCATCAAAAGGTGTACATACTCTTCTACAATAAATGGTTTTAGATTTTTTTAATTTCGTGTCGCTACAAAATGGGTAACATTATAAATTAAAAGTTGTGGTTGATCGTCTTAATAGTAACATAAACTCGGTTAAAATATATGAAAGGTCAGAAAAATAAAAATAAATTACAAAATGTCACGTTATATAATTACTACAAACAAACGGGCATAAGTCAAAATCAATACACAAAAATTATTTATTATAGAGATGTGTCGTTAATGGTGGTGGTGGTTGTGGAAGAAGTAGTGGTAGTGGGATGAGAAAGGTGTCCTAAGGTAGATAAATTACATAATTACCCGTGTTTTTATTTTATTTTATTTGGTATTAGTTTTTAAATTTGTTTCTTTTTTATTTATTTTTATTTTTTTAAATTTATAATAAATATTATATGCCAGATTTTTGTCGGGTCGGGACAGGAAAGAAGATGAACAATTGAGGACTATAAAGTAACAAATCTCATTCTGAAAGTTAGATTCCAAACCAAGATAAATAGCCGTTATAATTGAAAAAACTACCATACAAAAAAAACTGTAAATTTTTTTTTTGACGTATTAATCTAAATTTTGCATTTGTGACAAGTTAGGAAAGATAAAGAGCGGATGAGATTTATTTAGGAAAAAATAAATCAATGGTTGTGGTTGTTTACATTATTATTGTATCATTAACTTCAAATAATAAATATTTTATTAATCTCTCATTATAAATGTCTTAATAATATATTTACATTAAATAAATAATAAATTTATTAATAATCATTACATATGATTAGTGTGGTCTTTGTGAGTGGTAGTGCATGGATCCCGTGACAATAATGCTGGTGGTGGAAAAGGTAGGATGGGTGATCCTGGTGATGGTAGTGCATGTGCTCAATGTGTCGGTCTATGTTGATAGGACACATGTAACATTATTATGGAAGTTGTGGTTGGTTTTTTTTAAATTGAAAATAAGATGGTTATTAATACAAAAGAAACAATTGTACAGGCTGACCATAATTTTTTTTCCGAAAAATAACCCGAGAAAAACCCAGCGATGATAGGGATAGTAAAGGTTTTCAGTTGATCCCACTACATGTTTCACCCGATAATTTTTTCGAGACAAATATTTCAGTCAACATAGAAATTCTCTGAAAAAACATGACAATTAAAAACCATGGGGAAAAATTGTCACTTTATATAGAGCCAACAAAAAAATGACAAGGGTTTAAATTGACATAATTTTTTTTATTTACTATGGAGGTCGTACCGTTACGGCACCGGTGAAGTTTTAGTAACCCATAAACTTAAAAACATATAATCCAAAACAAGTATTTAAAACACCATAATCCGAAATAAAATGTGAAAAGAACATAATCCATAACATCGAACAACCCATTATCACCTATTTCCTAGTTTTTTTCTTAGTATTGTCAGCTAAAGTTTTAGAACGCTTAACACGAGCTGGACGGCCCGCATTATCACCAGTATCACCTTCATCTCCCTCAATATTTCCTTCTGCATGAGAGCTTGAAGAATCCTGAGATCTTTTGTTCGTCTTTGATGCTTTTTTCTTGGGCGGGTTCTTCGTCACTTTCTCCCCAAACTCAGCTGCATACTCTTCATTATCAACATTATCAATCATCTCCCTGTGCTTTTTTATCTTCTCAATTGGCACAGGCTGTCCAGACGTTATGCAATCAGCGCACCATTTGGACAAAAACTTGAACCTATTCACCTGTTTTTTTAATTGACAAAACATCAAATGGAGTTCACCTAAGAAATTGAATCGTAATATTGGAGGGAAAAGTCATAACCATACGCACCAGTTTATCATAGCCTAAGGGTTTTTCTTTGATGATACATCTGTAAATGGAAGCCGCCAAGGTCGACTTTGCTTTAAGTTCACGGATTACTTTTAGATGTGAATGCTCCCGGTACCACTCCATATAGCCTGGAGCATTTCACCACCTCGGGTGACAGCTCTCCCAGCGTTCACCAAGTGGTACTCCCTTTTATCCCAATGTTCTTTAACAGATGGTGTACCAGAGTAAACTACCTTGATATTGTCCTGGTTATACTCGTTGTGATCCACGTCCAACTTGAACTTTCCATTCATGTGATGCCATGGTACTGTTTGGCAAGCACCATGTTGTCACATCACCCTGGAGCCATTATACATCACATAACCTGTGTGGTGCCACAATGGTCCAAAATAATGGGATAACTCGGAACGAGGCGCTATATGTCCACTAGCTCGGTCTTTCTTGTATGGATCAAAGCATACCTCTGAGGCCTTAAGTGAGTATAATTTCTCCCTCAAGCTAACCAACTGCTGCTCCTTTAACCTTGAACGGTTCTTTGTGGACTTGTACTTTATTCATGTCGGTGTACCTCTCTTCCACGCTGTGTTCACATCTGCCAATTCCAGACCGGGGTAGTGGTCATAGATCCATGTCTACATAGATATCAAACCAAGTATTAGAAATTGATTCTTAAATTAGAAAAAAAAATAACATAACGATCAATGGATTAATAGAGTTGAGAAAATACCTGGAATAGACTCACGTTCCCGGAAATTTGGCTAGTTTTAAGCCTCGACGCTTTTCTCAACTCTACCTTCAAGAATGCAATAGTTGCGGTGCGCCAGGAGTAGTCAGAGACCTTATTGAGAGGATGCAATAGTTGTAGAAGGTTGGCGTCTACTCGGTTGCCACTGGTATTGGGGAATATGACACATCCCAATATAACCAAGAGATAGGCGGTGGCCGCGGCATCCACTTCGGCATCACTTAACGGTCTTTGTTGTTCTTTCTTGTCAGTGCCTTTGAACATCTTGATCAACTGACTCATGTTAAACTGTCTAGTTTTGTAAATTAAGCACCTGTTGAACTCAATATATGTTGTCTCTTTATCCCAACCAAAACAGTTTTTACACAATTCATAAAGTTTTTCCCAACTTAACTGCTTTGTGTAGTCATACTTGACAGCTTCACCATGGTCATTCAGATTAAGAATCTGCTTCGCATCATCTGGAATAATGGTCATCTCTCCAGACGGCATATGAAAGGTGTCAGTCTCGGGATACAATCTCTCCACAAAAGTCGATATCGTGACCTGATCATGGTCCAACATCGAGTTCTCGGCAGCACTAGCTAATCCCGAGTTGGCTATAGTTCTCGTGAACCTCTCACATTCACCGGATAAAGGCCAATCTTTTAATACTTTTGCTGGTGCGGCAGTAGACTTGAGTAGACGAATCGCATCATAATGATACTATTAAACACATTACAAAATTATTTAGAGTATTATTACGAATAAAACGACAATCCGTTAGTAAAAAAGATACGCTTATTACCTCGGTTTCGTAGATTTATCTGGCCCAGGAGTCTTTGTAGCCAAATAACAATGCTCCTCCATCTCTAGGCAGCCCAAGGATTTCTTCTTCAAAATCCGTCTTCTTCAAAGAAATGGGTACAAGGTGTGATGCTTTCTTCGCGATTGGCTTCTTTGTAACTCCTCCCTCTCCTTGTGTACCACTTGGTTGTCCTTCTTCTTGAGTGATTTCTGGAACACTTTGTCTAACTTCCTCTTGAGTGATTTCTGGAGCGCTTGGTTGTATTTCTTCTTGAGTTTCTTGTTGAGCGCTTTGTTCCACTTATTTTTGGCTCCTTTCTCTCTATGCACTAGCGCTTAGTTTCTTACCCCCTTTTTGACGAGGCCCTGTAACAGTTGTAGCTTGGTATTTCTTACCTCGTCTGTCCCTAAACAATAAAATTTAATGAGCTGAATCACATTACAAACTCCACAATCGGAAGTCATAATTAAAATAAAACTTCCGATTATGCACAATCGGAAGCAAGGGTAAAAAATTTTCTTTCGATTACACACAATCAGAAGTAATATTCTAGTTTTCTTCTCCCGATTATGCATCAATTTGGGTTCAGAAACTGATAAAGTCATGAGACATATATAATCGGAACAAAACAATATAACATATCCACTGATTGCATATACTTGGAAGTAAATAAATATCCTTTGAATTCCGATTAAAAAGTAGCCCCGAAATTGGATTTTGCTAAAATCATAAAATTTTCAAATTTTACAACTTACATAATCGGTAGTATGTTGAATTCGTCTAACCTACGATTATACACAGTCGGAAGACAAATACTATATAGTATCTTCCGATTCTGGGTACCAATTGTGTGTCCCTACGTGTTATAATTCTCTGTTACAATCGGAGGTCAACAAATAACCTAGCTACCGATTATGTCAGTTTTATGGTTCAGTGGCAAACAACTTTGTATAATCGGAAGTAATCTATAAACATTAACTCCCGATTCTAGTCGATGTAACCGAGAACCCTAGAAAATGGACACAATCGGTAGATAAAGTTTAGATCTAACTACCGATTCTGGGAAATAATCGAAAACCCTATAACTTATTTTCATGGATTCGTCAACATAAACACATAAAACGATAAAAACTTACCTAATTGGGGCCATTGTTGGAGTGTTTGATTATCAGAATCACCACCACCACCTACATCATCGGCGTCACCCTCTTCATGTTCTTCGTGTTCGTCGTGTTCTTCGTCGTTTGCAGCAATTACAATCGATTTGTTCTTTAATTTTTCTCGAGCTCTCGTGAGTTCATTAGTATGAGTCATCGTTTTATAGAAGAATCGACGATGTTTTTGATTCGGCAATGAACGACGACAATGAATTGAAGTTTGAATAGGGGGAATGGTGTTTTTACTCTCCACAATCGTAAGGGAAGAATAAGAGGAGAAGAAGAGTTGAAAAGAAAATGAAATGAAATTCCTAGGTTTTGGGTGGTCTAAATCGTCAAAAGGTTGTGTCATAAATTACAATCGGTAGTCATATTATTTTCATTTTCTACCAATTATAAACGATTGCCCTAAATTCATTTTTTCTGCTTTAACAATCGGTAGATATTATAGGATAGTATTCTACCGATTATGGCAATAACCCTTTCTTAAACAATCTAGTAATCGGCAGTTTATGAAGTTATTTATGAACTTCACCTATCTACCGATTGCTAATGGCCACAAGATTGATAATACTAGTAATCGGTAGATAATACCACTTTCCTAACTACCGATTGTGTAAGGGTACTTTGGTAATTTCTGCAAATTTGGACATCCCTTAACCTTGTCTATGGGTTGGGAATAAAAAAGTCGCCCCTAATTCTTTTAGGGTTGCCCCTAATGACGCCAGGTTTATATTAAGTGATACCTATTACATTTCCTTGCATATATAGTAATTTGATTTCATAACAACAACAATAACGTCGAGCATCCAAAATGCTTAACGTCGAGCTATTGTTTAACAAGAGGTCGTCAACACAGAATCATCAATGGTTTACATAACAAAGCAACGACTCTAATCTAGGGCAAAAAACACTAAAAACCCAGAAATAGGGCTGTTATCTTTTTCATCATATAAGTTAACGATTTTTCATTAAATCAACATGCATATGAAAAATCGTTAGGGTATAAAACCATTGAGGTAATGACCCTAAAAATATAACTGCAATTTATTGGTTAAAACCCCTAATTTTACACATATGAAATTAGAGGCAAACAACAAGTATATTAGGGGGTTTTAGTTCACATACTTTCTTATTGGAGCAATATCCTCCTCCAATTATGGCTGATTTGATTTGTACCTGGTTCTCACATAAAACTTTCCTTTTACTGCTTCAACGACATTAGGGTTATCAAAGTGATTAATAGCATATCTAGCGGTCTGCTGCGTACGAGCCATGTTTGTAGAAGAATTTAATTGTCGATTAAAGTTTTCGAATCGACAATTACGATGATGAATTGGGTGAAGACATTTTTTTTCTTCTTCGAATCGTTAATGGCGCAGAAGAGAGTCGAGAGAGAGGGAAGGAGTCTGATTTGTTTTGGTTTAAAAGCGAAAATGAATTGGGGGACTCAGGGTTAAGGTTAATAGGATTTTAAGATTTATTATTAGTAAAGGGTAAAATAATAATTTCACCAAATTTTGGTACTCCTCAAAAATATTTGGGGTGGGTATAAAATATTTGAGGCCCTTAATTAGTTTTCGGGGCCCCACTTAAACGAGTTTGTATATGCATATGGCTTTGTTTTTTTCTTCTTTTCTTATTTGGAAGAATCATTTTTTGGGGACTACCCAAAAAATGTGGGGGACTACTCTCCATTTTTTGGGGTGGATATTAGAAGTAATATTTGGTCACCTCTTATAATTTTTTTTTATACCGTCTTTACCCTTGATGATAAAAACTGATTAATTAATGATTAGTGATTAGTGTTTTATATTTGGGATTGTTTTGTTTTAACATTTTTTTTTTGAGAGATAAGAAGAAGAAGAAGAAGAAGGAAATAGGAGAAGAATATGGGTGAACCTAAAAAATCTTTTTTTGAGTTTAGTAATTATGATATGAGTGATTCATGTGATGATACCTCAGAATCAGAATCAGAACCCCCCTTCACCTCCTTGCGTATATGTCAATACTTCAAATGATCCAAATATGAATTATTTGTTAGATGAAGATAACTTTTTGCCCCAAATTGAAGCCAACCCACCAAATGATGGATTTTATCAGCCACAACATGAAGATGAAGATATGGGTACTCAGGTATGTCTCATATTTAGTTAATATAGCTTTAATTGTGGAAAAAAAATGGACAAACTCAAAATTTCAGGGAAACAATTCGGCTAGGTCTTCCTAGTTCGGTGACCAGATTTAACACATAGGTAACCGAACGTTTCTGAAGGTGTAGTTCGGTTACTAAATCTTGCAAACGCAGGTAACCGAACTACATGTTAATGGTGGCTTTTTAGAGTCCGGTTAGGAAATTCCATAAGATATAACCGAACTTTATTATAGAATTTACATTTCGTAGTTCGGTTTAGTCGATTTTTTTCACTTTTTAACCGAACTTTGTGTTCGGCAAGATCGCAGAATAATATATACAGCATTGCTAACCGAACCAATATGTTCGGTTTAGTCGAATTTTTGATTCTCATTACCGAACCTTTGCATATAAATTCTAAACATTGAGTTCGGTAAGCTCGCAATTATTTTCTGGAGCACTCATAACCAAACTTTATTAGGGTCGATGAAATTTTTTACATTGCCGAACTTGTAAGTGTTTCTTGTTTATGGTATTGACGCTGTGTTATTACTTGTAGGTTCCATGTGATCCAATTGAACCAATAGAAAACCAAACTTCCCCGATTGGTATTTTGTACGATGACACATCCCATCACTACATGAATGACTTGGTATTCGATAATCCGGAAGATGCAAAGAGTTGGGCTAGACAACATGCACAAAAAGACATGTGCGTATTATTATTGAATGGGAGAGCAAAGAAAACTCGCTTTGAAATGGTTTGTGAGAGAAGCGGTGATCCCGATAAAAGCCACAAGAGGAAGGGTTATGTTTATAAAGGAAAGACAAATAGGAAAAACAAAGTTTTCTCAAAGAAGATTAAATGCCCATTCAAGCTTACATTTAATTACAACGCATAATTGAAGGGATGGGTTGTCTACCGGGTTATGGAAGGTCGTCATAACCACCCTCGTCCGGAGCATCTTGAAGGACATTTCATGGCGTCCAAGCTAAATCCTCAAGAGATGGAGAAGGTATCTTATATGAGGAAAATGGGTCTTTCACCGGTTCAAATGCTCCAAATGCTAAAGGAGGATAACAAGGATAACCACTCATATTTTTCCACCATTTACAATGCAATTGGGACAATTAGAAAGAAGGAATGGAGAGATAGACAGGTGATGCAACAATTGTTTTTTTTTTGGCCAAAGAGAAAGACTACGCGGTTCAAAAGGATGTGGATTCGGACGGAGAGATAACACAACTATTCATTACGCATACAACGAGTGTTAAATTGGCTCAATGCTTCCATGAAGTTCTAATAATGGATTGCACTTATAAGAAGAACAAGTACGAGATGCCATTGTTGAATATTGTTGTTCGTACTTCGACGAAGTCACCGTTTACCGTGGGGTTTTGTTTCTTAAGGGACGAGCAAGAACCTAGTTACATTTGGGCACTACAACAAGTTAAGGCAATCTTCCGAGGTGATGATATTCCCGGGGTTATAGTGACCGACAATGAAGTCGCGTTGATGAATGCAATAGAGGAATTGTTCCCACTAGCACATAATATGCTTTGTACGTTCCATATATGGTGTAATTTGATGCATAGTTGCAAGCCAATAATTTGTCCACCCAAGAAAAAAGGATATAAAGAGATTAAGATGCTACCGGAACATGAACGAGCGGATGCAAAAAAGGAAGTTGAAAAATAATATGATATAAATTTCTCTAAATGGCTTGCATTCAACGGTGAATGGGAATCATTGTGTTGGTCCCTTACCGAGGAAGAGTATTATCAAAATCTTGCAGAGTTTATCTCTCATTGGGATACTCCCGATTACCCCGATGTTGTATCGTATGTTCTTCGCCAATGGTTGGAACCACACAAAGAGAGGTTTGTCTATGCCTTTACCAACCAATATAAACACTTGGGAAATCAAGCGACAAGTTTAGTAGAGTCGTCTCACCACCGGTTGAAGAAGAATCTCTTTGGATGTGTTGATAATTTCGTAACTGTATGGAATGCTATGGAAAATTACTTCAAGCGCGACATTGATAGAATTAAAGAGAAGTTCCAAAAAAATTGTATATTCATAATGAAAGGAAAATATGCCGACCACCCATTGTTCAAGGGAATCCATTACAACGTATCTCGGCAATGTATGAAGTTGTTGATTATAGAAGTCGAGTTGATGGATAAGTGGGAAACCACGGCGGATGAGGTGTGTGTATGTAACATAAAGAAGTCTATGGGACTCCCTTGTCGCCATATGTTATTCAACTACGAGCATGGCGTAATCCCGTTAAGTGAAATTGATCCATTTTGGAAGCATCTAAGTTTTATCCCTCCTCAAAGGTAGAAGAAGCCGAAGAAGAGTTTGGTGATAACGAAATGGGTAGAACCGTACTAGAGATGTATCGTGGCATGAGCAAGCTCCAAAAACAAATCTTTTGGGATGACATGAGGAAAATCATATATCCACAAACACAAGATAATGTCTATGAACAAGCAAAAGGAAAACGCAAAGGTAGACCAAGCAAAAAATAAACTAAAAAGCAACTAAGAGAATATGCAAAGGTGTTGCATAAGAAGAAAAGTCAGCAAAACGCAAATACTAGAGATCCTTCTGGCCATGAGTATACCGCGGAAATGTACTTGGAAAAAACCAAGAAACGGGGTAAGAGTATTGAGGAGAAAGGCGAAACAAGTGAGCGAGTTTTGAAGAAAAAGGGTCTGATGTGTCCATCACAACCAAGCCAACCATCTTGCAGCGACGTGAAGCTTAAGTCTCCAATGTTCCCCATCCAACCATCTTCCCTAGACGTGAAGCTTGAAGCTCCAAATAAAGACTATTTGAATGAGCTACCTCTACACATTAGAGAATACGTTATATCCACCGACGACGTTCCTCCGGATCGTAATTGTGGTTTTCATGTTGTCAATCAACAACTTGGTCCTTTCATTGAAGGTGCCAAGCGAAATAATGGGTGTGCAATCACTCATATAAGGCAAAGGTTGTTGTCCAAACTAAAGGAGAATCCGGCATTTTACAAGACAATGTTGTACGATGGGGAGGTTAGTATCAATGAGTAATTTGTTAGGAATCAACGTCGTCTTCATGGGGGCCAACCGATCATAAGGGATTATTGGATGAGCATGCCTATATGTGGATACTTAATCGCCGAGGCATTCAATTGTGTGGTTCATTGTTTCTCAACAAGTGGTAGTTTCACCTTCACCCCAAAAACAACCCTATGTGTTGAACAACACAAACGAATGAGATGTGTGATGGCATTTATTAACAACAAGCACTTTATAGGCCTCCGGTTAAAACTCGATTGTCCATTGCCTCCAATATGTGCAACCACTTATTGGCCTGCATTTAATCCGGATACAATGTTGGGTTTGTGTGTCATGTATGAGCATAACATGGAGATGTGGAATGCTTTGAAGAAGTCCGAAGAAATTGTACATGAAGGTCCTATTTAACTTGAGGATGGTTAAATGACGCATGTAATGGAACTAACTATGATTATGAATGTAAAACTATGTTTTTGAAGAGTGGTATTAATTATGGAGTAAATGTTAGTATTTTATGTTGTTGCCAACACATAGTTCGATTAGATTCATAATATTACTAGGTTGCCGAACTCTAGTTCGGTTAGGAAATCAAATTACAAGACAAAGCCAATCTGTATGAGACATGAGTTCGGTTTGGAAACTAAATTACAAGACACTGTCGAACTTTACGAGACAGAGGTTCAGTTAGGAAACTGAATTACAGAACAATGCCGAACTTTTACAGGACTTTCCAAAATAAAATTACATAAAATTTAATATCCGAAAAGCGTTATGAAAAAGTCTTTAAGGAGGCGGAAATTATATTCATATTTGAAATCCTTTGTCTTCCATCTTCGCCATTCGTTCTTTGATGTTAAAATGATTTCGTTGAATCCTTCACCCCTTAGTCGATACCGCCTTACAATACGAAATAAAGCCATAAATTCCACAACTCTCTCTCTAATCTTTTTAAATCGAAAGAACAAAGCTAGATGATCACGGTTATAAGGGTTTGTTGTGTCCGAGCAGAATTTCTCATGAATTTTCCCCCAATAACTCTGACTCATAATATCATTCATTCTTCGTTCTTCACTCATCTTTGGGTAGTATATTATGTAGTTTCTGCAAAGAGAAAGATCTTGAACTAGATTAAATTTATGACTAGTAGGTGCCATTTTTAGAAGATTTAGAAACAAAATGTTAACTATGAGACCCAAATATATAACACTTTGTTGTATAACGGCCATAAAATTAGCCGTTACTTGATATTACATTTAAATTTCAAAATTATGTACCATCTTTCTATCAGATAAAGCAAATTTTAATTTCAAAATTTAAAGTTCGGTTAGGAATGAAAAACTTGCGACATTACCAAACTTAAGGTTCGGTTGCCAGATACATACTTGAGATAGCCGAACTTTGTTGGGAAGGCTGTCAGGCAAACTGAACATATACGTGATACAAAACACACTCCAAAACAAACCTAAGAGTTGGTTTATGTGATTTGTTCATCAAGAGTATGAGTTTTCCAACATGTGCAATGGCCAAATATTGAGTATCCAAGGAAGATTTCAGTTAGGAAAAACAAATATCCAACTTCACCGAAATTTTAGTTCAGCTTCCATAAAAATACTTGAGATAACCGAACTTTGTTGGGAAGGCTCTCAGATAAACTGCAAAATTTTGAATATCCAGGGAAGATTTCGGTTACGAAAAATAATCTTGCGATGCCACCGAACTTGAATTCGGTGACCTAAGATTGTTATACATCTAACCGAACTTATGGTTCGGTGACCTGTAATTTTTACCAGGTAAAAGAACTTTAAGTTCGGTGACCTGTAATTTATACAAGGTTACCGAACTTTGTGTTAATATTTTAGGTTGCCGAAAATCATAATGTATTCAACATTTCAGCCTTATAAAATTAAAAACACAAACCCGATTAAATTTGAAAACATACTCTAAAACAAATATAAAAGTGTTATACATACCAAACTACGAAATCCTTTAGTAATTGTTTAAAACACCAAAACATACCAAATCCATAACCAAGATGTTTTTTGAAACTAAAATCATACGAAATCACTAGCGACAACTCTTACGACCCCTCTAACCACCTCCTTGTTTACCACGAGTTTTAGGTAGAACTTCCTCATCACTTGGGGTTTCATCTCACTATTCTTTTAGTTATAAGACCCTCCCACTCCTTGTAGTAGGCGGTTTGTTCCTTAGTCCATCGGCTCTCCGGTTTTGATTTTAGCCATCCATTTCTTCAACAATTTCTTTCCCAATTTTATTAGTATTCCCATATATGCCCTCACAAAAATCACCACCACGACTTGAACCTTATTCTTAATTTAAACTTGTTTATCTTTTTCAATAATAGTTGAAGATTTAGTAGATGGATCTGATTTAGTCTCTTGTTTTGTGATCAGTGTTGGTGAAACGAAGCCCCTATTATAGATGGATAGGTCAAGAATGCAACAACGGAGGATCTGGTGGTACTAATGGAATTGAAATAATTTTATGCGGTGGTTGTATGTGAGATTGCGAGGTGGTTGTTGGTGGTGGATTGAGAATGGGTGTTGCACAGAAGATGGTTTTAGATTGTTGGAGCTTAATGGGTTGTATAAAGGGCGGTGAATAAGACCTTTGAGTGGGGAGAGCCAATCCCACATCAACCCTATTACTTCTCATAAAATTTCCATTTATTATCTTGCTTTCTGGACATTACCATCCTACAATGATATGCAAGTTTTGTGCCTGATGTTTCTTATAAGGAGTTGGGTTTGTTCCAGGTTGTGCACAATGAGATGTAGAAGATAGAATTGTTAGGGATGATCTTGTTGTAGAGTTGGAGATTACCAAATTTTAGGTTGTTCACTTGAAGAAAATGTCGAAATATGGTTCAAGGAATCAACATACTTTTAAACAACAACCCAAAGTATAAGACAAAGAAATTTTCTCCATATCTGAGAGATAATTATGGAGCTAAGAGTCTTTGGCTAGTACGATTCTGAGATGGTGATGGAAGGAGTTGTTTGTGCATTTGATCCCATCTCCACTCATGTTGCAAGTGTAGGTTGTGGTCCTCCAACAGAGTTGTGGTCATAAAGTTGTTGCGGTAGGAGAGATGGAGGATATGCAATATTGTGCTTTGTTGGTTGTGCCTTTGAAAAGAGATATGATGTGGCAAGGTGATGGTATGTGATTTTGATATGTTACTTTGTATTTGACAATCAATGGTAGCACAACGGACTATATGTCGAGAAGATGTGTGTTCGACTCACACCTTCACTTCTTTTGTGCAATTTTTATTTTTTGGAGTCTTGTGCTAGTTGCCTCCATATATGAAGACAACTTGTGCTAGTTGCCTCCATATTTGGAGACAACTACTTGGATTCACTTTGTGCTATTCTTTTTTGAGTTATAAGACCCCCCATTTTGTTTTGCAACTTATTCTTGTACAGTAGGCAACTTTGTTCCTTAATCAACATCGGCTCTCTTGAGCTTTGATTTTAGCCATCCATTTCTTCAACAATTGGTGAACCCTTCGGTGGTGGTTGGCGGCGGTGGTTGGCCTAATTCCAATTTTAAGTGGTGGTGGTGGTTGGCGGCGCGGTAAACAAATATATTTTTTTTTCAAATACTTTAATTTTGTAAACAATATAAAGTATAAGACAAAGAAATTTTTTCTCTCATACCACATTATCCCAAAGTATAAGACAAAGAAATTTTTTCTTCATCTCCACAAATAGGAATCTCCTTCTGATCTCGCTTAGCCTCCCTCTCCTTTGCCTTCTCTTTCTCCGCATCCGCCTTAGCTTGTTGTTCTTTATTTATCACAAAAGGATGACTAATTTCTTCATAATACTCCATATAATCTTCGTCACGTGCATTTACATCTTCCCCACAAGGTACACAATCACCTCTTGGTAAGTAGTATGTACCAAGTGCATTCCAATGTGCTACCGCAGGAGTTGGTTCATGTTTTGGAACAAAATATTTCTCAGTGTTCTTTGTTCCTTGAACCTGCAAAGTGAAATTTTCATTCTCCACATTGGGATATATTTGGGAGCAACAAATTTGTCTTAGTATTCTCCTCGGATTATATATTGTGTAGCCGTTAGGATGCCAAATTGGTCCATAGTAGGGCGTGACGGTAGAGAAACCATTAAAATCATCTCCATCTACATGGATATCATCGGGTACGGCGTATGGGTGAAATACCACATCGTTCACCGTCAGTTCATCCAATTTCTCCCTCAACAAAGTCAACTGATCTTCTTTAGACTTCTTTTGTGCGTCCAAAAACACCCATTTTTCTGCTGTAGGTGCATCATAGGGATAAGGTATCTTTTCCTTAGCCAATTTCAATGAAGGGAAATGGTCGTAAATCCAAACCTATGCGAAAATAGCAAAATATTAACCACATTCATGAAGATAGAATTGGAAGGACATAAATTTAGCGTATAATTTGCTAATTAACAATGTAAAAGGTCACCTGAACAAGAGTTAAGTAACCTCCAATTTGATTCGTCTTAATCCTCGACCCTTTGCTCATTTCTTCCATAACAAAAGCAAGCACCCCAATGGCCCAAGAGTAATTGTTTATGTCATCGAGATCCTCCAAAAGCTGTAGATATTGTGCATCCACCCTATTTCCAGAAGTGTCGGGGAAAATAACGGTTCCTAGCTGATATAACCAATAAGCGGTGACATGATGCCTAAGGGTCTCCTTGTCCATCACCAACTTTCCTTTCTCCACCTTCTTTTTGGTCCCTCCAAATGCTTCCTTCAACTTTACCAACTTGAATTTCTTCACCCTTTTCTTCAATACTCCATTTGCCTCATGTGTATTATACTCATCACCACGTTTAGGGGACCTCACAGAACGTCTAAACTCACATTGAGACTTTCTTGCATCCCATCCAAGACATTTAAAAGCCAATTCTTCAAGAGCTTCATAACTCATCGAGGGGTTGTAGCCTTCTCGAAGACATTTACCTTCCACCGGTAAGCCGGTGATTTGGTGGCAATCATCGGGAGTAATTCCCATCTCGCCAAATGGAAGATGCATAGTATATGTCTCGGGATAATACCTCTCGAGAAATGCGGATACAGCAACAACGTCAAATTCTTTCTGTCTGTGCTCAACAGCTCTCCATAACACACATTCTTTAACCTTCGCTATAAACTCATCACACTCAAATTCAAGATCCCATTTGGACGCCTTTTGACGTTTAATAAGACGAACTGCATCATTATGATCCTATGAAAACAAACATAACACTATTAATACTTGACGAAACATGTCCCAAAAAATAAATAATTTTTTTGGTTAGTTAAGGGTTGTCTAAATAATACCTTTGTCGCATAGATCTTCGCAGCCCATGAGTGTTTGTAGCCAAACAATGTTTCTCCTCCATCTTTTGGAGTACCATAAGTTGGGTTCCGAGGTGACAAACACAAATTACTAGGGGGAATGTGTGAGTATCTAGCACTAGGAGGCTTCGGCTTCTTTTTCTCTTTAAAGGGAACAATTTCTTGCTCTCCCTCTTCTTCATCATCTTCCTCCTCTCCTTCTCGTTCATCATCTTCCTCATCTTCCTTCTCTCCCTCCTCTTCATCATCTTCCTCCTCTCCCTCCTCTTCACCCTCTTTCTCCTCATCCAAGTCTTCCTCTTGTATTTCTCCTTCTTCACCCTGTCCTACTTCTTCTTCCTCTACATTTTGAACGTGTTCTCTTTGTTTTTCATCCTCTTCATCTCCTTGGTCTTCATTTCCTTGCTCTTCTTCATAATCATTCTCTTGGTTCACATCCGGTAACGAGCCCCCTCCATGTTTGGCATTAATGGCACCACGTTTTCGGAAATCTAAATGTTTTTCTCCACGAGGGGTGGGAGTTTTCAAATCCTCATCTAGTTGGTGTCTCAATCTTTTTCCTTTGTTCCTAATGAACAAAAACCAAAGTATTAGCTAAACATAAGAGAATATTGTGTTATCAAATTAACTAGAACTAAATAATGAATTAAACACAATATCTGTAGTTAACAGACAATAGTTCGGTTAACTGATACAAACTTGTGACATAACCGAACTTGTTTTTTAGAAAGTTCGGTTACAAAATAAGTTTTTCGACCAACCTGAACTCATTCTTTCAAAGTAAAGACTTAGTTCGGTTACGATATTTTTTTGCGATATCACCGAACTACTTAGTTCGGTTACCTAACTACAAATTTAGACAGAACCGAACTACATATATGAAAAGATCGGTTAAAAAAAAAGGTTTTCGACCAAACCGAACCATATCTTTCAAAGTAACAGACTGAATTCGGTTACGAAATTCTTCTTTGCGATCTAACCGAACTATGTAGTTCGGAGACCAGGTAGTAGTTTACTTAACCGAACTGTTCTAATTGATGGTAAGTTCGGTTAGGAAAATATAGGGTTACACAAAAATCTCCTAACCGAAATCTACATTGTAACTACCATTTTCAATGAGTTTTCATGATTTCTTCAACAAATAACGAATTTAAAAGAATGGGTATGAAGGAAATTACCCGCGGATTTGCATTTCACTTGAATCGGACTTCGTGGTTGTTGTTGGATGATTGATTTTGCCTCTCAATGGTGCTTCAAGTTCTTTAAACTTTAGCAATTGTTTTGGGAGATTCATATATGTGGGAGTCCCGGACTCAATCCTGGAAGTCTGGGTGTTTACTTGATACACATTGCTTATAAAGATTGATTAATCGACGATGAATTTTTTTCGAATCGACGATTAATGTCGATGTCTACGAAAAAGAAGAAGAAGAAGATGAAGAGGAGGAAAATAAAATTGATTTTAAGTTTTTATTTAGGTTTTAATTAGTGGGTTGGATTAGTGGGTAGTGGGTTAGCTTAGTGGGTTGGATTAGGATTAGTTATAACCCTAATTAAAATAAGGGAAGATTAGTATTTCCTAATCTTTTAGGACACCCCTTATAATGTAGGGTGGACATTTGTAGCACAAGTAGTCCCCCACATTTTTTGGGTAGTCCCAAAAAATGATTCCTTATTTGATTCTCATGGCTACAGGCTAATTTGATTTTTTTAGTCAGGGAGTAGTTTTAACCAAGCCTTTAGGGTCATTTCACATTTAATGCATTGTCTCTGCACTATAAGAGCATCTCCAATGCTAAGGGTCAAGGTCTTAAATTGATATGACACATAGGATTCAAGACTTTTTCTACCAACTTTTCATCTCGAACACTAGGGTGGAGATCATAAAAGGAGATGACATGTCCATGTGGGGACCAAGTGGGGATAAAGGAGAAAGTCTTATTTAGACTTTCTTCATGACCCTAGGTCTTAAGTCCACATCATCTTTTCTCTCTAAATTTAGACAAAAAGTGTAAGATAAGACCTTGAGGATTGAAGAAGAAATTTAGGTAGAGAGTCTTATGTTTATTATTTTTTGTCATCTAGTGAATGATCCACAACCAAAAAGTATTAATAAGACCTTCACATAGGATAACCTTGACCCAAAGCACTGAGATGCTCTAAGCACAACTAAGTCTACAAAATAGCTTTTGTGTCCCTTTACACTTGTTTAATCAATATTTATTGCTTTGCTAGAACCTCCATGTTTTAGCTTGTTTTGAATCCTCTTTCCTCTTTGGCCGTAATATTCCAGCCAGCTTAGTGTAACTGCTACTCCAACTTGAGTGCTAGGCGCGGCTTTAGCCCCATCTAAATTAGGGATCTGGGGGGGCGTTAAGCATTACTTCAATAATTTTTAGAGACTTTCGCATCTGTATGACTAGTTTAATCATTTACCACATGGTATAGATATTACTAGTGGAAGTCAGTAGTACAAGTATGAACCTCTCTACCTTTGTTTGGCTGAAGAATTGTCCTTCGCCAGCTTTTTTCCCTTCTTGGTTTTCGCATTTGAAAACTTCGCACCAGAATGGCTGGCACATAACAGTAGACGACCTTCCTGTTACCGGACAATGTCAGGTAAAATAAGTTAGCTTCACGTCTAGCTAGTAAAAATAAATTAATAGACGTGGCGTGGCGTTTAATTACTTAACAGGAGGAAAAAATGAGCGCAATAATCAACATAAAGAGATGCATGCTAATGATGTAACTTACATCATCCCACTGGCAACCTGAAGTGTCAAATGCACAAGGAACGTGAAATGTATTCCTGCAGGAACGCATAAAACAGCCAAGAGCTGCACCCTTTAACCCACAACAACAACATATGAGCTTCGAAACTCTTGCCATCTCCAGCTCCAAGTTCATAACAGTTTTACCAGCATAGTACACTCGAGGCGCCCTACATCTCCAAATATGATTATACAATTCGCTGAGGTAGAAATAAGATGAAAATCAAGAAAAATTAAAAAAGAATACAGAAACTTACAACTCCATGCATTTTCGGTGAACATGTACGACATTTGGACCATCAGATACCTCATCCTCTTTTACCTCTTCTCCATTGGAAATATGCAACATGGATCCAGAGCCCTAAATGCGCCCGTACAGAAACATGGAGAAATATTCATCAGTAAAAGAGAGAATATATTGTGGAGAACCACTTATGGAGTGCAAAGAAACATTTTTTTCACAATTGACAAGGGAGGAATGAGCATTATGCTTAAGATACTTCAAGCTTACTCTAATTTAAGAATTGTTATATGTACATATTCATTTCAAGGTCGGGCAAAAAAAAAAAAAAAAGTACCTTTGACACTGTAGAGGTTTGGCAAAATGCACAACTAAAAGCTGAATCATTATTCGGACATACTGAAGTATTAGCTAGTAAGGTACTGGTACTAGCCGTGGTCTCTATACCAAACGATCTTTCTTCAACCTTTGCGACTGACACTTTATCACGTTGTAGTGTTGACAGTGTAACTAAATCCCGCTCCCTGACGGATACTGTATGTTCCATAGGCACCAACTCCTAAATTACAATATCCTTGTCAAAAAATTTTTACAATATCAACAGACACAATAGTACACACATTTATTCATTATTTTATCAAGGCTAGCTAATTTGGATAATATATATAGGAACAAAAAGCTACCAACCTCTTTAAAATCTTGTAGTGAGTCTAAACAGAATTCAACTTCAACAATACAAGCATCATTTAGGATATACCCATTGCTTGGGTCTTTAAGTTCTTTTAACTGTATGAACTCATCGAAACCCCAGTCGCTCTCATCTTTGGTGAACCGGAACATGTCTTCCGTGTCTATATATACAAATAAACGAGGGATGGAATTTGGAACCTATAGAAGTTATCGATTTGATTTGTATACTTGTGAAAATAATATATAGCGCACAAATGCTACCTTTTTTCAATGTGTTTTTGTTATTTGCTTGATCAACAACGGACAAACTGAATTTCGCAAATTGCCATTCCTTACATTCAATAGCAACCACATAGATTGACAAGTATCCGTTCGTATTACATCCCCTGCGAAAAGCCAGCAATCGCCTAATAACACAAAGATAGCAAATTTTGAGTATTCAATATGATAACAGAAATTGCAACATAGAGATAATAATAGTACTGCCGAGAAAGGGTTGGTTCATATACCATTTATGAGGACCTATTTTGAAAATAGGTGAGAAACGACTTTCATCATTCAATTTTGAAATGTTTTCAATCTTCCATTTAAATCTGGAAGAGGAAGAGACGTCGTCTGCATGCTCCCTTTGTACTGCAAGAAGCAATGAAGAATTGGGTGAAAAGATCACTTTGCAAAACCAACCTAGCTACCTTTCATTTGGGGCAAAACTGCTGCCTAGCTAAGACAATCAAAAGAAAACTTTTTCGACAACTGAATCATATCGCATACCATTTCTGGTAGTATTTTGCATTGAAAATGTCTAGTTCAATCTGTACTGATCACGAAGGAGAAGAAGAAAAGAGTGGAAAAAGCGTTAGTATCTAGCTAGCAGTACTGCAATGAAGATAGCAAAAAAATATGAAGAAATTCACTAAGAACCATTGATATACCTTCAGATTGAGATTCTCTGAGAATATCTCTACACTCTCTTCTCTTGCTAGATTTTCTTCCTTTATGATTCTCTGAGAGAATAACTAATTCTCATTGTCTGTACTGTTTTTTTTTTTACTTCCCTCCTTTTTGACTTTGTTTATTATAAGACCAAATCAGTGAGCTAGGTAGAATAGTAATTTTGTTTATCGTAATTAATTGTACCATTTCCCCGTAAACCTAAAAGCGGGAGAGAGAATTGCACATTTGCACCTATGCACGCTACCTGGCTGAGTAAACTAGGCGCAGGGTTCAACTTTTTCTTAATTTCTCTTGCCAAAACCGAATGGACACATTTTAGGTGACACTACATCTGTAAGATTGCAATTTGCAAGTTCTAAACTTTATAGGTCTATTGGTACTGTAGTGTGGTGGCTCCACAACCTACACATTTATAGATGTTTTTTTTGTTTTTATTATATAAAAAGTTTATAGATGTATTTATCTGATATGAAATGCCCTTGTTGGGTGCCATATTCTCTCTTATCATCGCCCAAAATACAAAATTCTACATGCCAAGCGCTATCTTGATTCAAGGCTGAATCAAGTAAGTGCCATATGATTTATAACAGAGGGCCAAATGGTTTGGCGCACAAAATTGAAACTATCATACCTTAAAATTTAAATAAAATTTGATGGCTACTAATAAAAGCGTCCAATTATTAAGCACAAATAACGTAACCCGTTAGACTTGAACATCTAGCAAAATATCTAACGGCACATAATAAAAGCGCCAAATGATTTGGGACAAAAAGTAAATTTTATATTGGCACCAGAGTTGATTCAACATTGCGTTCAAGCAAGGCTTTCTTGAATTTGGTGTTTTCATCATGGTTTTGACCTTGAATGTTGATCTTGCACGTCCATAAGACACAGTCGTAGGGAAATTCTTATGGCAGTGAACAATTTTTGTTTTTTGTGGAGCCACGTGGATGAACAAACATGTTTTTGCACTATGGGAAACCAAGACAAAATGAACAAATCTTATATTTTAGGGTCCGCTGGTGATTTTATTAATATAAACTATTAAGAGTACGGTCCCGCTGATTATTTAACTAATAAAATAAATAATAAAAAATAAATAACCCGATTTGGAGTGAGAAATTGTCAGGGGTGGTCAAGCTTCCAAGGCCCCGTTCTACATTAAGCGCGCGCTTGTTCTTCCATCTTACTCAACAAACCAACAAATTTGATGGTTTGTTCATCTGCTTTTCATGTTTGTTGAGTCCATAGTGGGATCAAAATCAACAAATCCTTGTTTTGTTGAGTCCATAGGAACTGCTCTTAGAGACACCAACTACCAGATCATATCTTTACATTGGGTAGCCTGTCATGTATCTGTATGTATAATTGTAAAATTTTGTTTTTAACAACAAACTTAAAATATGAACAGTTACACACGCAAATAAGATAAAACAATCTCTGTGATAAATTTGCAGATTCCATGGCAGATTTCTGTTGACATTTACTATGCGATGGAACTGAGGAACTGTGGTTCCTAGTCCCTAAAATTCCAAAGTGGATCATGGCAGGAAAATGTGCTCTTTAAGCTAGTTTCCACATCTTGTGATTCATCCATAATATCAAGGCCATGCTTATTCTCATAGCTAATGGGCGCACCTAATGCTCTTACAAATCCTTCGTGCCGTAAAAACATTGCTTTTGTTGTACCTTTTGAGCTGAACAATATGGAATGTGCATTGAAGATCAATATGTATTACGACAAAATAAACTAAATTGTAGTTGTAGGACACATATCTAGCCACTCACTGGTAATGAACCGAAGATGACAGGATCTCCAGGGCACATGTATTCTCCTTTATAAATGTATTCTCCTTTATAAATGAAGATCCTCTTGATTCCATATACCTAGTTGTAGGAATAAGTTTGTATAATGAGGATAAGTTCAAAGTTTGTAATAAAATTATTCGTGGAGTTACAAGATAATTTGTTCGAAACCAAAACGTAATCCACAATTTATAACATAACTATGAAAGTGTTCTATGATACCATCCTAAACTAAATTTAGAACATATGAACATCAAACAGTGTTAGAAACTTAATGGATATTCATTTTCCACGACATCTCTTTTCGCCTCGACGACCACTAACTTCACTTTGTTGTTCGTCATCGGTCTCGGATTTCTCCCCGGTGGTAGCACCTCTTGTACCTTCACCTTCTTGGCGAGTCCTCTTGGTCACCCTTTTCATTAATGTCTTCTCCAGATAGATTTCACCTTTGGTTTTGATTGCTTTCCAACTATCATAAATGGTTTTTTGCTCGACCACCATCAACGGTTTTTTGCACTTAATTCTCCTCATCATTTTCTTCAACAACTCTCTACCTTCCTTCACATGTTTTCATTTAAAACCAAATAATGGGTAGTAATAGTATTTTTCATAACAAGTTTAAAACAATAAATAAATTTTAAATGACACTTACCATAATATCGTACGCCTTTGAGGCGTCTTGGATACTACGGGGAGATTTCTTCGTCTTCTCGGTTTCTGTTCCCTTTTCTGTAGAAAGGATATTATTGGGGCGTCACATTCCAGTAGAGGGCTTCACATGGATTCCTAGTAACTAAAATATTGGAATGTGACGCCCCAATAATAGTTGTAACTACATAAAATCCATAGTTACACCCACTTACTAATTTTAACAAATACAAAGCTAAACAAGTACGAAATATCACTCCAATCTTTTACTTTGATTGAATTTCTTTTATATCACTAAGTGACAAGCCGCTCAAGAACACTCAAGATCCAGATTACTCTCTTACAAATGTTCTCTCTCCTCCCATTTTCGAGATTCCAACCACTTCCCAGAAGGCTAAGTCCTCCTTTTATAGGTAAAAGTTACATAATGGAGTACAGCTAGATTTATCTCGGGGACACACTTTTTACTTCGCGCAGGGCAACTTTATGCGTCCTTTACGCCTTAAATATCGGCTCTTATCGGGGACATCTGTCCCATTTCTTGCACAACAATCCACATCTCGTTGATTATACCTCGGGAGTCTTTTCATTTCTTGTACTGCAAGTCACACTTCGCACAGTTGACTTCGTGTGCCTCTTCATTTCTTGCACAACAATCCACATCTCGCTAATTATACCTTGGGAGCCTTTCCATTTCTTATACTGCAAGTCATACTTCGCGCAACTGACTTCGTAGAATGCCTTCCCTTACTAGCCCATGTTATCTCGCAGGTCTGGCACTTGATTTGACATCTCACTGACATATTAATTAGGGAGTGGTGAATAATATCTTTCTCGAAGATTCACCTTGTTGTCTCGCCCAGCCTACCTCGGACACGTGGCGGGTAAACTTTCTGTACCTACATTTTTCCTTTTCTCATTCCATTCGCGGGTACCAAGAAAGGAAAGAGAATTTGCATTAAATTTGTAACCGCCACGTACCCGGATTTTTCGCTATCTTGTCTCCCACGATTCCCCTCAACAGTTACCAGTCGGTTCCTCTTCTCGTGTGACCGCTTCTCCCGGTCATGCCTTTGTCCTTTATAAATAGTTTTCCCCTTTACTTTTTTCTTTTTTTTTTACAATTTCCTACTCTTTCTTCCCCGGCTCCGTTCCTCAGCAAATCCCGCTCACTTTCTCCCTGCTATTTTTAATTCTTTTTCAATTTTCCGGCATCATCATCTCCTCTTTCAACAATGGCACCCAGGAAATTTCCCCCTACTACTACTACATCAAAGCAGCTTGAGGATTTCCAGGATGATTTCAGGAAACTATGTTTAACACTGTCACCGGAGGTGGATTCTTCAGTTACACCTCCGGTCATCGCATCCAAACAGATGGAATTGAACAGCCGCTGGATTGAGGCAGAAACATGGTCACCTACCAGGATGATTATCACCTTAGGTCAGTTGAGAGCGGGCTTAACTCTTCCTCTGTATGACGCTCGGAATCCGTTTTTTATGAGATTCTCGTTTACCTCAACAGGGGAGTCTTCCAGCTGAGTGGAAATGCAATTCGGATCGGTAACGAGTTTGTGAGGCGTTCTTCTGGTGGTTCATCTCAAATTCCCGCAGCGGCAGAGGACTTTGATTCAACTGATTACAACATCACTTCTTTTTCGGAGAATTACATCGATAAAACTCAAGGGCGAAGAAGGAAGTATCAGGAATGGGGTATTGCTCTATCTCGGAAGTCCCTGAAGGATCCTTCTAAAGTTCTCCTCTTGGATGTTGAACCGGTCTGCTCCTCAAAGGATCCTCCTAAAGGCCCCTCTCTGCGTCTAACTAATGATGAGGACTGGATGATGTTCCCAGTTATTGTTGAGGGTCCCCTTGTCTGGGGTTTTGATGAATCGGGAAAGCTCGGGAGGGTCCTCTCCCGAATCATGCTCACCTCGCTTCCTACGAGCCTTGGAAGTTCTGCTGGTCTGAGAGACCCTCCGATGTAAGCTCGCTAGACTTTCTCTGTTTTATTTTCCATTCTTTTGTCTGAATTTCCTATTTTTTCCCATAGTATGTGCGGCCCGCTCCTGGCTTGATTAAGGATAGATCGTCCTCTGCCAAGAAGTCTACTGCTGGATCTCCAGTTCCTGATCAGGTACCATGTTTCCTATTTCTCTTTTGGTGTTTTATTTTATTTTCAAAGTATAATCTTTAATGCTTTGTAGGAAGAGGAGTTTGTAGAGCCTCCCATTGTTACTCCTCGTATTTCTAGGAAGCGAGATCGCCGAGAGGGCTCTTCTGCTGCTGCCGCTGCTAAGGTACTTCGATATCGTGTTTATTTCGCAACGACACTCCTCTTCTCGCTGCCTCAGTCTTCATACGATCCAAGATACTAATTTTCCATTTTCAGGTTCCTTCTAAATCCGTCCCTGTCACTGAGCCTCCCTAACGGCGCAGAGTTTTAGACATGGGGGAACTCACCCGTATACCTTCATCCAAGAAACCTGTAGAGTTTCCTTCTCCTTCTACCAAGAACAAACCTGAAGTGCCTCAAGAGTCCACTCCTCTTCTGAAGATCCCGATGCCAACTCCTCACATCACTGTGGATGATTCCCTGGATAAACCATCTGCCGGTCCTTCTGGTGATAAAACTCGGAAAGTCTTCGAGGTGGAGGATCCGGCCTATACCCCCGATATGGACTTCTTGAGAAATGCTTTCGTTTTGACTCGGAATGCGCCCTCCACAAGATTTGCAGACATGGAATCTGTAATCTCGTTCAGCACTGACACTTTTCTGGCTCAAGATCAATCCTTTATGCAGAACGCTTCATTGAATCTCTCCACCAATCAGCACGCTGCCATTATGGCCCTGGTTAGTGCTATCAATCTTAAATGCAATTTATATACAAATCCCTATCTTACTTCAAGTACTTCGCAGGAATTCAACCGTCATATGGCCCAGATCGTGGAGATGAAGGTTTCCCGCGAGAATCTGAGGACTGCCCAGGAGCGAATCCGGGACCTTAAGAATGATCTCGCTGATGAGAAAGAGCGTTCGGTCAAGAAGGACCAAAGGATTTCGGAGCTTAGCAGTAAGTCCAACTCTTTCTCAGTCTCTTATTCTACTTTATTCATGTCTTTACTATTCTGCTATTTTTATCAAGCCCGTTCCACGAAGTATCACTTGAACTATGAAGAAGCCAAATCGATTGCCGATGACTGCCAGGCTGAACAAGCGAACCTTTTGTCCTAGATTAACTGTTATCTATCTGAAAATGAGATCTTGAGCGAAAAGCTAACGACGTCATATTCCCTGGCTGAGCGTTTAGCTAATGAGTCTGCTAACAGTGAAGAGTTGAATTTCCATCTCCACGAAGAGAATGAACGTTTGAAGGCTGAGCTTCGACGAGTCAGTAACTCCCTCACTAATTCTTGCAACCTACACTCATCATCTATGGATCAGATTAGGCGTCTTGAGGAGGAAAAAGATAGGATAATTAAAAGGAATGATCGATCCGAAGTTGAACTTCGCAAATTCAAGAGTGAGCTTTCCGATTTGAAACTTCAACATGAGAAGCTGAATACTGAGAACATTGGGCTAATAGACGAGAATAATGGGTTAAATAACGAAATGTCCTTTCTCCTGGCTCGCTTGGAGAGACTTCGGGGAAAGAAAATAGCTCATATTCCTCCTGCGAAGAAGAAGCTTGTTATTCCTCCGAGAAGCGGTAAACTTGTTATAGGGTCTCCTGATGATGATAGATCCTTGTCTGGACACGGGGATGACGTGGACAAATCGTCTCTTGAACTTCACATCTTTCTTGAATCAGAAATTTCAAGACTTGATCATTTTAACCTCGACGTTCAGAAAACTTTAAATTCCGTTATTTCGCAGAAAGAAGGTAGCTCTAGGTGTTATTGTTGTGCTTCGCACTTTGCCCTGTTATTCTTGTTTCTCACTTCGCTGTTATCTTACAGAATCCGAGGAGAGTTTGAAGAATCAAATTCTGTACCTGTCTCGCCAAAGGGATGGTTTGGCCAATGAGGTGTCTAATCTGAAGGAAAGCCTTTCATCCTTGAACGAGGATTGTGACCAGATGGAGAAGGATGCCAAGAGAGTTGCGAAGTTTACTCGTAGAAACTCCCAAGAGGAAAAGGTGAAATTCGTCACCGAGCTTTGCAGTTCCCATGGCATCGATGTTCCTCACATGGACCTCGAGGTTTTCTCCGATGATGAGCCTACTGTCAACGCCAAAGCTGAGAGCGAAGATACAGAGACCGATGAAGACATTGGGGGACGTCACCACGAGGTTCCTCAAAGCACATGAGGTATCAATGGTGTTGGGGCTGGTGCCGGTGCTGGAGATGGCAACAATGTTGAGGTCCCAGGATCCGGTGACGGTCTTGATGAAAAAGAAGCTAACAATCCTTGATCACTCTCTTTAATGTTCGTTTGATACTTTAGTTTTTCGCCTGTTTGACATTTTATCTGGGAGCTCCCAAGCTTGGGGGGGCATGACAATTTCTGCTCTTATTTTTCCTTAGTATATTAGCTTTTCCTTTAGTTGCTTCATATTCTTACTTCGCTCTGCTTGCTGCGCTTACCATGGTTAACATATATAATCTGCATATCTAAAAATGGTTGCCTTTCCCTGATATTTCGGAATCAATCCGATATACCAAGTATATACTGTAGCGAAGGAAATAATCAATGAATAATGAGTGTACTCAAGTATATACTTGCCCCTTATTCTTTGGGTATTTCCGAAGTAAATATTCCCTTACCTTTTGCGAAATAAATGCTCAAAAGAATAAAACCTGATTTAAAGTATATACTTGCCTCTTATTCTTTCGTGGATTTATGCAACATACCTTGTGCTTTCAGCTACTCGTGGCTTTACTTTTATTGCCTTAGTCGTCCATCTGCGATTGATCCCGCATTGTTATCACCTCTCTGCAACTATTAATGTTCAATTCATAGCATAATCAAGTTAATATATATATATCGTCATATGTAGTATTTCAATTGCAAGTGCTTCTTATGCAATGTAATAAGTACTTCTTAAGAGTATGACTTGCGTAATATGGATTGTGATGGATTAATCTTTGACTTGCAAAGATTTGTGTGATCAAGATTTGTAATGTGCTTGCCTCTTGCTTTGCTTTGCTTTGTATCTTGCCTTTTTGTTTTGCCTCATGTCTCATCTTCTGCCTCACATCACTCTCATCAGTTCGAGGTCTTATTTTGCCTCCTAGTTAAGGTCTTATTATGCCCCACCCCGTTGGTCAGGGCTTTTCAACGAGGTCTCAGGTGCTCTTTACTCTTGTGAAGTAAAGATCCATCAACCTCGCCTTATCTCGCTCATTGAGGTCTTATTATGCAACAATATCACAGGCCTACCTACTCCCGTGAGTACCAGCCCCGTAACATTGCCGACTTTTGTGGTCACTCATCTCCCTAAAGGAGGGTGTCGTCCCTTCCCCTCTGAGTACCCCCGTGCTTTTGGGCTTAGGCATCAGTTATTTCGTGATCTCGTTCCCTTTCGCCTATATGGCTCTTGGTTACGAAGTCACACCCTAGTTGAGGTGGTTTTGGGACCGAATGGAAGAACTACACCAGGCCATCTTATTCTCCACTGGCTCGTTCTTACACCCCTTACCGAGTGGTTACCCAATTGGGGCCCCGACGGATGGGTCTTACTTCTTGCCCCTATCTTATGGTTGTTAGCCATATCCCGAGATTGTCTCGTGATGCGCGTTAGGTCTTACATTTGCCTCTTGCACTTTGTGCGAACTAGGTTGCACGCCACGAGGTCTTAGCCTCCCTATGTAGAGGTTTTATATAGGGATTACGATCGCCTATTCTTCTGTACATATTTTATGTGGGTCTTACGCAGCCTCCAAATGAGGTCTTACTTTTTTCCCTTGCATGCATATACATTTTTTGAATTTGCATCTCGTTTTCTGCCTTGTTTCTGTTGCTCTTTTGATTACGAAAAATAAACGCTTCATTCCATTTTCTGGTTTTTAACAAAATGATATATATTATATATATATATATATATAATATATTTTAAACAATTCTTTACGAATCTCGGCTTCTCAAGGATAATACTTCTTGATGTAAATTGGATTCCATGGATGGTCTAGTCTGCGTCCCTGCCTTTCTGCTTCGCCATATATCACGTCTCCGTTGCTATCTGTATCTTTTCCTTCACAGTCCGCGAGCTCATAAGCTCCGTTCCTATTCTTCTTTTCACGATGAAAGGTCCTTCCCACGTAGGCTCCATCTTTCCTCCAGGTCCCTTTTGATACGGGGGTATCTCTCGCAGAACTATCTCCCCTGGAGCGAAGCCTCTTTCTTTCACCTTCTTGTTGTACTCACGAGATAGTCTTCGGTGATAGTTCGTCATGTGTTGTAGAGCAATCTCCCTGTTCTCCTCCAAGTCATCTAGCTTTTCTAAGATCAGGTCCGAGTTCAGGCCTTTTTCCAGGCCTCTCGTTTTGTGGTTGGAAACATGATCTCAGTAGGCAGAATCGCCTCTACTCCATATGCCAAACAGAAAGGGGACATTCTGGTTGATTCTCGTCTGGTGGTTCTGTATGACCATAGCACCTTCGGAACTTCTTCGCACCAGTTATGGAGATGCCCGTATAACTTCTTTTTTAAAGTGGATGATATCGTTTTGTTCGTTGCCTCCGCTTGCCTATTACTTTGTGGGTATAGCGGGGTTGACTTCGCGGACTGTATCTTAAAAGTACTAAGCAACATCTTCACGTTTTCTCCCTCGAATTGCATCCCGTTATCAGAGACTATTTGCAGAGGGATTCCAAATCTACATATGATGTGCTCGAGTATAAAATCGTATATGTCGCTGTCTCGTGTATTCTTCACAGGTTTGGCTTCAAACCACTTCGTGAAATAATCTGTTGCCACTATTAGGTATTTTCGCTGCAAGCTTCCGGCAACAAACGGTCCCACGATGTCTATTCCCCACATGGCGAATGGCCACACACTTAGCACAGAATTCAGGTTCGTCGAGGGTGCATGTATACGTTTTTTGAATCTCTGACAAGCCTCACACCTCGTCGCTACATTTTTTGCATCTTTATGCATGCTCGGCCAGAAGTATCCTTGCGTTTGGGTTTTATAGGCCAATGATCTGGTTCCGCTGTGATTTCCATCATCACCGTAATGTATTTCCTTCATGATTTGCACTCCTTCTTCCTGTGACAAGCATCGCAGTAGCGGTCCTAGGAATGATCTCCGATATAGGATTCCTTCTCTTAGCTCATAGTTTGTGGACCTACCCTTGATTTTGTGTGCCTCAAATCTGTCCCTAGGAAAATCTCCCTTTTCAAGGTACTTGTGAATAGGTGTCCTCCAGTCATCTTCTCCCAATTCTTCAGGTATGCTATCTTCTATTATCATTATGGACTTTTCATCTTCCAACTCGTTAGTTACTGAGGGGTGCATTAACCTTTCAATTCAGATATATTTCTCCGAGGTATCTTAGATCATTGATGCGATGAAGGCTAAGGAATATGCATGCCTATTATTATCTCTACTTACTTGCCTCCAGATTATATTTGGTATTTTCTTTGAATACTCTTTCACGAGTTGCAGATATCGATTCATCACAGCATCACTCGCCTGGTACCTTCCTTATATCTTCCTGACTACCAACTGAGAGTCGCTGGTTATTCTTATTTCTTCCAACTTCATCTCGATGGCTAGCCTTAGAGCTTGTATGACTGCCTCATATTCTATTTCGTTATTAGTAGATTTATATTCCAGTCGAAAGCAAAATACCGTCCTCGCTCCTTTTGGCGAAGTAAATACTATTCCCATTCCTCCTCCAGCGTTGTTGGATGATCCGTCCACAAATATTTCCCATCTCCTTGGATGATTTTCTTTCAGTAGATCCGTAGGATCCGGACGCTCCTCATCTACATCTAACATCTCTTCCACTCCTTCATCTTCTTCTATAGGGAACTCGGCCAGAAATTCCGCGACTATGTGTGACTTCGTCGAAGTCTGGACTTCGTATTTTAAACCGAATTGATCAATTCGGGTATTCCATCTTTCAACTCGCCCAACTCTCCTCGTATTCTTTAAAGTTGACTCTATAGGGATTCTGGTTAGAACCTTTATTTTGTGAGTCTGAAAATAGGTTCTTAATTTCTCTGACGAGTACACCAATGCTAGAATTAACTTTTCTATCTTTGGGTAATTCTTTTCAGCAGCATTGAGGGTTTTGCTGACGTAAAAGATAGGCTTTTCGACACCTTCATCTGTCCGAAGCAACACTGAACTTATTGCATTCGGTGTAGCTGCGAAACAAATCAGTAATTCTTCGTCTGGTTCGGGCTTCTGGAGAATTGATAAGTTGATAAGATATTCTTTTATATTTTGCAATGCCTGTTCACATTCTTGTGTCCACGAAAATTTTGCCTCCTTCTTCAAGATGTCGAAGAAGTGTTTGCACCTATCCGAAGATTTAGAAATGAATCTACCCAAAGCTGCCAACTGCCCATTTAGTTTTTGCACGTCTTTTACCATTGTTGGCGATGGCATGTCCAATATGGCTTGAACCTTGGCTGGATTCACTTTAATTCCCTTCTCGGACACGATATGCCCCAGAAACTTCGCTGATTCTACGCCAAATATACACTTCGTAGGATTTATTTTCATTTTGTACGCCCTCATCTGTTCGAATATTTCTTTTAAATCCTCAACATGATTCCCCGACTCCTTAGTTTTTACCAGCATGTCGTCGACGTAGACTTCCAGTTTATTGTGCACCCATTTAGCGAAAATCTTCTCGACCATCCGTTGGTAAGTTTCCCCCGCATTCTTCAAGCCAAATGGCATTCTCGTGTAGCAATACAACCCTCTAGGGGCGAAGAAAGCCGTATGTTCTTGGTATTCCTCCGCGAGCGGTATCTGATTGTATCCACAATAACCGTCCATCAACTTTAGCCGCTTGTACCCGGATGCAGACTCCACCATCTCCGGTATATTGGGCAGTGGGAAGCTATCCTTCGGAGAAGCAGTATTTAAGTCACTAAAATCTATGCATATTCTTATTCCTGTAGTCTTTTTTGGTACAATCACCATGTTGTCTATCCATGTTGGATACTTCACGGGTCTTATTATTCCCGAGTCCAGCATTTTCTGTAATTCTTGCTTTATTTGCTCGTGGTAAGCAGTTGCTATCTTTCGTATTCGTTGCCTTATTGGCTTGATTGTGGGGTTTAGATCCAGTCTGTGACAAGCGACTTCGGGGTCTATCCCAGGAATCTCGTTCATGCCCCATGCAAAGATATCAAGGTACTCTCTTAGCAGCTTTATCAGCCTTTCTTCCTCGTCTACCTCCATCCTTGTCCCGATCCTCACCGTTTTCGCTTCATCTTCTCTACCCAAGTTTATCTCTTGTGTGGGTTCTACTGCTGCGAAGTTCATGATCGGTTCTCCGAGTGGGGACGGTTCCTTTAATTGATATAAAGGCTTATCCTTGTATTCAAGAATTTCACTGGGAATAGCCCACCCTTCTTTCACTTTGACCATATATACCATTAATTCTTCTTCCCTCTTTGCTTCTTGCACTCTCTTCTTTTGTTCCTTCCTTCGCCTTATCTTCTCGTCATAGTTATGCACATCTTCGTCGTTGCACTCTCTAGCTTCTTTCTGATCTCCTTTTATCTCGCCGATTCCGCTTGGCATTGGAAATCGGATAGCTTGGTGGTAAGTGGATGCTATTCCCTTGATTCCATGTATCCATGGCCTCCCAATCAAAGCGTTGTAAGGGGATTCCACATCCACCACACATACCGTTACCTCGGTTTCTAGTTCCCCTGCGAATATTTTCACGATTAGTTCCCCTCTAGGCTTTGATGCCACTCCGTTAAACCCATAGATATTATAAGTCGACGGCACTAGGTCCGAATCTCGGTAACCCATTGTTTTAAATGTGTGATAAAAGAGTATATCCACCGAGCTGCCCGTGTCCACCAAGATCCTGTCTATTTCCCATATTTTCTTTTTTCTCGTGGAACTTTCTTCCCACTTTGTATGTTCTCCGAAGTTCAAAGTGATCACCAAAGGATCTGTGTGCGAAGCTCTTCCCTCTGGGGCGTCTGTTTCCGAGAAGGAAATAATTATTTTTTTCCATTCTTCCAATGGCTCCTTCTTTGCAATGCTGAATATCTGATTTCCTTCAAAATCTCGCTTATGAACCCTTTGTAACACATTATCATGAAAGTTACGTTTATTCTTCGCAGAATGAATAATGGAGTTACAATTTAACCTTTGGGTTCCTCTATCGATTTCGATTCTGTATACTTTTGTTTGCTTTTGATCACCTTTCCGAGGTGGTGGCGGTGGTAAGGGTCCTGAATTTGCCAAAAAATGCTTGAGCTTCCCCTTTTCGATTAGACGAAGTATGATTCGTAGGATGTTTCTGCAATATTCCGTGAGGTGTCCGTGAAAACAATGATACTTGCAAAAGTCATTATTTCTCACACTTGAAAAGGGTTCCACCCCAAAATTTGCCGGGGGAGGAATTTCTTCTGTTAGAACAATTGATTCCCATATCTTCTCAACTGTGGTGTTAAGTTCGGGTAACACTACGTCTTCGAACTGTGGCCTTTTCTCTCCATATCGCTGTCCTGGATTATATCTTCGGGAATTCCTAGGATTATCGCCTCGGGATTCATAGTTCCGAGGTCTGGGATCGATATACCTCGGATGCTGATCTATCCACTCCTGGTCTCCACTGGACACGGTTACCAACTTCGCGGGTATTGTCGCTAACGATTCTGCGTCCACATATTTCGTGTTATCTTCTATTACGTTCGCTATTCTTGGTAGCAGACGCGAGCTCCCTTCCTTGGATTGAATCGGAGCTGCTTCAATAGCCTCCCTTTGCTTTTCTTCCAACGCCACGTACTCCTCCTGATACTCTCGGAGTTCACTCATCGATATTGTATTGCGAATTACGAAAAGTTGTGTGTGCAAGAGGTCGGTTGGTATTAATGCATTCACGAAGGCCAGAATAAAATTTCTCTCATCTACCCTTCCCGCGAGTTCACTGCATACTTTTCTCCATCCTGTAATCAGACTTCGCAGATTTTCACCTGGTTTCCTTCTCAAGTTAAATAAGGTTTCTATCCCAGGTATTAACATGTTATTGCTTATGTAAGTTGTCAAGAATATCCTTTGCAAATCTTTAAATGACGAAATTGATCCTTCCTCCAAACCCTCAAACCACTTCGAAGCTTCCCCAGTCAAGCTAGCTGGAAAATACTAGCATAATACCGTCTCGTACTTCGCCCACTGCATTAGTGAGAGGGTGTACTGTTTTAGATGTTGTACAACATTTCCTGTTCCGTCGAAGATACTTCCGAAGGTAGGCAGTGAACACCTTCCTGGGATTCTTCCCTCCAGTATTTCGCGTGAGAATGGCGATTTGTCAGCCTCCACAATTGCCTCTGCCAGATGCACTCTCCCTCCTCTTCGTGGATTGTTGAGTAATGCTTTCATCTCCTGTATTTCGTTCATGACTGTTTGATTGACCTCGTCTTTTCCTTCCTCTCGCCTTCGTTTTCTCCTTCTTCTATCTTGCTCACCATCATCTTCTCTCCCTTCTTCCTCGTGTCTCCTTCTCTCTTCTCGGTATCTCTCTTCTTCCTCTTCCGCATATCTCCTCGCTTCCTCTTGCCATTGTTGTTCACGACGTCTTTGTTCTTCCCGAGATATTTCCTCCCTTCGTATCCTTTCATCTTCTCTTCGCCTTTCATCTTTCCGAAGCCTCTCCTCCTCCCGAGTTCTTTCTTCCTCAAACCGCCACCTTTGGTCTTCTCACCTAGTTTCCTCCAAAGCTCTCCTCAGCAAACTTTCTTCGCTGCTTTCCCTTCGACGCCTCCTCCTCCGTTCTCCTCTTTCTCCTCCCTATTCATCTTGCGGTATTCCTTCCCCCTGGGTTACTTTTTCTCCTATACCGGCTTCATCATGAACAACCCTTTCTTCATTGAGTTGGTTGTTTTGTTGCATCAGGATCGCATTCTGCCTCATGAGTACGGTTCTTTGCTCCATTAGAGCTCTCTCTCTTTCTCTTTCTAAACGCAACACCTCTCTGATCTGTTCTAATGTCATATTTTCTTCACCGGCGTTCTCCTCTCTCTTTCCTTGAACGGGTTCTTCTTCCTCCGCCGTTTCGGTGTTAGAGGTATGGATCGATCCTTCTTGATAACGATCCTCTTCTCCTTGTTGGGCATCACCTTGTCTTCCTCATCTGCTTGACGTTTCTCCTCTCTCCATCCTTCCTCCTACTCTTCCTGCTAGACGCAAGCTCCTCCTTGATGCGATGATATGTTGCGCTCGTTCCGGTACTCTTGCCATGGACAGCCTGCTAAACTTTCTTTATCCGATTCACCGGCTTTGACCAGATCTAACTTGTTTACCTTCAGGAAAGCAGATCTCAGATCTACCTTTTCTCTCCCAATATTACTATGTTTTCTTAATCACTACTCTCCAACCCTTGTGAAGTAATAACTCACTTAATGATTTATGACAACAAATCTCTCAAACTATCTCAAGTGAGACTGAAATCTCAACTTGAGATCCATATTTCTCGGCGCCAAAATGTAACTACAGAAAATCCATAGTTACATTCACTTACTAATTTTAACAAATACAAAGCTAAACAAGTACGAAATATCACTCCAATCTTTTACTTTGATTGAATTTCTTTTATATCACTAAGTTACAAGCCGCTCAAGAACACTCAATATCCAGATTACTCTCTTACAAATGTTCTCTCTCCTCCCCTTTTCGAGATTCCAACCACTTCCCAGAAGGCTAAGTCCTCCTTTTATAGGTAAAAGTTACATAATGGAGTACAACTCGAGTTATCTCGGGGACATACTTTTTACTTCGCGCAGGGCAACTTTATGCCTCCTTTACGCCTTAAATATCGGCTCTTGTCGGGGATAGTTGTCACATTTCTTGCACAACAATCCACATCTCGCTGATTATACCTCGGAAGTCTTTTCATTTCTTGTACTGCAAGTCACACTTCGCACAATTGACTTCGTGTGCCTCTTCATTTCTTGCACAACAATCCACATCTCGCTGATTATACCTCGGGAGCCTTTCCATTTCTTATACTGCAAATCATACTTCGCGCAGCTGACTTCGTAGAATGCCTTTCCTTACTAGCACATGTTATCTCGCAGGTCTGGCACTTGATTTGACCTCTCACTGACGTATTACTTAAGGAGTGGTGAATAATATCTTTCTCGAAGATTCACCTTGCTGTCTCGCCCAGCCTACCTCGGACACGTGGCGGGTAAACTTTTTGTACCTACAATAGCCTTCTTTCTGTAAGCCTTTTTACTTCAACATGACTTGGAGCTTCTTTATTGATGACTAAAGGATGATAAATTTGATTATACCAGTCCGTGTAGTCATCACTATGTTGACAACGATAGTCACCCAAAGGGGTTATGTGTGTCATAAAAATTTGGTTCTCATCCAAGTTATTCCAATGATCTAGGTTCGGGATCATATTGGGGCTTAAAGAGACCATCAGTGTTCTTAGTTCCTTTTACCAACAACTTGAACTTTTCATCTTTCTCTTTCGGGACCGTTTGGATACAACCAACTTGCCGGAGTATCATACAATGAAAACCCACTGGGATGAAACAATGGTCCATGGTAAAATGACACAGGTGCATGTTGCTCGTCTTGGCATTCATCATCAAAATATGGCTCAAATACGACGTCTTCGGCATTTAAAGAATCTAACTTCTCCCTCAACTTTATCAAACTCTCCGACTTACCCTTCTTCTTGATATGCTGGAATGAGTATTTGGCCGAAGTAGGATTTGTATTAACCCAATTTGTGTCTATGTTGGCCAAGTTCAATAGAGGGAAATGGTCATATATACCCACACCTACATTAACAACATAAGGAATTACACAAATTAATATGGAAAAATGTAAGTTCACAAAGAAAATTAGGCACAAAGGCCACGTTCGGCTATCAAAAAATTATCCACCTAAGCCGAATCTAAGAAATTAATTAAAAAAAAAATGGTACAATATCTATCAGGTTTGCCTAACACAAAAACTACCACTACCACCACCTAAACCTGACAGACTACCATCATATGGTCTAGAGAAAAAAGTTGTCCTAAATTTCACTTACCCACCGAACATTCTCATATTGCTCCTGTATATGAAACTCTGTCAGGTTCGGCTAACATGAAAATTACCAACTCTATCATATATGGTGTGCAGAAAAAAGTTTGTTGGTCCTAAATTTCACTTTACCAGCCCAACATTCTTCCATAATAGGGAAACCTGTAAGATTTGGTTAACATGAAAATTACCAACACTAGTCGAACCTGACGGATTTCCATATTATGGAGTAACAAAAGAATGTTTGGCTAGTAAAGTAAGGACTAGTCGAACCACATAAATTGTTGTCTGAAAATTTTAATACACCAAATTCTGCTGGCCTTGAATTTTAATAATATAGTAACTGAAATCTTAATTTTTGGCAAGAATCACCTGAAGCAGACTGAAATTTCCTCCAATTTGAGTACTTTGGAGCCTAAAGGCTTTTGCAAGCTGCTCGAGTAAGTATGAAACTGCAGCAGTTCCCAAAGACTACTGGTGAACAGTGTTAATATCCGTTAATAGTTGGAGATAATGTGCATTCACCAGTTAGGCCGGGAAAGATAAGGCGGCCGAGAGTGTACAATAGGTATGCTCTTGCAGTATGCTTTACTTTATTCTCGTCCATCACCAACTTCCCTTCTTTAACTTTCTGCTTTGTGTTCTCGAACTCCTTTTTCAAATTCGTTAACTTGATTGATTTCAACTTCTTTGGTTCTTGACCCATGCCATGACTCAAATCATCCACATCTTTAGCGGCACGACAGAACTCTAATTCGGTCGTCTCTTTATCCCAACCAAGAGTTGATTCGACCAATTAGTAAAGATCCTCCCAAGGCATTGGGTCAACAAAATTCTCAGTCACACTTTTCCCGGTCACATTAAGGTGTAAAATCTTCTTTGCATCTTCAGGAGTGATTGTCATCTCGCCGAAGGCGAAATGAAATGTATACGTCTCAGGATAAAACCTCTCAGTAAAGGCAGAGGCTGTCACGGAATCATATTCAGTCTGTGCATAACAAATCGCAGGCCAAAGACCAGAAGCTTGTACTAAATCCACTACCTCATCAACCTCGAGTGACAAATCCCACGGCTTAGCCCTCTGGTGTCTCAAATTTCGGGTCGCATCTCTATGATCCTAAGAAACACATCACATTAATTGATTAGACACACTTGACAAAAACGACAACTAACATAGCTAAGGTTTAGACTAGAAATTACCTCAGTCTCATAGATTTTGGCAGCCCATGAATGCTTGTATCCAAACAACACCTTTCCTCCATCGAGCGGAAGACCCGGATGTTTTTCCCCCTTCTTACGCTTGATTAACTTATCGTCAGTTGGAATGTGAGCCCATCTACTCCGAGGTTTAGCAGGCTGCTTCTTCTCTTTCACTTGTGATGGTTGTTGTTGCGGTTGTGGTACTTTTTCTTCTCTTTGTATTTCTACTGACTGGTCACGAATTACAACCCCAGGCGAAAGGCCCCCTGTCTTAGTTCTCCTATTATTTTCCCTCAAATTTTTGATGCTGCCTTGTCGAGGATTAGGAGTTCCAGAATTAGAAGGAGTTACTTCCATTGTCCCTTTACCTTTGTCACTAAGAAAAAAACAAGTAGAAACACAATACTTCAAAATTCGGCTAAAAATCACATACGTTTGGCTCTATAAAAACAAATTCGGTAGGGTGAAAATAGAATTCGGCTAAAAAATTATAGCAAATGTCACACAGATAAATTCGCCTAACACGAGAAATAAAATATACAGCCGAGATGAAATTCAGGAAAAACAATTATACAAGAACATAAAAACTTGCCAGTCAATGCCTTTTCGGTGAACATGCACGACAATTGGTCCAGATACCTCAGTCTCTACTACTTGTTCTCCATTGGCAATATGTAATATGCATCCAGAATCCTAAATGCATCCGTACAGAAACATGGAAGATTAATAAGTAAGGCGAATTTATTGCCCAGAACCACTTAAAGAATGAAAAAAAAAATCACAATTAGCAGGGCAGAGATGAACCACTAAAGATGATTCAAGCTTCCTATTATACTCTGATTTAAACAACATTACATGTATGAATTCATTTCAAGGTCAGGCAAAAAAAAACAAAAAACAAAAAAAAACTGCACGTACCTTTGGTACTGTAGAGGTTTGGCAAAATGCATGGGTAAAAGCTGAAGTGTTATCCAGACGTGAAGTATTATCAAGTGAGGTACCAATACTAGCTGTGGTGTCTATACCAAATGATCGTTCTTGAATCTCTGCGACTGACTCTTTATACGCTAGTTTCTCATCTAGCTTTCTATGTGTATGACATTGTTGTACTGGCATTGTAACTAAATTCCTCTCCTCAGATTCCATGAGTTCTATAGTCATCACTTCCTAAATCAACAAATACAACATTACATACATTTATTCATAATTTATCAAGGCTGATTTGGGTAATGTATAGTTGTTGGTTTAGGAACAACAAGCTACCAACCTCTTTAAAATCTTGTATTGAGTCTAAACAGAATTCAACTTCAATAATACATCATTCACGGTATACCCATTGCTAGGGTCTTTGAGTTCTTTCAACTGTATGAACTCATCAAAACCCCAGTCGCTCTCATCTTTGGTGAACCGGAACATATCTTCCGTGTCTATATATAAAAAAGGATAGAATTTAGAACCTACAGAAGTTATCGATTTGATTTGTACACTTGTGAAAATAAGATATAGTGCACAATGCTACCTTTTTTCAATGTGTTTTTGTTATTTGCTTGATCAACAACGGACAAACTGAATTTCTCAAATTGCCATTCCTTGCATTCAACAGCAACCACATAGATTGACAAGTATTCGTTCGTATTACATCCCCTGCGAAAAGCCAGCAATCGCCTAACACAAAGATAGCTAAAAAAAATAGTATTCAATATGATAACAGAAATTGCAACATAGAGATAGTAATAGTACTGCAGAGAAAGGGTTGGTTCATTTACCATTTATGAGGACCTATTTTGAAAATAGGTGAGAAACGACTTTCATCATTCAATTCAGAAATGTTTTCAATCTTCCATTTAAATTTGGAAGAGGAGGAAGAGACGTCGTCTGCATGCTCCTTTGGTACTGCAAGAAGCAATGGTGAATTGAGTAAAATGATCACTTTGCAAAACACACACTAGCCACCTTTCATTTGGGGTAAAACTGCTGCCTAGCTAAGACAATCAAAAGAAAGATAAATGTATAAAACTTTTTCGACAACTTAATAAGTAGTTTGTACATACCATTTCTGGTAGTATTTTGCATTGAAAATGTCTAGTTCAATCTGTAGTGATCAGGATGAAGACGAAAACATTGGAGGAGATAAAGTGAGTATCTAGCTAGCAGTGAAGATGGGAAAAAAAAAAAAAAAAACACTAAAAACCATTGATACCTACCTTCCAAAGTGAGATTCTCTGAGAAATTCTTTCCACTGATCTCTTGCTAGATTTTCTCCCTTTTTGATTCTCTAATAATCTCTTCTCTCGTTGTCTGCACGGATTTTTACTTGCCTCTTTTTTGACTTTGTTTCTTTTGTGTCTTCTAAAACCCAATCAGGGAGCTAGCCTAGGTAGAACAGTAAAAATAATAATTAATCGTAATTAATTGCTCGCCATTTCCCCGTACGTCAAAAGTGGGAGAGAGAATTGCACCTAAGCACGCAACCTGGCTGAGCAGGAGTGTAGGACTAGGAACTAAGCCTAGGGTTTAAATTTTTTTCTTAATTTCTCTTGTTATTTGTTTTTTTTTTGGTTTTGATCAGATCTCTTGTTATTTGCTTGTAAAAACTTACCCGCGTAGGAGTGCTTTGCTACATACTTACCCGCGCGTGCTTTGCTCCATTATTTCACTTGTAATTTGCCAGTTCCAAACTTCATAGGTGTATTATTTATCTCCAATTAGTATCAAAAAAAATTATTTATCTCCAATGAATAAAGGAGATCTAATGGGGAATCTCACACAAAATCTACCATTGAGATTGGAAAGAATTAGAGTGGGTCCCCATTCTTTCTCTTTCACGGTACATCATCCGGGATATAATCGGCGCCGGTACAAAGCATTTTCCGTTTAGTTCTGTTATCCTGTCCGCAAGTTATAATCCTAAAGGCGTCACTATCCATCCACAAAAAAACCATCAAAACAAAAATAACACAAAAATCCATCAAACGAAAATAACACAAAACCCCCCAAAAAATTTGATGAAATCAATTTTGAAATTTGGGGTTTTGTATCAATTTTTAAAAATTTGGGATTTTTGTATCAAATTTGTTTAAGATGGAGTTTTAATGGATCCCAACATTTAAATGGGGTTTTTGTACCACAAGTTTGGTCGCCTTGGGTTTTTATGACTAGTTCTGTTATCTCATATATAAAGTGCTTTCGGAAAAACTGTGTGTGAGAAAAGGCATGACCCACTTTACACTTGGTTTTACATTGGTTGTTCTGTAATGTCATGTTTTTTTTTTTGCATTGCTAGACACACCGAATAAAGAACCGAGGAAGGTACTTCAGGGAAATCCGACGGTCTCCAGCAGCTTCTTAGCATTAGGATTAGAGCCGTGGAAGTGGGTCCACTTTTTAAGCTAGTCTCCACATATCGTGATTAATCCATAATAAGAAGGTCATGCTTATTCTCATAGCTCCTGGGTGCACCTAATGCTCCTAAAAACCTTCGTGCCATAAAAACATTTCTTTTGTTGTACCTTTTTAGCTGAATAATCAGGAATGAGCATTAAAGATTAATATATATTACAATGAAAATATTGGGGGTACCAAAATACACTACCAATTTTTTCGTAGGAAATCTGTATGGACAAACTCAACACAACTCCGAGAGTTAAAACTCAATCAAGGAAAGTGTCTAGAGTTATATCTCAATCTCTCTTGTGATTAGAACGTTTACAAAATTGAATCCGTGAACCTAATCTCAAAGAGAGTTCTTGGACGGTACCAAAGACCAATATCCAATGATCACTCAAGTCTTATCCAACAAACAAGGTCAGACCTATCTACTGTAACTGATCAATGCACAACCTGTGATATTTAAATTATAAAGATAAACAATATAATGCGGAAAAAGAAATAACACAGACACCAGAAATTTTGTTAACGAGGAAACCGCAATGCAGAAAAACCCCGGGACCTTGTCCATATTGAACACCAAACTGTATTAATCCGCTACATACACTAACCTACTACCAATTAACTTCGGTGTGGAATGTAGTTAATCTCAAACTCAGTCTCCCACTGATTCGGGTTCAGTCGCACTCCTTACGCCTCTTGAATCCCAACATGACTTCGCGTAAATGATTCTGTTAGATACACCTTGATGTCTCGCCCAGCCTACCGAGGACACGTGGCGGGTAAACTTTTTGTACCTACAATATACCACAATCTTAAACTTTTCCACCTATAAGTCCTATTACCGAAAGTGATTGTCTATGGACTTAGTCAAGATAATACAACGAATCAGTATTCACACTTTGTGTGATCGTCTATGGATACGAGATCGAAACAATACAATAATCAAAGTGTGTGAAAAAAGCGGGGGTCTAACAACCACACCCAATATTTCGATTAGAAATCTGTATGGACAACTCCGAGAAATTTTCTAGAGAATCAACTAGACAGTTAGACTCGATCAATAGAAAATATCTCAATGAGTTATTATCTCAATCTCTCAATTTGATTTACACAAGCAAATACAATTCGTGAGTCTTAATCAAATAGAGATAACTTGGATGGTACCAAAGACCAATATCCAAGTGTCAATCAATTTAAATCAACAACCAATAAGGTCGGATATTCTAATTGATTGAACAACGCACAACCTGTATTATTTCAATTATATAACAAAATATAATGCAGAAAAGAAATAACACAGACACCAGAATTTTGTTAACGAGGAAATCGCAAATGCAGAAAAACCCCGGGACCTAGTCCAGATTAAACATACACTGTATTAAGCCGCTACAGACACTAGCTTACTCTAAATTAACTTCGGTCTGGACTGTAGTTGAACCCCAATCAATCTCACATTGATCCAAGGTACAGTTATGCTCCTACGCCTCTGATCCCATCAGGATACTGCGCACTTGATTCCCTTAGTTTATCACACCCATAACCAAGAGTTGCTACGACCAAAAGTCGAAGACTTTAATAAACAAATCTGCCTCACACAGAAAAGTCTAAAAGATAGATAATTTCGTCTCCCGCGAATAAACCTATGAGTTTTGTTTCGTATTTTGATAAATCAAGGTGAACAGGAACTAATCAATAAAGCCAGACTTGTATTCCTGAAGAACAGCTCAGTTTTATCAATCACCTCACAATAAACTTAATCGACGCAGCGAAGAATATTATTGAGGAATCACAAACGATGAGATGAAGATGTTTGTGATTACTTTTATATCTTGCCTATCGGAGATAGAAATCTCAAGACAATTATTACAATTGTACTCGTACGATATAAATAGCAAGATCAGATCACACAACTACAAGAAAAGTAGTATCGGTCTGGCTTCACAATCCCAATGAAGTCTTTAAGTCGTTAACCTGGTTTTAGAAGAAGAAAACCAAAGGTTAAAGGAGAATCGACTCTAGCTTAGAAAACTAGTATCACGCAGAATGTGTGGGGATTAGGTTTCCCAGTTTTTAGAGTTCTCCCTTATATAGTCTTTCAAATCAGGGTTTGCAATCAATGTTAGCTTGGTAACAAAGCATTCAATATTCACCGTTAGAAAAAAACCTGATTAGATTCAAGCTTATATTTCTCAACCGTTAGATCAAAAACTTAGCTTGTCATACACACATGTACTTGACGATTTTGGGTGTGTGTAACCGTACCCAAACGTGTACAATAGTTGGTTCAATACTAGTTAACCAAATGGTTAGACGAATGATAACTTTCATATCAACCATATTCTTCTTCACCATAACTAGTCCAAATGACTCAAATGAACTAGTTAGAGAGTTGTTCAATTGATATGGGATCTCATGTACTACATAAGACACAATTGAATCAAAAACAATGTGATTCACTCAAATCAATTCATGAACTATAAAGCCACGGTTTGCAATAGAATTCCTTAGTTTTTTAAGATAAGTTCACAAACATCGTTTTTAGACATAACCACTTAAGTTCGCGGACTGGGTTCGCGGACTCACATTAAATGGTTGGAGTTCACAAACTCCAGAAGAAATTCTCGGGTTCGAGAACTTCCGTCAGTTCGTGGACTGATTTCGCGGACTAAAACCGAGATACAACTCCAGAAGAAATTCTCGGGTTCAAGAAATACGCATGTTCGCGGACTGAGTTGGCTGCTCAAGTTTCGGTTTCACTTGATCAACAAAGTTCGCAAACTTTGGTTCAAGTGCTAAGGACTTATACATATATGTGTTACCACAACAATGTTTATATCCCCCAATGGTTAATATTGTCTAAACTCTCATTTCAATCATTGAAAAATTCTCAGAGGGCGTTATATAGTTGTTATTCACAAATTATTTTTCGTCAGAGCGATTTATAAAATGATTGAAATGTAACATGACTTTCGTCACTAGGTAAAGATGAACTTGGCTTAAGTGAAAGCTTTACCAACATATATTTTGAGAAATAGATAAGCGAGATATAGTCAGCTCGAAATATCACATGTGTATATTCTTAGTCTATATAGTAATACGACTTTTGTCTCAAGATAGGATATATAATATATAGACTTTCGAGTGATAGATAAGTTTAAGTCTCCAGATACCTTTTATTCGATGAAGATCCACTGGTTCCTTGAGTAGTCCTTTGTATTATATGATGATCGCCATGGAGTTCTTGAGCTCAACTACACTTTCTATCCTAGTCCGAGACCTTAGCTATAGTAGACTAAAAATCAAGACTTTATAGTTTTGATCACTAACATTGAAAAACATGCTTGAGATAGCAACACATGCGAGTTCGACCGAGAAATGCTCTAACATTGTGATTACTTGATAATAGGTTCGTACTTAACCAAACTCTATGGGATCACTAGCTATCAAGTAATACGGAGTTAACGTTTGAATAATTTACTTTAAATTATAATAACAACAATTATAATTGCAGAAAACAAAAGTAAATGACCCAGAAAGATTTTGTTAACGAGGAAACCGCAAATGTAGAAAAACCCCGGGACCTAGTCCAAAATTGAATACTCTCAGAATTAAGTTGTTATACAAAATCACACCAATTTCGTATAATTGAGACCAAGAAAATAAACCTATAGTTCACCTAGTTTCTTCAGTATCACTGCGCTTCCGACATTCGATAAGTGCACGCACTAGAATAATTCCTTTGGTTCGTATTCCAAACAGTAAAGGAACAACAAATCTGTTTGGTAACAACTGATGGGCACCTAATATTACATACATTCTTATCATTTTGTAGGTGTTTATGGTATTTTGTTGCACTAATTGCTTGTATTCATGCCAAATTATGTATTTTGTAGTTCTTGTTCGTTGCGAGTAAAATGTGTGGCAATTGTCCTGACTTTTGTTTTGTAATGCTATGGGAATGAAAAGAATGATTTGAACATGTGTTATGAAGGAACTGGAGCTACAATGCCCTGTAAAGATAAATGTCAAGTTAGCTTTAAGGAGATACGTGCAATGGAGAAGGCAGTTGGGGTGCGAGTGATTTTTGAAGAGAATGAAACTAGTAGTGGACAAGAAGTGCAAAAAAGAAGAAATCAATGGGCCGAAATTCAGAACTCAGATTGCATGGAGAAGCAAACTCAAGACCAAGGTCTTATCTTGCATACCAAAATGAGGTATTCATGCTTTACACCTGAGTACATCACACGTTTCCTTTCCCGATCTTACACATGAGAAACAAACTTCTTCTTCCCCCAATTCAGTCGACTTATCATTTATGTCTCCCATCCTTCTGCCGGCTTATCAAATCAGTTCATCTCATATTCTCTCAGATTATCAATCCATTACCTTCACATCCCAATTTCCACACAATGTCGGCATAAAACTCAAACCCATACCTTTATCACCACTTCTACCCTTTCAGACAAGTTGCTTATCTTTTAAGTTATAACCATAGGATTTGACTCATACAATTAGGAAGCTAGGGATTTGATTTTGTTACTCTCTGAAAACATCAGTAACAACAACGTGCAATCGACGAAAATAGGGTAGCTGTGATGATTAAGCAAATGATAGTTAGGTCTGAGTTCAAAGAGCGATAATATTAGTCAAATGGATGAAGATAAGTGTAGTGGCGGTGCATGAATGAAGAGTCTAACAAAGTGGTGAGTTTCGAGAAAAAAATCCCCAAATATTATAATGTTTTTGTTGAGAATAGGGATTGAAATTTGGGGGAGAAATTTTTGTATAAATAGGGGTTGTTATGTTGTAATTGGGGGTATGTAGGGAGTGAGGTTGGAAGTATTCTAAATAGTTTCTTATGTTCTGAGTGCTCTTGAGAAATCAGTTGAAAAAGAATAGAGTTCAATAACTTCAATGGGTTTATTTATATTTGAATTCTATTTGTCTCTTGTTCTCACTATGTTCAAAATTCTTAGCTAGGGCATATACGAAGCCCTTAACTTACTACTAGAAGATTCATGTTTTCGATATTGTTCTTGTTCTGCTTTACTGAGTTAGGAGATGTTTAACTTTTGAGCTACAATGTATTACTTTCACCTAGTATATCATGTATCCTAAGTTGTTAGAACACCTGTATATTATTGCATCAACTTGTGTTTAATTGATACCTTTAATATTTGATTAGTTTTGATGTAAGAAGACATCTAATACTAGGGATTAATGTTGTAGTTGATGTTAAACTATCCATCTGTGAAACCCCTTTGGAAAGGCAAAAGACTCGTATCTTCACCGCTGATTCGTTATAAGGGAAAATAACAATTTCAGTAGTTGAATTTCTAGTAGAGGTTAAGTGGTGGACTCAACTTCCCTAGTGACTCTTAGTTGACTGTTTTTAATTCTCATTGTATCCATATTTCCCTTTCACATTTCTAGTTTGATCTTTGTCAACATCTATTCGTTTCGAAAAACCCTTTGATTTGAGTTAGTAAAGTAAGGCTTTGAATTCAATTTCGCACTGCCCTAGTCTATGTGGGTTCAACCCGTATTTGCCATGTTTACATTGTTGACATGTGCACTTGAGGTTAGTATAATTGTAGATTTATAAATCCTACCAACAACTCTATTCAATCTCAGTGATATGAGTTAGACAAAGGCTCTTCTGTTTAATCCAATAAACTCCTTTGTCGGGTTTAGATCTATCTATCCAACAACTACCAAAGTAGCCGAGTTTATATTTTGCAATCAATAATATGATCTACCAAGATACTAAATATTGATGCCGATCTACGCAACTAATCAATCAAATCTATCAAAGATAAACCGATTATAGTTGGATCCCAACCGATCAAGTTTTGTGCACACCAAAGATTATGAAACCAAATAAGAAATCTTATTCGTCTTTAGATCTTCTTAAATTTTCAATAAACACCTGCATACCACAACTTGAATCTCTTGTGATCAATCATACACAGAACAGAGTATGTTAACAATGGATTATCACTAGACGTATTTAGATCTACAAACAGTTCTAAAGATCCCGTCGACACTTCGATCTAGTTTGAGTGAATCTTATATCAGAAGAGAATATTCTCAAGAATAAATAAACAAGGTGCAATCAAAGTTAAACAACCATCAGTCAATCAAATCAAATCGAAAACTAATAATATTGCAATTATCTAGTTTCCCACCAACGTTACTTGTAGAGCTTCTTTGAAAAAGCGGGTGTCTAACAACCTCACCAAATATTTTTATAAGCAATCTGTATAGACTAACTCGAATATACTTTTAAGATAATCAACTAGACAGTCAGACTCAATCTTAATAAAAAGTATTCCAAGGAGTTAATATATTTATCCCTCGATTTGATCTATACTCAAACAAATAGAAATTTGTGAGTCTTTATCAAATACAAGAGATCTAAACTTGGATAGTACCAAAGACCAATATCCAAGGATCAATCAATTTCCAATCAACAACCAAAGGTTGGATTTCATAATTGATCGATACAACACACAACCTGTGATATTTCAATTATATAACAAAATATAATGGGGAATATAAATAACACAGACACCAGAAATTTTGTTAACGAGGAAACCACAAATGCAAAAAAAACCCGGGACCTAGTCCAGATTGAACACCACACTATATTAAGCCTCTACAGATACTAGCCTACTATAAACTCACTTCGGTCTGGACTGTAGTTGATCCCTAATCAATATCACACTGATTCAAGGTATAGTTGATCTCCTTACGTCTATGATCCCAGCATGATACTATGCACCTGATTCCCTTAGATGATCTCACCTACAACCGAGAGTTACTATGACCCAAAGTCGAAGACTTTAATAAACAAATTTGTATCACACAGAAAAGTCTACGATAATAGATAAATCTGTCTCCCACAGATAAACCTACGAGTTTTGTTTTGTCTTTTGATAAAATCAAGGTGAACAAGAACTAATCAATAACTCGGACTTATATTCCCGAAGAACAACCTAGAATTATTGATCACCTCACAATAATCTAAATCGTATGGTAGCGAAACTAGATATTGCGGAATCACAAACGATGGGACGAAGGTGTTTGTGATTTCTTTTTATCTTGACCTATTGTATATATAATCTCAAGCCAATTATTCAATTGAACTCGTATAATAAAAAATGGCAAGATCAGATCGCTCAACTACAAGAGAAGTAGTTTCAACTGGCTTCATAATCCCAATGAAGTCTTTAAGTCGTTAACCGACAAGGTCTCGAGAAAAAACCTACGGTTAAAGGAGAATTGAATATAGCAAAACCAACTAGTATCACACAGGAGGTGTGGGGATTATTTTTTCCAGTTGCTAGATGTCTCCTTTATATAGTTTTCAAATCAGGGTTTGCAATCTAAGTTACCTTGGTAACAAGGCATTCAATGTTCACCGTTAGATGAAAAACCTGATTTATCCAAGCTAATATCTTTCAACCGTTAGATCGAAACTTAGCTTGTCACACACAAATAAAATGTATTTCATTTGTGTTTGAGTAACCATACCTAAACGTGTACATTTGGTTGGTTCACAAATAGTTAACCAATGGTTAGCTATATGAGCACTTTCATATCAGCCATATTCGTCTTCTTCACAACCAGTTCAAATGACTCAAAAGAACTAGTTGAAGAGTTGTTCAATTGCTTAGATCTTTATACATAGACACAATTGAAACAAAATCGGTTTGATTCACTCGAATCAACTCATGAACAATATAGCCACGGTTTGCAAAGATTGCATTCCTTATTGATTTATTGTTTAAGTTCCCGAGCTTACCGATTTGAGAAATATAACCAGCTTGGGTACGCGTACGGGTATGCGTACCTTAGCTACCGGATTTGAGTTTACAAACTCAGCAGAAATATTCGGTTCGAAAACTTCCGTGGGTATGCGTACCTAAGGTTACTGGTTTGACAGTTTGCAAACTTACAAACTCAGCAGAAATTTTCGGTTCGAAAACTTCCGTCAGTACGCGTACCTAACCTATCTTCTTCACCAATACCTCATGCACACATATGCACGCACTTGGTTTCCGGTACATGGACTTATACACTAATGTCTGAACACACTATATATGATTATATCCATATATGGTTACGTAATCCCAACTCTATATTTCAATCATTGAAATATTCTTCTATAATGTTATAACAATCGTTATTCACGACTATCATCATCAAAGCTATTTTCAAGATTAATGGAAAGGTCATCATGACTTTCGTCACGGGTAAAAATGAAAAGTGATTAAAGCAAAAGCTTACCAACATATATTTCCAGAAAAAGATAGGCGAGTAAACTCGGCTCAAAATAAAAAAATTGTATGTATGAAAACTATCATACTTATACGACTGTTGTCTCAAGAGTGGGAGATAGATAGACTTTTGAGTGATAGATAAGTTCAATTCTACACATACATTTTGGTCAGATGAAGTTCCACTGGTTCCTTAAGTAGTTCTTCGTCTTTGTAAGATAATCTCCATGGAGTCTGGAGCTCAACTATACTAACTATCCTAGACCGAGACTTAGTCATAAGTAAACTAGAAATCAAGACGTATAGTTTTGATCACTAATATTGACAAACATGCTTGAGATAAAAACACATGTGAGTTCTACCGAGCAATGCTCTAACAATCTCCCCCTTTGTAAATTTTAGTGACAAAAATATCAATACATATGGATTATAAAATAGATAAGACTTTGTAGCATCTCGTCTGCATGCTTGATCTCCTTAGTGCTTCAATATTACTCGAAAACTTCATCTTTTCCAAGTACTCCCATGATTCCATAGATGTTCAGTTCAGCATCATAGTTGTTGAAGATCCGTAGACATAAAAATGAGAAAACAAAAGCTTTCGATCATTGTTATACAGTGTCGTAGTATTATTACACAACATCAAAGTTCTTATATCACAACCTTGACAACAATACTATGGTGATATGTATCACTCCCCATTAGTCAATACTTTCGTCTCAACACGAAAAACCACCCCTCCTTACATAATGATCCGAAAACCATATGTATTTGTAGTGTGAACTACATATTAATTCTCCCCCGTTTTTGTCAATAAAATTGGCAAAGATACGAAAATGGGATCCTAGTGAAATTTCCACAGAGACGTTTCAAGACCAAAGAAAATGACATACCAACTTTTTTTAGATGCAACCATAAAGCCGAAGATAAATGCATTCATCAAGGAGTTTATAAAGATACAAGATAACCCCTAAAAATTCCATAGCCGCACTCCCTACAAAGATATGGAAATTAAGCGCAATTTCAAAAGAATTCTCCCCTGTTTGATGTCATTTTCGAAAGAACGACAAGAGCGACCTTACTTTTATGAGGAAAAAAAGGATTTCTTTGGACACCTAAAACCACAACAAATAATTTTGTATCCAAAATTCTGAATTAAACTAACCACAAGAGAACCCATGATTAATTTAATCGGAATACACAACCAAAATAACCACAAATGAATCTACGATTAGTTTAGTTGGAAATTCTCACACAAGAAGACTTATGGAGCTACACAGTATATACAAAAAATATGGATCAGGGAAGATCAATACTGTGAAATAAACAAGGATTCATCCTATTTTCCATCACTGTTTTCACAATGACATACAATAGACAGAATCCTCGTAAACAAAAGATTTTAACCTATCTTCCATCAATGAATGACATAATAGGCTTAACTTTTGTTTGTCAAAAGGTCATTCCGAGTTTGGACGAAGAAATTAAGGCCAACACAAGTTTACCGAATATCGACGTTAAGTATGCATACATGTTTGCAAACGAATTTTCATGACCTGGGGAGTATGCAAACGGGTATGTGTACTTAAACCCCTGGATTTTGATTTTAAATGATGTTATGCATACTTGGTAGGTGTACCATGGAGTCCAAACATCCCGAACTACTATTTTCAAACCTAACCGTTTAAGAACATTAAACACAGATCAAGTTAGGAAGAAAATAACAATAAGTAAGTGTTGATGGTGGATTTCTATTTAAAGGCTAAAATTGTAAAAAGCCAATTTTTGTAAGATGACGTCCTGCAAAGGATAAAGCCTTCAGGAGATGAATACTTCTCGCCATATTAATTCATTGGAGCATGTGCAACCATCCCTGAGAATTAAAACATACCCAGAACGGATCATGTATCAACCATCCCGGTTTTGTGTAGGTATACATCATTACTATTAATGCTTTAATTAAAGCCTTGTATTCGACATGAAAAAACCCGTAGGCTACCTGACGTCATGTTATACTAGCCTCGTCGAACGCATGCAAGACTACCCATGTTAGTCTCACTTGCTGAAAACAAACCCAAAAATATATTTCATCCGTCCAACTTCGCAGGCATAGATGGAGGGTGTAGATATATATTCAGGGGGTCCTGAGCATGCTATCATGATCACCTCAGACCCACCTTCATACATGACCAAAAGGTCAAGACCAACTACAGTTGGTCCTTCCAAAACATGCGCTCAAAGTGAACATGACGCACGGCTAGGGTTCCTTTTAATCGTGAATGTCCAACTTCGCAGGCATAGTTGGACGGCTTAGATTATACCCTAAAACAAGTAGTGAAGTGATGGTACACCATTGGAGGTCCCACTTTCTACCTACATGACCGACTCCATTATAGGCAAGCCGTGGTGCAAGAAACGATTGCCCAAACAAGGCTAGATTAACGCCTTATGTAGGTTGAGAAGATCCAAAACGATCACGACCATCCGACTTCGCAGGCATAGTTGGATGGCTTAGATTGCGCCCAGGGTCATAGAGCAAGCATGTACATGCTCACTATCGACCCAAAATGTTGCATACATGGTCGGTCTCCCCAAAGGAGGTGCACGCAACCCAAAACTGATCGCCCAAAGTGGCCGGTCCAAAATCCTAATTAGGGTTTGCGGTGTAGAAACATCTCGAGCGTCCATCTTCGCAGGCTTGGATGGAAGGCCAAGATGGAGACTTAGAGCGAACCGAGCATGCTAGCCTGACCACCGTGGGCCCGAATTCATGCCTATCCAGTTGTCCAAGGTCAGTGATAGACGAGTACCTCGGTACGCGCTCCCAAAGGTAACATGTCACGGCCCTTCCATAAGTTCTAATCTCGACCACTCGTCTTTGCCACCTGAGTCGAGTGGCTTAGATCGAATCTTTGCGAGTCAAGAAGGCATGTACGTGAGCACCATTGTACCACCTCCACGCAGGGCTGATCGGTTCCTCAATTGGAACTCTCTAAGCATGCAAACGTTTGGGCCGAAAGAGGCAGCATGCGCGCCTCCCATCCAACGATCGCAAGCAAGGCTATGAGCCATCTCGTCCGTCCAACTTTGGAAGCTTGGACGAATGACTTAGGGTGCGAATCAACCAGCAAACAAGGTATCACCATGACCACTATCTGTCACTCTTCTTCACAGGGTAACCGGCCAAGGCATGGCCTGTCTATACAGCCTCCAAACGGTCACCTGAAGATGGATGCATGCGATGTTATACCAAGTTCACGGTTCACCCTGCACTATTTTTTGTGGGTCCCGCGATCCACACACTCGAGATATTAATCACGTCACAACTGGGGGATACAAACTGGGGTATTGGTCTGGCGGTTTACAGCGTGCAGCGTGCAACACGCCATTACAAGATCGTGTCAGGGAAACATGGGCAGTTAGCGATGATAGGAGAAGTGGGCAAGCAACCGTGTGGCACTAACACATAACTCCACTTCCTCCATCACTCCACTTCCTCCACTTTCCCACGAGATATGTAATGAAGGCTTATCGACTTGTATAAATAGGTTCTCCTCCCTATTTCCAAAAACAGAGGTCCGAACAACACAGAAAACCAAGTGTTAATACCATCGTATTCAACACCCAGAGCCTGCCTGCAACATTCGCTAGCCTGCTCAACCTTCTGTTAACTGATGGAGTTTTACAAGTGGTAAGTATAGGGTTTGATTCTCGGACTTTTTTAAAGATTCGGTTTTAGACAAAAAGATGATTTTTTATAAAACTTGTAAAATAATGGAAATGCTAAAAATGAATTTTGTGTTTAAGTAAAAGAGTCTAGGATGTCAAGATTCCATCACTACTACACATACTAAGTGATTATAACTATTCCCTATAACATTCTCCCAAAATTACTCAAGAAGATTTAGGACAAATAATACGTCTCGGAAAATAAATCTTTTCAAGCAATTATTTTTCTCAAAAAATTAATAATCTTCTTCACTATAAAATGCTAGGCTCTAACATAGAATATATAAATTAATTATCAAGCATTATAGGACACATGAAGAAAATTATTACCGTTACAAATCAAGAATAAGGACCAAGAGAGTTATTATAGAAAATAGTTAAAATATTTTAGCACACATAGTAGGATTTCTTCCCTAATCCTAGATAGAAATTTAGCTACTCATAATTAGAGTACTAACCAAAAATAAAGAAGAAGGAATGAAAGAAGAATATGTAGAAGGGGTGTGGGATGGAGAGGTGTGTAGAGATTGTGTGAGATATGGGATTGTGTGTGATATGGGATTGTGTGTATCCAATGGGGTTTGGGATGATCCCTATTTATACTAGGTGATGCCCAACCCTTTCTTTTATTTTCTCAATTTCTTTTTACTTTGTGGGTTGGGCACTCAAGAGTTAATGTTGCTTCTTTTTCTTTTAACTTCTTTCTTTTGTTCAGTGCGTTGGGCACTCAGTAATGGGTGGTCGGCATGAATTGGTGTTGCTTTTGCCCCATGTTCCTTTCTTCCCGTGCGCAAGTGCTGCATCACCAATTACATCAGCAATTGTCAATCACTGCTCCTCTCGGTTTCGTTTTCCTACCAAGCCACAGCATCAACCCACCATTCTTATTATTGTGCATGGCAGCACCTTCCGGCTATTGTCTACAGCTCGTCCTTTCATCTCCATGTTCTTACCATCGACCATCCTTCATTCCTCTCGGTTTTATGTTCGTCGTCTTCATGCATGGCAGCAACATCATTTATCACAGAAACCCAGTGTCGAACAATCACCAGCCACAACTCCATCGAGAACCAGCAGCTAACGCCTCCTTCATCGTCACTGCCATCAGCCAACAAACACCGGCAACACTTCCATGTTTTTTTTTCCCTGCCAATCCTCTACGAACGTTATACTCAGCTTGTTCTCACAATTCCAGCAGCTCGAGCTTTCCTCCATTTCTGCCATCGAACTTGCTGTTTCGTCTCCACCCAAGCCTTCACATTTCCTGGTTGAGAAACACCTACACTGAGCAGCATCATACTTATCACCGTTCGTAACTCGCTCTCACTGCCAACTTCTACTGCCAAACTCGAGTTGAACTTCACCATTCATGCAGCGCTGGTGATGGCTCCTTATCACATTCCTTCGAGCAGCAACATCATAGTTTCTTTCCAAGCTCAACCATAGCCTTATCGACTGCCACTGTTCACAGTTCCATAAAGAACTCCATCACAGCACCATTATCAAACCAAGCTCGACTCCATTAGCCTCTCTTTCACTGTCATTCTTTATTTCCGGCCATGCATGCCATTCCCCTTACCGAGCATCACCTAACTGCCATGAACATTGTTAGCAGCTTCATTATTGGCAGTATGCCCCCTCACCGAGCATCAACAGCTCTACAGCAACTCCATTGAGCTCCGTCAACGGTATCAACCATGACTGGTCGTGAAAGTGAAGAAGATGATGGCGGCCCCTTATCAGTATTGCAGGTGCCATTAACAATATTCGAATGTTTACAACCCCTTGAGTAACAGACCGGACTCCCTTTAGCACTTCCCTTGAACTGAATACCCCTTAACAGGAAGGTGTCCCTTAACGTACAGTGAGGGTGCCCCTTAACAAGATATGCACATTCAACTGTCAGTCCTGGAAGACTTTGTAGCATCTCGTCTGCATACTTGATCTCCTTAGTGCTTCAATATTACTCGAAAACTTCATCTTTTCCAAGTACTCCCATGATTCCATAGATGTTCAGTTCAGCATCATAGTTGTTGAAGATCCGTAGACATAACAATGAGAAAACAAAAGCTTTCGATCATTGTTATACAGTGTCGTAGTATTATTACACAACATCAAAGTTCTTATATCACAACCTTGACAACAATACTATGGTGATATGTATCACTCCCCATTAGTCAATACTTTCGTCTCAACACGAAAAACCACCGTTACAAATCAAGAATAAGGACCAAGAGAGTTATTATAGAAAATAGTTAAAATATTTTAGCACACATAGTAGGATTTCTTCCCTAATCCTAGATAGAAATTTAGCTACTCATAATTAGAGTACTAACCAAAAATAAAGAAGAAGGAATGAAAGAAGAATATGTAGAAGGGGTGTGGGATGGAGAGGTGTGTAGAGATTGTGTGAGATATGGGATTGTGTGTGATATGGGATTGTGTGTATCCAATGGGGTTTGGGATGATCCCTATTTATACTAGGTGATGCCCAACCCTTTCTTTTATTTTCTCAATTTCTTTTTACTTTGTGGGTTGGGCACTCAAGAGTGGATTGGGCACTCAAGACTGACAGTTTAATTCCAAGTTCATTCTTATTTTTCCCATAACTTCTTCATACGAACTCCGAATGACTCCGTTCTTTCGCCGTTGGCTTCCTCACTCTTAGCTAGCTTCTTTCATTGCACAACTATGCTCGAATTCACTTCTTTTTGGATTATTCACCTAATAACACACAAATAAGAGAAAACACGCGTAACACACAATAATCTGCAAGAAAACCATCAAATACTAGCATGGAATTAACACCAAATATATGTGAAATATGCACTTATCATTAACAAGTCATCAAATAGCCTTCACCTTCACACTCTCAACACTTTCTTCGCTTCCCTCCCTAAGATCAACCTCAAATCCTTCACCTGTGACCGAAACAAATCTGGAACGGCCGTGTCTTCGGTTTAGGCCAAAATTGTATAGATTATCTCTCGAATCAAAGTGCTCATCGTGCAGCACATTTGTTGAAGGTTTAAACTCACTTCTCATCCACACACACCCAAAATTACCTAAACAGGTAGACGTAGTTTTCTCCCACAAATAATTTAGCGACCACAGTGGGAGGTTAATCTCTCGGCTGCAGAACTCGAATCTTTAAAGGCTACCAGTTTTTATTCGACTTTGGAGAGGCATATCTTAGATTTTATTTGATTATCAATTCACTCTTCACCAAATCCCAGAAGTTCATCCCGAGATGTACTCCCGTTCGTTGAATCCTTCAGAAACCATGGATAATTCAAGTGTCATCGAAAATATGACCAGGATGCTGGAAGACGTCCTGGCAAATCAAGCAGGTATTTCCAGAAGGCAGAGTGAAACCTTCCATCTCTTGAACAACATATCGGCTCAATTACATGAGGGCTCTGCAAGAAGCTACCCGAGAAGTATCACTAATGATGCAAGAAATTCTGGTGGTCAGGTTTTTAGAAGAACTGGCGGAACACATGGCCCCAGAGAGCCCAGAGACCAACAAAACCTTTCATATGGAAACGGGAGCTTGAGACGGATCGACCAGCATGAATAATTACGATGCTTGCCGGATGAAAACAGAGAATCAACTGCATACGAAGCCTTGTTAGAAGATTTATACCTCAAGGCTCTTGCCAAAACTCAGAATAATACCCAACCCGTGCTGACTCTTCATCCAGGGGAAGAAACGCTAGAGGAAGGAGAAATCAATCAGAGAGCATATGAACGTAGGAGCTTGCAGCCTTCAAATCACCAGATCAACGACAATGCCATCGCCAGCGCAACATCCTCCATGTTTCAGCAGAATCTCCCGACCAAGAGGGCTGCGGATGCAGTGACATGTGACAACGCCTCAATTCCGTCTCCAAAGCGTGCTTCACACCGAAACCTAAGAGAAGAGCCACGACACACGCCGACGCAGGAAAGTTTAGACTCAAAAGATCCACGATTCCCGTTTCCCATAAGGAAGATTGTGGAGTTGTTGGAGATATGGGAACGTGATGGAGAAGTACAACTGCCGCCGGTGCGCCGTCCGCCCACCGATCAAGAGACAGCCAACCCGAGGTATTGTCATTACCATCGATTTCTCCATCACCCCACCAGCGAGTGCCACGCATTAAAACGCATTGTCCACGATAAGATAAATTCAGAGAAGCAATATTTCCCCTCAAAAAATTAGCACGCACTCTTTTGGGAGAGGGTATTCGGGAGTGCTCATTCTCATACACGGATTTCGAAAGACAAGTAAGTCCCAGCAAACATTACTGTAAGATAATTATATATCCTACTGGGGACTTGGCGTCCTACATATATGAACAGGATACTCAATGAGCAAGCGTCATACATGCTCACCACCCATCACCTTTCCCTTTCACACTGCGTTTTCAATTTCACATGACATGTATGATCACTCATAATATAAGATTCAGATTCTATTTTAGAATAATCTTTTCCAAAAGTCAAACATTCATAAAAGCATGTCGTAAATAAACCAGTCCAAGATTCAATCACCTATCAATTCAAAACCTAAAACCAAACTGTGTGAAAGGAAATCCTCATAATCACTCGAAAAGCATCTAAAGAGAAAACACAAGTAGACGGCATGAATACTTCAGGGAAAATCTTTCAGCAACACCTCATCCTTCTGAGCAAGAGCGGATTCTATCTTCCGGAGAACGGCTTGCTGATATTTCAACTCCTCGTCCAACCTACCAACCTTTTGTTTCTGACGAGCGACACATTCAGTGGAAAGCACCGTACCTTGCTTCTTCTGAATCTCCTGAATTGCATGAAACCCTTTGAAGAACCAAGGAGCATTGAAGTCATACTGCGTAAACACATCCAAGTGGCACTTCCAGTCTTCCATCACGTCTTCAGAAACATCACGACCAATTGCGACACTCATCTCCCGAATAGAGGGTAAGGCCTCCTGAACGCGATTTACCAAAGCAAGATGACTCTTCAGCTTCGTGGTGGTAGCAATGTGGCCATATTTCTTCCATATTGTGGTGTACAACTCCTCAAACTGGGCCGGCACGCTGAACCCTTCAACCAATACATGATCAGGACGTGGATTATCAAAGGTAAGGTCGAACATACCACCAGGAACGACTGCTAGCGACAACATATCTTTAGAAGGAACCATCGCAGTAGATGTCCCTTCCAAACTCCTCGAAGTGCTGTCTGGATTGCTGAAACGGCCTCATATACAAGCTCATTAAAATTACCGCTCTGAAAGGCATTCTCTTCAATCGATCTTGCACCATCTTCATCGTTGTATATGATAGGATCAGTGTTACTAGACTCATCTACATGAAGATCGATGTTTCCAGACTTCTCCGCATGAAGATCAGTGTTTCCAGACTGTTCTACATGAAGGTCATTATTACCAGGTTTCTCAGCATGAAGATTTCCAGACTTCCCGTTGCATCCACGCTCCTCATTATAAACTCGGGCCAGTGCGGCAAAGGCATTTTCTTCAGGAATCCTCTGATCACCAACAAGGATTAGTAAAAGCTGCTCATGGAAGTCGAAACTGAAAATTAAGCATAAAGAATTCAGAATACCTGCATATTGGAAGAGTTGAGAATTATTGGACTACATGCTTGCTTCTTTTTCTTGGACTTAAGATTGCAGTCGGTGGCATTAACCCTGTCTCGTTTCCCTAGAAGGGGTTTCAATCGCCTATGACCAGCCAAGACGTCATCAAGAGGTTTATCACGAAGGTCAGTTACCGTTTCGCTAGCAAATGATTTAAAAAGCAGTAATTGCCCCCTCCAAAAATCTTTGTAACCAGAAGTAGCTACTGGCTTTCTCCCCGGGGAAGGAAAAGGAAGTTTCATCTCCGGCGAGAAAACATCAACATCAAGGCATGATGACTTATGTTCTTCTTAAGGCGTTGCGGGACGACGAAATGGGACACCTTGATCAAAACCCATTTGGCGAGCGGCTCTATCAATATTATATGGAATAATGCTTAGCATGTCATCACAAAAAGAAGGAACATATCCTAGTATACAGCTCCGCAGGAAAACAACTTCTTCAGGGCTCATATCTCTCCCCTCAGGCGGCAGCTCAATGACAGGGACGATGGCGGAAGGATGAACCGGCCCCCAAGGACGAAAGTCTATGGCACTCACACTATCGAGAAAATATACAAGCCTCACCCCAGCTTTTGGACATCTATTATGCCTACGGAGTATTCTTGAATCACCATACAAGCTGGGGACTGAGGTTGTAGGAGTGGGAGCGTAATCCTTAAAGTGTTCCCACAAAAATTCCTGAAGAAAGGCGACGTGCACATATGTATCCACCTTCATGTACCCGTTGGAAATATACATCTCCTCCACTAAAGAATTCAGGTGACCATACAGAGAGCCTAGGAATAACGAAGCCAAAGGGAGAGTTATACCTTTGCCTATCTTAATGGCGAATACGATGATTTTCTTTCTAATAGTTTTCGTGCTGGAGCTGTCATCAAGAATATCTCTGGACAACCACAAGGACAATAATGCAGCTGTGCTAAGATCATCATTACCTTGCGTGGAAGACCATTCACCTACCCACCAAGTGTAGAAACATTTCGGCTTCTTCTCCAACTGATCGTATTCGTTCACCTTCTGAATTATAGCCTGATAGATGATGTCTTCGCCTTCAGACAGTTTGCAATTAAGACTGCCAGTGACATGAAGGCTCATTAATGTAGACACGATCTCAATAGTGATAGTCATTTCACCCCACGTGCATAAAGCTGTTTTCGTAGAAGGACGCCATCGAGCAGCAAAAGCGACCAAACCTGGGATATCCTTCTTGACATGAAGAATTGCATACGCCTTAATAGCATCAAGAATTCGCACCCTGGTTAAGTTGTCTCTAATCCCTTCATTACCCAACATGCGCCACATCCATCCTTCGTATGAGTCAAGTGGATTCTGACAAATTCTGAAGTCAATGGGGGAAGGTGGATATTCTTTCTTCTGGAGACAAAGCCTCATCACGCCTGCTAAAGACGATGGTAGACCCTCTTCATTTTCTGAACCGGTAATAAGGATTATATTATGTATGGGGTGCCTCCTAACGTTTGGAAAAGACTTGGTAAGCATTCCATCATTTATATTTGGCACATCTCTGAAAGAGTCGACACCTCCCTTCACAACATTATCCTCCGCGTTCATCATTAAGCAACTGCAATAAGATTGGAAGTGTTAGCATGTTTCCAAGGGGTCGTACAGCAATAAAATATTCTGATGATTCCCAACTTCGTTTTTAGGCACCTAATACGGATATTACATGGGATTGGGATGGTTCAAGCGTCCTCCAAACAAACTCAGTTGAGGGAAATTTACACTACCCTGTGTTCGATTATGAACTGGGAGAAACGGGTATGGAATCTAGTGTTATGTTCCATTCTCTTCATATGGAAGTTACCTACAACATATCAAAATTTCATGACAATCGGATGAAAGAGCAAGAAGGGGTGGCAAAAGCATCAGAATACACGCAACCTGAAAAAATTCTGAAAACCTCCTGGAAGTTTACTATTTCACGATTTTTATCCCATAAACATGTTCAAAATTCAAAAAGCTTCTTTGCTAAAGTTTGGAAATTTTCTGGGCTTGAGGATACATATGCGGACCGTCAAAATCCGAGTTTGTATGAGGATTCTACAACAATTTCGATAAACGCAAGCGCAAGAGTACCTCAAAAATCATGCAGGCGGGCACTAAAGTTTGCATACGCATCCCTAAAACTAAGCCAACACGACAACATATTTTCTACAGTTGGTTATCATGTCTACGAGTTCAAGGCAGCGGTTCTATCAAGCTACAACCTGGGTTTTGACATGCAAGGATAAAGGGAACGAACAACATGTTTATGCTTTCTTTTACTACGCAATCCTGGCATGTGGTAAAGGAATCAATTATGGTATGTCGCACCTACAATCCTCTCAAAGTTCAAAAGAAACACTACCTAAATAATTAGGGTTTGAAAAAAAAAATATTTGCACGTACCTGATTAACGGCGCCGGCGGCAGCGACTCCGGCAGCAACGGCGATGGCGGCAGCACGAGCAGAGAGCTGGACGTTCACAAAAAAAAAAAGAGAAATCGTGAAGGGAAAACAAAAAAGGGTTCTCCCTTTTATAGGCAAAAATTTGAAGAATTCTAATTAGAGAAGGATTCCTTTTTGCTTCCAAAAACCAAGAAGGGAAACCGGCCCACCCAAGGTTTCATGCCTGCGACGATGCGTTCACATGGACAATCACTAGCGGATGCCTTCCAAGGTTAGTTACCTTTATTTGTTTTACGTATATTTGTCACCATCTCATGCCTACCCTACAATAGTGTAACCATTGCATGCTAGGCAGGGGACTTAATGTTGATGGTGGATTTCTATTTAAAGGCTAAAATTGTAAAAAGATAATTTTTGTAAGTTGGCGTCCTGCAAAGGATAAAGCCTTCAGGCGATGAATACTTCTCGCCATATTGATTCATTGGAGCATGTGCAACCATCCCTGAGAATTAAAACATACCCAGAACGGAGCATATAGCAACCATCCCGGTTTTCTGTAGGTATACAACATTACTATTAATGCTTTAATTAAAGCCTTGTGTTCAACATGCAAACACCCGTAGGCTACCTGACGGCAGGTTATACTAGCCCCATCGAACGCATGCAAGACTACCCATGTTAGTCTCACTTGCTGAAAACAAACCCAAAAATATATCTCATCCGTCCAACTTCGCAGGCATAGATGGAGGGTGTAGATATAGATTCAGGGGGTCCTGAGCATGCTACCATGATCACCTCGGACCCACCTTCATACATGACCGAACGGTCAGGACCAACTATAGTTGGTCCTTCCAAAACGTGCGCTCAAAGTGAGCATGACGCACGGGTAGGGTTCCTTTTAATCGTGAACGTCCAACTTCGCAGGCATAGTTGGACGGCTTAGATTATACCCTAAAACAAGTAGTGAAGTGATGGTACACCATTGGAGGGCCCACTTTCTACCTACATGACCGACTCCCTCATAGGCAAGCCGTGGTGCAAGAAACGATTGCCAAAACAAGGCTAGATTAACGCCTTATGCAGGTTGAGAAGATCCAAAACGATCACGACCATCCGACTTCGCAGGCATAGTTGGATGGCTTAGATTGCACCCAGGGTCATAGATCAAGCATGTACATGCTCACTGTCGACCCAAGATGTTGCATACATGGTCGTCTCCCGAAAGGAGGAGCACGCAACCCAAAACCGATCGCCTAAAGTGGCCGGTCCAAAATCCTAATTAGGGTTTGCGGTGTAGAAACATCCCGAGCGTCCATCTTCGCAGGCTTGGATGGAAGTCCAAGATGGAGACTTAGAGCGAACCGAGCATGCTAGCCTGACCACCGTGGGCCCGACTTCATGCATAGCCGGTCGTATAAGGTCAGTGATATACGAGCACCTCGGTACGCGCGCCCAAAGGTAACATGTCACGGCCCTTCCATAAGTTCTAATCTCGACCACTCGTCTTTGCCACCTGAGTCGAGTGGCTTAGATCGAATCTTTGCGAGTCAAGCAGGCATGGGCGTGAGCACCATTGTACCGCCTCCACGCAGGGCTGATCGGTTCCTCCATTGGAACTCTCTAAGCATGCAAACGTTTGGGCCGAAAGAGGCAGCATGCGCGCCTCCCATCCAACGATCGCAAGCAAGGCTATGATCCATCTCGTCCGTCCAACTTTGCAAGATTGGACGAATGACTTAGGGTGCGAATCAACCAGCAAACAAGGTATCACCATGACCACCATCTGTCACTCTTCTTCACAGGGTAACCGGCCAAGGCATGGCCTGTCTATACAGCCTCCAAACGGTCACCTGAAGATGGCTGCATGCGATGTTATACCAAGTTCACGGTTCACCCTGCACTATTTTCTGTGGGTCCCGCGATCCACACACTCGAGACATTAATCACGTCACAACTGGGGGATACAAACTCGGGTATTGGTCTGGCGGTTTACAGCGTGCAGCGTGCAAAACGCCATTACAAGATCGTGTCAGGGAAACATGGGCGGTTAGCGATGATAGGAGAAGTGGGCAAGCAACCGTGTGCACTAACACACAACTCCACTTCCTCCATCACTCCACTTCCTCCACTTTCCCACGAGAGACGTAATGAAGGCTTATCGACTTGTATAAATAGGTTCTCCTCCCTATTTCCAAAAACAGAGGTCCGAAAAACACAGAAAACCAAGTGTTAATACCATCGTATTCAACACCCAGAGCCTGCCTGCAACATTCGCTAGCCTGCTCAACCTTCTGTTAACAAGTCATCAAATAGCCTTCACCTTCACACTCTCTAAACTTTCTTCGCTTCCCTCCCTAATATCAACCTCACATCCTTCACCTGTGACCGAAACAAATCTGGAATGACCGTGTCTTCGGTTTAGGCTAGAATTGTATAGATTATCTCTCGAATCAAAGTGCTCATCGTGCAGCACATTTGTTGAAGGTTTAAACTCACTTCTCATCCACACACACACCCAAAATTACCTAAACCGGAAGAAGTAGTTTTCTCCCACAAACAGTAAGGTACACGGATCATTATAAGTACTCTAAGAAAATAAAAACACAAATATTGCTCAGGTTTATAGACATACCTTCTTAGAAGAATCCAATTGAATTATATGTCCTTACCGAACATAATCTGTGTGCCCCAATTCTCGTGCTTCCCTCACCGTATAAAAAGTAGGGAATTCCTTGGTGAGGATGCACTTACAACACAATCAAGTTGTGTTGAGGTGAACAATATCTTGCTCACCACAAGTGACTTTTGGATTATCATGAAAGAGATCTCTTTTAGAACCTTTCACATTCAAATCCATCTTTCTAAAGAACTTTTTAAGTTCCAACATCATAGATATTTCCTACTCCATAGTCATGGAATTTTCTGGGAGATCACTCCTTTTCACACTCAAAACATCATCGAATTTCTTTGGTATCCACTTCTGAGTGCGTTTAGGAAAAATCTCCCATTACTCTCTTCTAGATTTCTCGAAAGAAAATTTGATTGACTATTCTTTTGCAAGTTAGTCTTTCTCTAATTGGGAGCATTGGATCTTGTCTTTGCATTTACGAAGTTATCCTTTTGATAACCATACGCGATTGTGAAAAGGATTCATATGATATTTATAGGCAAATCTAGGTTGATCACAGCACTGATTCCTTTTCCTAAAGATTGGACAGTTACAACATGTAACGTTAAGGGGATTAGTCTTAACATATCATCTTGGTTTCACAACTTCTTGTGATGCCCAAACAAGAACATCATGAAATTTCTCATTCCTTGTACGGAAATGACATCTCTTTCCAGGTGGCCTTTATTTCCACAATAATGGCAAACATAAGGAATGTTCTTACCTCGATCCGTGTGTGCTGACTTTGGAGGTTGATATACTTTGCTCTTTTGAACCTTAACTTCCGGTGAAGGTATTTCACTTTTACCATTAGTGGAAACCTTTTGTTGAGAAGAATCACTAGACTTGACAAATTTTACCTCTTTGCTAATACTTGGAACATATATTCCCTTATAGCCCAATCCTCATGTATCACGATGATATTTACTTGCTCCTAGCATAGTGGATAATTTTCTTGAACTAGTATTTAACTTTTTCAAGTCATCTTCCAACATCTTGATTTTATCGAGAGCAGCAGCTAAATCAGCCTCAAGGCGTTTTTCTCGAGCGAGAAAAGCGCTTTCTCTGTCATCAAAACTTGCTTGCTGAGAGTTAATCCTTTATTAAGTTTTTACAAGTTTCTCTTCTAATAAGAAGTATTTTTGATATACACGATCACATTCAAGTGACTTTCTACTCAGGTTTTCCTCGGTATCTTTGAGGACTGATTTGCAAGAGCGATTCCGACCATAAAGACCACCGTAGATCCTTTTCAATTTCTTGTTTTCTCAACATATATGAGTCAGAAGAGATGTGATATGAGAAGTTGTAATATTCTTAATTTTTAACGAATCCAAAAACTTATCATACTCTAAGACTTCCTCATCAACATCTCTATCAATATCTGGATCACCTTCATTAGAAAGTTCATCCAATTGTTCTTCTAGGAGTGTTTCCCAATCAACCGTTTTTACATCAAGAGAATGTTTAGATATTAACTTAGATGTGACAGTTCTCTCAGGTGAATCCAAGATTTCAGAATCATCTGGTAATTTCTGAACTTGTACGTTATTAGAGATAGGCACGTCCATAATCAGATCGCTACAAACACAGACTTATAAGGTCTTTAACGTGTTTGCCTGCTCTGATACCAATTGAAAAAGCGGGGGTCTAATATCACGAACCTAATATTGTAGATGTATTAGTCTTATCTTTCTGTGTGGTAGACCTTATCCTTTTTCTGTCTGACTTAATCCATATTCACATGCATGACGTGAATACAATGGATAGCATATAATATTCTTTCTTGTGGTTGTAAAGACAGTCAATTATTGTGTAATGAAACTTATTCTCCTCCACTCATTCTTCTTCCTTCTGAAACTCTAGTCTTCTTCTTCTTCCTTCGACTCCTCCTTCTCTGTTGCTGCTTCTTCTTTCTTGCTAACAACCTCTCTTCATTCTGGTTTATTATTCATTTCTTTTACTTGAATAGAACTTTCCCTGACTAGCTTGAATAATTATAGTAAGTTCACTATAAGTGGTATCAGAGCAGTTGATTCTCAGACTACTTCCATGGCGAACAAAGAAGCGATCCATGAAATTAACAAAACGATTGACGAGCCAGCTAAATCATAAAAAGAGTATAGTCAAAGGCAAGATGAGTTAGCTCTAACATGTTGATCTACTCAAGAAAGCTGATCTGAATCATTAACAACCATCCATAAGGTATCTTCAATCCATCCGTGAGGTGTTTAGAGAATGTAAAGATGAACAAGTGAGAAGGCCTACTGAAAACGTACCACCACCAGAAGGTTCCAATGGAGTTCTGGGACCTCGTCCGGTCATAAATTCAATACCAATAAATGGTGAGTCTAATGATTCGCATAGTCATACAAATAATTCTCATATACATACTCCTGAAAATCAGTATCATCATTCTAAACCCAAAGTGAGTTTCCAAAATTTGATGGCTATAATCCTAGATCTTGGATTCAAAAATGTAAGAAGTACTTTCTCATACACTTTGTGGGAAAGGAACAAAAGGTTCATCTAGATTCATTATATTTAGAAGGAAGAGATGATGTTTGATATTAAGATTATCAAGAAGGGAAACCTGAAGTTACATGGGAGGAATTCATCCTAGCTGTGAGTAACAGATTTCAGTAGTTAGGACATGATGATATTGTTGGTGAATTTAACAAGTTATCTCAAGTAGGTACTGTGTTAGATTATCAGGAATTGTTTGAAGAACTCAAGGCACTTATGCTAGCTAAAAATCGACATCTAACAGAAGAATACTTTACTTCCATTTTCATAAGTGGCCTCAAGGAAGAGTTACGTATGCATGTGTTAATGTTTTCTCCAAAGAATTTATCTCATGTTATTTACTTGGCTTGAATGAAAGAGGCATTACTGGATATCTCTTTCAAGAAGAATAAAAACACAATTAAGACCCCCTCTCATTATATCCAAAACTCCAATACCAACAAGAGTTTCTCTCCTTCTGTTACTAGTCGAAGATTACCAAGAACTTCCACAAATAACTCATCCAGTTCTCAATCATCAAATCCTCCAATTAGAAGATTAACATATGCTGAGATGAAAGCTAGAATATACAAAGGACTATGTTATAACTGTGATGAAGTTTTCTCCTTGGGACATAAATGTGTTAAACATCAAATATACATGCTAGCTGCAGAATAGGAGAATACACAATATTCTTCTGAAGAGTCTCCATCTGACACAGTTCAACCTCCAGAATTGGAGGAGGAAGTTGAGATCTCTGTGCATGCCTTGTAAGGTAATGTTTCTCATAACACCATTAAGATTCAAGGCCTCTGTAAGAAAAAGAAAAAAAGAGTTAACTATACTCATTGATAGTGGTAGTACACATAGTTTCTTAGACACTGAGGTTGCTAAATTGTGTGGAGTATATATAGAGCCAACTGTAGCTTTACATGTTGTATCAGATGGAAATAAGCTAGTCAGTGATGATAAGTGCCCTGCATTTAACTAGCAAATGCAAGTTTATCTTTTTCAGTATGATTTGAGATTACTCAAACTGGGAGGTTATGATATGGTATTAGGAGTAGATTGGATGAAAGAAGTGAGTCATATAATCTTTGACTTCAACAAATTGTCAGTTACTTTTACCAAGGAAGGTCAACAAGTGGTTCTACAAGGCACAAAGGACACAATGACATAGATCTCTAGCTCAGCTTTACACAAACTCCTCAAGAAGAATAAACATGGCATGGTTGGGAATTTCTATTACATATTATCTATTCATGAGGATTCACCCATCTTTCCTCAAATTTCTGAATTACTCAATGAATACCGTCAAACCTTCAAAGAACTAACAACCTTGCCACCTCAAAGAATCCATGATCACCATATTCCATTTAAACCTCTATCTTCACCACCAAACCAAAGACCATACAGGATTCCTTATGTCCAGAAATAAGTGGTAGAGAAACTGGTTGAAGAAATGTTATCTACAGGGGTCATTCATCCAAGCTATAGTCCATTCTCTTCCCCTATCATACTTGTCAAGAAGAAGGATGGTAGCTGGAGGTTTTGTGTGGATTACAGGAAATCAAATGATATTAGTGTCAAGGATAAGTACTCCATTCCAATTATAGAGGAGTTGTTAGATGAACTTAAAGGATCCAAGGTTTTCAGCAAGGTTGATCTCAGGGTTGTCTATCACCAAATTAGAGTTCATCTTGGTGATATTCATAAAACTTCTTTTAGAACTCACCAAGGGCATTTTGAATTCTTAGTCATGCCTTTTGGCTTAACCAATGTTCCAGCTTATTTTCAGTCTCTCATGAATGATATGTTCAAGCCATATTTAAGGAAGTTTATTTTGGTATTCTTTGATGATATTCTTATTTACAGTCCTGATATGGATTCCCATTTACAACACCTCATAACAACTTTATCTCTCCTACAAGAACATTCACTCTTTGCTAAGATGAGCAAGTGTTCTTTTGGACAGACACAAGTGGAATACTCAGGCCATATTATTAGTGCACAAGGAGTTGCAACTGATCCATCCAAAATTAAGTGCATGCTCCAATGGCCAACTCCAAGTAACATTAAATATTTGAGAGGGTTTCTTGGATTGACTGGATACTATAGAAAGTTTGTGCAGCACTATGGGTTTATTAGTAAGCCACTAACTAAGTTACTCAAAAAGAATAACTTACAATGGAACTATGCAGCTCAAGAAGCATTTGAACATCTAAAGAGAGCCATGGCAACACCTTTTGAAGTGGAAATAGATTCTTCTGATGTGGGAGTGGGGGAAGTTCTCATGCAGTGTAAGCAACCAATAGCTTATTTCAGTAAAAGCATGGGTATCAGGTTCTTGGCTTACTCAACTTATGATAAGGAGTTACTAGACATAGTTTTGGCAGTTACTAAATGGAGATCTTATCTGCTAAAAAATAAGTTCACAATATACACAGACCATCAAAGCATTAAGTTCTTCATGAAGCAAAGACTTCACTCCATACTTCAGCAGAAATGCTTGTCTAAATTACTAGGTTATGAATATGAACTAGTGTACAAGAAAGGAGCAGAGAATAAAGTAGCATATGCCTTGTCCAAAGTTCATGCTCAACCTACTTCCACCTGCCAAGTTATATCTGAAGTTCAACCAACATGGTTAACTGAGGTGATTTCTAGTTATGATGGATATGATCATGCTAAGACTGTTATACAAAAACTTCTTATTTCTTCAAGCAGTGTACTTCATTATTCTTACTCTCAAGGACTACTAGAATTCAAAGGAAGGACTTATGTGGGTTCAACTGGTGAGTTAAGGAAGCAAATTATTACTATTGTTCACTCTTCATCCATTAGAGGGCATTCTGGCACTCAAGCAAGTTATCAGAGAGCTAAATCCTTCTTTTATTGGGGTAATATGAAGAAGGATGTCTTTAAATTTGTGGCAGAATGTGACATATGTCAACAACATAAGGGATTTAATACACTACCAGGTGGACTGTTACAACCCTTGCAAATTCCAGACCAGGCATGGAAACACATTAGCATGGACTTGATTTATGGGTTGCCTAAGTCTGAAGGCAAAGAAGTTATCATGGTTATAGTAGACAGGTTTACAAAATACTGCCATTTTATTGCTATGAGCCACCCTTATACAACACAATATGTTTCCAAGATGTTCCTTGACCACATTTATAAACTCCATGGTCTTCCTCAAATTATTGTGTCTGATAGATATAGTGTGTTCTTGAGCAGTTTTTGGCAGGATTTATTTAAGAAGCTGGGTACTACTCTTCATCTTAGCACAGCATATCATCCCCAGACAGATGGAAAAATTGAGAGAGTTAATTCTTACTTGGAGTCTTACTTGAGATGCATGACTAGTTACATGCCAACTAAATGGGTCAGTTGGTTAGCCCTGGCAGAGTGGTTGTTCAACTCTACTTATCACACCAGCTTGCATTTAACCCCATTCCAATCACTTTATAGTTACTCACCACCAAAATATGGGTTGATTTCTTATCCTCCTGCTACTAATGTTAAAGTGGATGACTGCTTACAGCAAAGACATGCTATGAATATTCTTCTCAAGTCCACATTGGAGGAAGCACAACACAGAATGAAACAACAAGCTGATAAAAAGAGGATAGAATGACAGTTTCAAGTGGGAGATTGGGTTTATATTAGGCTCCAACCTTACAGACAATCTTCAGTTTAGTTAAGGAGAAACCTCAAGTTGGCTGCAAATTTTTTTGGTCCATATCAGATCATTGCCAAGGTTGGAGAGGTAGCTTATAAACTTCAGTTGCTAGCATCTTCTAGAATTCACCCTATCTTTCATGTATCTCAGCTCAAGCTCAAGGTAGGCCAAACTGTTATCCCTCAAACTGTTTTGCCAACTTTGGATAGTGAAGGGTGCATGAAGATTTCTCCACTGCACATACTGAGTTCCAGGATGATAAAAAGGAACAATCAAACAATATCTCAGGTGTTGGTTCATTGGTCTCACTTTACTGTGGAGGATGCTACTTGGGAAGATACAACTGTTATGAAGCAAAACTTTCCTAAGCTGATCCTTGAGGCCAAGGATCCTTTGGAGCAGTTGGAAGTTGTCATGAACCTAAGCTTGTATGTGTATTAGTCTTATCTTTCTGTGTGGTAGCCCTTATCCTTTTTCTATCTTCCTTAAGCCATATTCACATGCATGACGTGAATACGATGGCTAGAATATAATGTTCTTTCTTGTGGTTGTAAAGACAGTCAATTATTGTGTAATGAAACTTATTCTCCTCCACTCATTCTTCTTCCTTTTGAAACTATAGTCTTCTTCTTCTTCCTTTGACTCCTCCCTCTCTACTGCTGCTTCTTCTTTCTTGCCAACAACCTCTCTTCATTCTGGTTTATTCTTCATTTATTTCACTTGAATATAACTTGCCCTAACTAGCTTGAGAAATTATAGTAAGTTCACTACATCTAACAACCTCACCCAATATTTCGATTAACAATCTATGTGGACTAAGTCGAATATACTTTTAAGATAATCAACTAGACAATCAGACTCAATCTTAATAAAAAGTATATCAATGAGTTAATATCTCTGTCTCTCGATTTGATCTATACTCAAATAAATAAAAATCTGTGAGTCTTTATCAAATACAAGAGATATAAACTTGGATGGTACCAAAGACTAATATCCAAGGATCAATCAATTTCCAATCAAAAACCAAAGGTTGGATTTCAAAATCGATTGATACAACGCACAACCTGTGATATTTCAATTATATAACAAAATATAATACAAAATAGAAATAACACAGATACCAGAAATTTTGTGGTGAAGGTTTCTTCCTCGGCTTCTTTTCGTTCACTCGAGGTTGAGGTGTAGCTTCAGGTGAAGCAACAACAACTTCTTTCCCTTTGCCTTGAAAAACAAATTCTTTGTCTTCATCATCACCAGATTCTTCTTCATGTAGTGCATCCATAATTGTAAGTGCACCTTCCGATAACATCGAAAGTTCAAATTGTTCCCCTTTAATTTGTAGATCATTTTCCATATATCGGAAAACATTATCTTCCACTTGAGGTGCTTCAGAAGTTCTTGAGCTATTTCCTTCAACAAAATCCTTCTTCTTGTCATTCTTGTGAAGACCTCTATAATCTACCCCACAGTGAATTTCATGCTGAGGCATAGGCGTGTCCTTTGGCGTTAAATTATTTCCTCTCTTGTTCTTGAGTTTTGCTCTACTAGGATTCCAGTAATTACAAGAAATGGAACTTATAGAATTAATATGGTTGGATTAGTAAACACAAACCAAAATGTAATAGCAGTTTAAATTTGCTTTTTGGAGGGTACGGGATTTTTTACATCTAGGATAGACTCAACAAAAAGCCAAACATAAGTGGTGCGGTTGGTCACAAAACTCAAACCCAGCCGTAAAATGTTGAAATGAAAAAATTTGATGTTACAGGATATTCTACGATTGGTTAGACTAAATAAAAAGACAGACATAACATATTTACGATTTGGAACTTAAACTTCAAACCCAGATGTAAAATCAATCAACATTACTCAAGATATTTTACGGTTGGTTTTGTTTCTGAAATGAACCCAACCGTTATTTTCTTACATTTTCAAACCTAGCCGATATCGTACATTGGATTGAATTTTACGGTTAAGAGTTCATCCAAACCAAACCTTAACATCTTCAGTGAACATGCAAGACATTTGGTCACATAGAGATAAATTCTCCTAGCACGAGAAATATAATATACAGCCGAGATGAAATTTAGGAATAAAATATTATACAAGAACATAAAAACTTACCAGTCTATGCCTTTTCGATGAACATGCACGACATTTGGTCCAGATACCTCAGTCGCTACTACTTGTTTTCCATTGGCAATATGTAATATGCATCCAGAATCCTAAATGCGCCCGTACAGAAACATGGAAGATTAATAAGGCAAATGTATTGCCCAGAACCGCTTAAAGAATGAAAAAAAACTTTTTATTCACAATTGGCAGGGCAGAGATGAACCACAAAAGATGATTCAAGCTTCCTATTATGCTCTGATTTAAACAATGTTATATGTACGAATTCATTTCAAGGCCAGGCAAGAAAAAAAGGAGAAAAAAAACAGCACGTACCTTTGGTACTGTGGAGGTTTGGCAAAATGCATGAGTAAAAGCTGAAGTGTTATCCAGCCATAAAGTATTATCTAGTGAGGTACCAATACTAGCTGTGGTGTCTATACCAAATGATCGCTCTTGAATCTCTGCGATTGACTCTTTATACGATAGTTGTTTATTGATTTTCTCATCTAGCTTTCTATGTGTATGACATTGTTGCACTGGCATTGTAACTAAATTCCTCTCCTCAACGGATTCCATGAGTTCTATAGGCACCACTTCCTAAATCAACAAATACAACATTACATACATTTAATTTATCAAGCCTGATTTGGGTAATGTATAGTTGTTGGTTTAGGAACAACAAGCTACCAACCTCTTTAAAATCTTGTATTGAGTCTAAACAGAATTCAACTTCAACGATACAAGCATCATTCACGATATACCCATTGCTAGGATCTTTAAGTTCTTTTAACTGTATGAACTCATCAAAACCCCAATCGCTCTCATCTTTGGTGAACCGGAACATATCTTCCGTATCTACATGTATATGAATACACAAGAACTAGCATTTAGAACCTACATAAGTTATCGATTTGATTTGTATAGTTGTGAAATTAATATATATAGTGCACAAATGCTTACCTTTTTTCAATGTGTTTTTGTTATTTGCTTGATCAACAATGGACAAACTGAATTTCGCAAATTGCCATTCCTTACATTCAATAGCAACCACGTAGATTGACAAGTAACCCTTCGTATTACATCCCCTTCGAAAAGCCAGCAATCGCCTAACACAAAGATAGCAAATTTTGAGTATTCAATATGATAACAGAATTGCAACATAGACTGCAGAGAAAGGGTTGGTCATAAAATTGATTCATATAGGAGTACCATTTATGAGGACCTATTTTGAAAATAGGTGAGAAGCGACTTTCATCATTCAATTTTGAAATGTTTTCAATCTTCCATTTAAATCTGGAAGAGACGTCGTCTGCATGCTCCTTTTGTACTGCAAGAAGCAATGGTGAATTGAGTAAAATGATCACTTTGCAAAACCAACCTAGCTACCTTTCATTTGGGGCAAAACTGCTGCCTAGTTAAGACAATCAAAGGGAAGATAAATGCACAAAACTTTTTCAACAACTTATTAGTGATACATTGCATACCATTTTTGGTAGTATTTTGCATTGAAAATGTCTAGTTCAATCTGTACTGATCAGGAAGAAGATGAAAAGATCGGAAATAAAGCGTTAATATTTAGCTAGCACTGCAATGAAGATGGTAAAAAACAAAAACAGAAAAATTCATTAAAAAGCATTAATACCTCTTCGGAGAGAGATTCTCTTAGAAATTCTTTACACTGATCTTTTGCTAGATTTTCTTCCTTACTGATTCTCTGAGAGAATAACTAGTCTCTTCTCTCGTTGTCTGCACGGTTTTTTATTTCCCTCTTTTTTGACTTTGTTTCTTTTGTGTCTTATAGAGCAGTAATGAATTCTTCGCCATTTCCCCATACCTACCTACAGTGGGAGAGAGAATCGTACGCACGCTACCTGGCTGAGTATCAAGTTATCAACCCTAAGTAGTTAGTAATTTCGCGAATAATATTCGTATAATTCGCGATTCCGTCCGTATCGACCGAATCCGTACGTATCGATTGTATAACTGGAACTCCGACTTAAATTCGCGAATTTCTAGCTTAAATCGAATTATACGCGTATTTACGAATTACCAAATCATACGCCCCGTATAATACTTTGCCATATCATCACTAAATAATCATCATTTATTATATTTTTGACTTTTAAAATTTTACATACACTAATCTGATTCCAATACCATCAACGTTCATGTTATTTGTTGATTGTGATGCACATATCATATGTATAGTTCATGACAAGTATTAAACTATAGTATTTTAGTAGAGATTATATTAAAGATGATTTTTTAACAGGTTCATATATGACGAATTTTGTACGACGAATGCATATCTCTAAAACTAATTATACACGTACGTATGCCGTTCCGTATTACTGCCGAATCACGAATCGTTGACCGTATTTTTGACCGTATTTAACTTTTACGAATCCGTATAATACTCGTACGTATCCCGTTCCGAACGTATCTCGTATTACGAATTGCTAACTAGGGTATCAACTAGGCCTAGGGTTTAATTTTCTTGATTTCTCTTGCCAAAACTGAATGGACTCATTTTAGGTGACATTACTACCCTACATACTTAACCACGCGTGCTTTGCACCATTATAGATTGCGTCTATCTAGCAAGGGTTAAGAGGAAAAATGCCCCAAAATGGGGGGTCACCTTGCCAAAATGCCCCGGACTTTTTGAAATAAGTCAAAATGACCTATTCTGTTAGTTCACCCGTTAAATGGTCAACTAAGGCATCTTGACCAGTCAATACTGTTGTGAAATGTCACTTTTAGCCTTACTAGGTTATAAGCGTATCTTCTCTTCGTGGTCGGAATCCATTCATTTTCTGAACCAGTTAGGGAATGTCACAGACAGAGAGGTAGAGATCGAGGGACGAAGGAGAGAACTAATTGCACAGAGAGAGTTAGATCGAGAGAGAGGTGGAACGAGGGATGTTATCGCGAGAAGAGAAGAGTCAAGGATGCAGAAGAAATTGAAGCCCTAATTCTTAGATAGGGAATAGAACAGGTAAGTAACTGAAACCCTAAATTCGTTTTAATTGTTGTTGATTTTCGAATTTTTTTTATGATTGAATGTTTGTTTGTTCTGAAATTATAGTTTATAGAAAGGAAAATTAGGGTTTCAATTTATTTGGGGATTTTTTAATTCTGAAATTAGGGTAGTTTAATTGGTACACTAATGAATGAATGTATGGATGAAATGGAATTCGCTGAAGCTGAAAGTAATATGCATGATTTGTTTGCTGCATATCAACAGTGATATGATTTTTTTTTTGCATGTTCATTGTTTGTTTATGAATATGAGAAAAATTGACATGTGATTGCTTGTGGTTCTGTGATTTCTATGTTTTGTTTTTGAGTTTTGTACCCTAAATTGGGTATTTTGTGTGTATGATGGCCTGATTTTTTTGTTTTCCAATTTTTTGTCAGCAGCAACTTATTTTACTTTTTAGTAATGCATATGTAGTGTTTGTAAACATATAATGCATCCTAGAAGAAGAAATGTTTAATTGATCTATGATTGCTTGTTGGGATTGCTTGTTTTTCAGTAATGCACATGGAGGCGAAAAGAGAGACGAATTTTCCAAGCAACTCAGGTAAACACATATAGACACACCTCCTACTATATAGTACAAGTTAAGCTCTGTTGGCTGATTTCTTATCTATCTGATGGTACAAATGACAAAATTCAAGCTGTTATTGAAGTTGGTGCCTACCGCCGAACTGTCGAGTTATAGCTGTAAGTATCACTTTATTGTATTATGTTTCTAAACACTGGTAGATGTATGGTAATTTGAGCGAGATTCTCTTTTGCAGTCACCCATCTCCTACTGTAATCATTACTGCCCTCCGGCACGGTAGGCAATATTGTCACTGGAGATGATCGTCAGACCCAGGTATCAACGACTTTGTTTAACCTCTATCCTTGTGAAATGTGATGAACTATTGTATTTAAAGTTATTTTGTTATGTTGGCTTATGTTTTTCTTTTGTCCTCTATCTAGTGTATCATTGAACTTCAAGCACTTCCCTGCCTTATGAACCTGTTGACACAAAACCATAAAAAGAGTATCAAGAAAGAAGCTTGCTGGACTATCTAAAACATTACTGCTGGGAACAATGACCATATTCAGGTAGTATATATTATCTGTTAAGATGGACTCCATTTACAACTCGTTGTATCTGTTCTTCTTTGAACTCCATTTGCACCAAAGGTCATCTCTCGACACTTGCACTAATGGGATATGATTACATTTCCATTTTTGTAGTCGGTTATGGTTATTATTTAGTCTTATTAATCGCTTCGGAAAACCAATCAGTGTATGTATGTAGAGTGTACACCCAACCACTCGTGCGGTGACCATCACTTGCTAAGTTTCCACGTTTATTTCAGATCACCACTCACCAGTACTACTGCTGGTATGACAATGGATGATGCGATAAGGTATGAAGCTGAAGTCAAAGTGCTCTGTCCGATATGTTTTATTGGAGGACATCAACCTAGTATGGGCAGTATTAGGCTGTGGAGGAGATGCACTCATTTGGATTTTAAATGTGCACTCGGTATGTAACTAATACATTCAAATACATATTTTTATGATCAGAACTTTTAATTTTAAATGTTGCCGTTTCAAAAACTAGATGCACTCATTTGGATTCTCATGAACAGGTGGTCATTTTCTCACAACCAAGGAGGAGATGATAGCCGTGAACAGCGAAAATAAGTCCTTCACTTGAAACTTTTTGGAGGGAGACGTGATGAAATCTTCATTGAAGCTATTGCCTATTATTGATACAACTAGTCCCTAATTATGCTTCTTCTTTGTAAAATTATTGAGACCTAACATTTTAACACTTGAGATAGCAGCCATTGAAGTTATGTAAAAACAACTAAATGTACTGTAAACTGATTTTGGATCACCCCAATTTACGGAAGTCCAGATTTGTAGCCGTTAATTTTAGTTGATGTAACGTGTCACAATCCTAGTTAAGAGGACATGATGGTCATTTCTAAAAAACAAATTTCTAAAAAACAAATGACATTTCAGTAAAACATGCCCCGAAATCTGTCACCGTCGATTATATAAAGTAGTCACGTGTCGCAATCTCAATTATTAGGACATGGTGGTCATGTCAATCTAATTATGAAGGATATAAATGTAATTATCTCACACGTGTGAGTACACATGTGTGCGTTTTTGACTTTTTAACTCTGTTAACGGGAAAAGTGACGTTTTGGGGCATTTCGACTTTATTTTTAACGTTCGGGTCATTTTGGCAAGGGGACCCCCCTATTTTGGGGCATTTTGACTCTTAACCCATCTAGCAAACGCAATGGGTCGGGAGCAAACGGAACGTAGATGGCTTTGGGAAGCGGCACTTTGGGCAAAGGAATTAAATATGGAGAAGGTGGAGTTTGAACTGGACTCAAAACTAGTTGTTGAAGCAGTAAACAAAGATTCTTTCAACATAGATCGGAGAATCCGTAATTTAGTTTTAGATATTACTTCCTTCCTTCATTCCATTTTAGATGATGGTTTTGAAGTTTTCACGTAGATCAAAAAACAGAGAGAAATGAAAATTTTCCATCTATACCCTTGAGAAAAAGTCTTCAAACATTAATTGCTATTAGTGTATTTAAAAACAAACTTATAGTTCCAAAATAAAAATGTATGGGTGTTATTGGTAGTTTTGTGAAAAAATATGAAAAATTTTAAGTATTATGGAACAAAAAAATAACCTTAAAACATCATCTAAAATGAAACAGAGTAAGTCTTTATTTAAAACCTATAACTCTTGGCAATGTGTTTATGTGCTTGAAGAGAAGAATAAGGTAGCAGATATTCTATCAAAAACTGCTCGAATAGATAGACTTTGTGGTGTCTGGTTGCTAGAACCTCGTTACATCATTGATTTACAGGAGGATAAAAACAATGTAAACACTACAACCTAGTCAATGAAATTTCTCAGTTTCAAAAGAAGAAAAAAAAATTGCAATTTGCTGTAATTGGAACAATTTGGAAGTAATTTAAATTGTAAATTTTTGTTTTGAATGACAAGCTTAAAATATGAACAGTTACACACGCAGAAAAAGATAAAACAATCCCTGCAATAAATTTGCAGATTCCATGGAAGCTTTCTGTTGACATTTACTGTGCAATGGAACTGAGGAACTCTGTGGTTCCTAGTCCCTAAAATTCCAAAGTGGATCATGGCATGAAAATGTGCTTCTTAAGCTAGTTTCCACATCTTGTGGTTCATCCATAATAAGAAGGCCATGCTTATTCTCATACCTCATGAGCGCACCTAATGCTCCTACAAATCCTTTGTGCCGTAAAAACATTGCTTTTGATGTACCTTTGGACCTGAACGATAAGGAATGTGCATCGAAGATCAATATATATTACGACAAAATAAACTAACTGTAGTTGTAGGACACACATACGCTATACTTACTGGTAATGAACTGAAGATGACAGGATCTCCAGGGCACATGTATTGTCCTTTATAAATGATCCTCCAAAAAAGATCCTCTTGATTCCATGTTTACGGGCATTCAAGGAGGCAATATATCACATCATTAGAATAGGAACATATCAGCCAATGATTATTCAAATTTGTAACATATTTCAGTACTGAAGTTGAGTCAACCATGCAAAACTATAGATCATTGTACTGCAATTTACCTGCGAAATGTTGAGCGAGAACATATGCAACAGAGACAGAGATAAATCTTCCACGTTGCAGTCTTCAAGTGTTTTATTTTCAGATATTGTCTTTCCAAAACTTCTGATATTCATGTTAGGCGGTGCATTCAACTGTTGCCAACCAAATAAGTAAAGGCCTTAGACAAATCTAGTTTTTATTATCAGTTAAATCGTGTATATATTTCATGACACTCGATAAGATATTTTTAATTACCTTCTGAGCATGTTTCTCAACATATTCCCGATCACCAAAGGTGTCTTCGACAAATAAATCTATTCTTTTAATGTTTCCGCGTTTACTCGACTCTATGATCTCATTAAAGCTGTAAGGAGAAAACAATGCGCAGATTCAAGTCCAAGACTAAACTTTTCAAATGAAGGCACGTCATTGCACTAATTAAAGATAATTTAGTTAAGGGCCAACCTCTTGCATTTCGTCAACAACCTCCCGAGCCCCCAACAAGTAATGCCATCAATATGAGTTCCATCAACTGCTTCATAATTTCCATCTCCTTCAATCTAACTCAGTCGTAATAAGGGAGGGTATGTATTAGATTATACATATTAATGTCATTTGGAATAAAGGAAATCGTAATGTTACATCAATAGTTGGTAAAACACACCTTGAGTATGACAACACCAGAACCAATATTCACGTAAAGATAAGGGAACAAATCATTCTTGTCAATAGCAACACTTTCCTTTTTTCCATCTACGAAGGTAAACGCTTCGTTTTGGATTACCTGTTTCACCAAGTAAGTTTTGTGGTCGAAAGTATATCCAAAATAGAACAATAGGAATTTCTTTTAGTTAGTAAAATGAGATTGTGTTAGCCAAAATGCTCGAAACATAAATAAGCTGAATAAAATTAAGTTCATTCTATGCATCATACTAAGCGAAGATAAAAGAGCTAGGACAAATGTATGGCTTTCACCTTAAGCAAGAAATTTGCTCCAATTGCTAAACAATCCATCTCATCTTCTTTTTCAACCGTGACACCGATCTTTTCCATAAACAAATCCGCAAACTTGTGTGCTCCAGCCCCAGTGACCTACTTACGAAGAAAAACATATATGTTTATTTTGAAAATTTGATACCCCAACAAAATTCAGAAAATCAACAATTGTTTGGATTTACTTGAAATACGAATCTGTTGTAGCTCAAAGTATTACCGTATGCTTATCACATAAAGATATAATATATGTACCTTAACTTTTGCAGCAATTCCTTTTTGTTTGCTTTCTGGATCAGTTCCTGTGAACACAGAAAACTCCCTCATAAATACTAATACATGGGTTAGGATATTTCTTTGTGTTTTACGGAATTGATAATTTAAGTTTGAATAAATGTTACTGACCAACTTGGCAATGAAGCTGCTTGAATTTGATAAAATCCAAACACTGATTGATTTCCCTCGTCTCAAACTTCACAAAATGAAGCCACCCGCCATGAACAGGGTGACTTCTGTGTTCCAAAGCCTTCATCATGTTAGTATTATCTTGATATTCTATTGGTGATTGCTCATGTCTTGAGAAATACACGAGCTTGATTAGTGATCCTGACAAGCACATCAAAAGATATATATTTCATTTCCACCTAAAAAAAGTATAATTTACTACACATGAGTAGAACACAACTTTATGATAGAGCTTACCTCCGATGTCGAGAGCCAAATATGGCACATCCTCTTTCAGATTTTGTGTTGTTTTCTTCAGGAACATAGTGTTCGGGAATTTCAGCCATTGTCTCAGTTTTCTTAGATTGAGTCTCAGTTTTGTTGAGCTTTCGACAGGTCAAGAAACTTGAAACTTAATAATTGAAACACGGAAATTTGTTATATCTCGATTATAAAAAAAGAGTGGTTACAGGAAGCTAATATGTAATTAATATTTTCAATATTAATTCAGCCAGCTAGTTGACATTACAATAAAAGCATTATGGTTGAGTAGTTGACATTGTAAGAGAGGGTAGATCACAGAAAAAGAAAGCTCATGACTTTGTACTGGGGTTAATGTGAGGACAGATGAAGGAATTGGAATTTCAGATTTCCACTTGCAAACTCAAGGCAACTGTAGGATCAGAATATTGTCACAACAATATTCTTGCGAAATAAACAACAGTTCTGCGATACATGTTTACGATACATCAATGATATTCTGCAATACATATCAAATGACGTAAGGAATGACATATCGGATGAAAACGACAGAAACATGAGAAAGGCGTGACATTTCTACGATGAATCAATAAAACCTGCGAAAGATTAAGGCGGTGCAAACTGCGATGTATCGCAAGAACTTAGATCTGAAACTAAAGGGAATCTTAGATGTAAGTGAGCTGTCATGAGCTGTAGTCCACTATGTAAATACCTATATAAAGGAAATGAATAGTTCCGCAGAGGGAGAGGAATTTTTGAGTGCTAAAAAAGTTCTTAGGAGAGAGAAAATCTTATTAAGTGTTCTGTGTTCTTGATTTCTGTAATTCTTTTAAGATCATATTAATAAAAAAGGACCTTAATCTTCAAATGGTGTCATAAATATTGATAGATTCTTGAATAGGGTGTGGTGTGGGAATTCCTGCAACTACAGCAATGATTCTACAATTGGTGGAAAATGCTCATATATCCAAGCCTGAACAAGCATGGAGACATTACATTAGTATAATTGAACAACAGTGCTAAATAAATTTAAAATAAACAATCTAATCAAAATCACCTGCAACAAGGTAATGCATCCAGTTAGACTCCTGAATCTTGATATCATGTCGCGATGCAGATCCTAACTCACGGAACATATGGACAAGAACAGATGGACCCAAACAAAATTGGGAAGAGTAAGACTGTCAGTCATAGAGTGAATCCAATAAGCCTCGACAGCATTGCAAGTCTTGTCTGGACATAATACAGACCCAATCAAGTTTAGTAAGTAGGTTTGGGACAGGTGTGAGACGTGTGTATTTTACCACAAGACAGCAAGAAACAATGTCAAATAATTACAGGATTCATCAGATCAGTGGCATGTTTTATTTCTCGTCATCAGCATCAATCCCTACCCAATTGGTCAACGCAAAGAGGAATTCGTTGAAGCTAACTTTTCCACTGTTGCTCCAGTCCATTTCTTCTGCATTAGCAATAGTGGAAAACACGGAAAGAATTTGTTTCGCTAAAAAATATTGAAGGAAAAGTTCAGGAGATCCCGTCCTTGATATATGGAGATAAAAAAAAGACAAAGGTCACCAACAATCAGCAAGAATCTAGTGAACATGAAACCAAGAAAAAAGTAAAGTATTATTTCTGGATTGGAGATTCTTGTGGGTACAGCATGAGAATTGTCTGAAGAGTCCATTGGAAGATAGATGAACCAATAACTCATTCAATTGTATTCCTTCAATTCCATCCATATCACAAGCCTGGAAAAGATATTCTATTTCTCTCGGTCAGATGGAGTTGCAGTTTGTTTAAGCATTTCTTTAGCTCCTCGTGGTCAATTGATCCATTCGAGTCCTCATCTAAACAAATAAAATATGTGAAAAGTAAAAGGCCTGTTTTTAAGAAAAGTGAAAATCTGAAGAATAGTATGGAAAATGAACAAAATAGACACCAGCGAGATTCACCATATTAATCAAACACACTCTTGATGTTCTTTAATACTTCTTTGAACTTGGGAAACCTCAAAATTATGCTATTAATTGACTTAAAAGTGTTAGGTTCAGAAGAGCCTCTTTTCTTTCAATCTTTCTTGCAACGACAAAGCATGCCTTGGACTCTGTCAGAGAAAAAAGACTTCAAAGATGAACATAAGCACCAGGCACCTGAAATGACATGTGAATGAGTTCTGTTAGAGATTATTAAATCTGAGTGAAAGATAATTTTGGGGAAAGGATTGCAATGTTGTGAAGGTGATGATATCATAGCTACCCTCAAATTTCAACTCATTTCATAGAGAGAAAAACTTGATGGAGCACTTGATAATATACACAAAACTCATTGATTCAAATGAAATAGCCAATGACTGCATGTTTTATTCTCCTAATGCGATTGAATGGATGTTGTTAATGCTACATAACAACTGTAACTTGAACTTGAGAGTCCTTAATATGCAAGAACTGATACCAAGCTAGCCCTTGAATAACCGTAAATTGAAACATTCCAAAGCACACCCCTAAAAACTTGAGATACTTCTCACCGTGGCCTAGAATCTATTGCATTCTCCCACATCAATTTGGAATTTCTAACTCTCCTAAGATTTTTCGGTAAACAGATAAAGGATTCTTAGCTTATGCTACAGAAAAGGAACCACTTACAACTATTTTCCCTTAGGACGGTTATATCAGCTAACAACTACTATCTTTTCCAATGCATATGTGCGACAAAATTCACAAAAATGACAAGTCCAACATCAAAAAGAACGACTACCTCCATAAATAGAAGAGGATAATCTATGTGGAAAGAATTGATGAGATAACCTTGTCATGTCATGGTCGAAAAGTTGGTCCTACGAATCTTATAATCATGAAATACAAAATGTTAGAGACATAAATCTTTCGCACTAATTAAGCATGATTCTCGAAGAGATCATAAATTGAGGATGAGATCAAAAAGAATGAGCAAAAGAGTGAAATTTGGAGAAATGATCTACATGGTGATAAGAAATTCTCACTAAGAATCCTCCTTTGGATCCTCTACCAAGGCAGCCCAGATAGAATTGATGCATACTTTTGGTTCAAAAAAGAATATTATGTTCTAGTTTTGCACGATTTCACCAAGAAAAAAGGTGTACACAAAAAATAAGGCTAGAAATTACTCAATTTTCACAACTGATGCTCCGAGAACTGACTAGCGCACATCCATCAGAAACCCTGTCACATCATCATCATTACCCAAAAAATCAAGATCATTTTTGAGTAATTGAAAGCAAACCCAATTTGATATATATCTAATGCAAATCAAAATTTGGCAGTAGGAGTCAAGAAATACAAAATTATACATACTAATACTACTCCAATACTAATAAACCCTACCAATACCATGATAAAGGTACTAAATTTTCCGTACTAAATTTCAAAGTTCTTTACTTTGTTAATCTCAACCAGATGAAGTCGATATTTTTAGAGTTTACAGTAATAAAAAAATGGTTTCCATGAACACGGAAATTGAATTTCTTAAAAAAAGAAAAGAAAAAAAGTTTGGTTCACGGTTACAATGAAAAGACATTAGAAAAGACCGAAAGAACATATAAAAGCTTGTCTGGTGATTCTTTCATGGCGTCTGATTTCATAATCAAACTGTCACAGTCTGTATCAACAAGTGGAAAGAGAGAGAGGGTGTGGTGGAATGGAGTGGAGTGGAGACGATACGTATTAAGAAAGTAGAGAAAGTGAGAGAGCAAACGAGTAAAAAGATGTACAGTAAAATTTTTTAAAAATAATACTCGATAATATAATAAAATTTTCCAGTCCCAACTCGGGCTCATAGTGATAAAATAATAAATTCGATAAAATTATAATATAACTAGGTATCACCGGGGCCTTACGGCCCCGGCTCAACCTCCCGTGATAGCCTTCAGTTTGCATACATTAAAACAGACTACATCTTAGTTAATGTATCCAAATACCTTAAAACATAAGTAAGCAATTTAGTTACTCATTCACCTTTTAGCGTTTTTATTCCCATATTTCATTCTTTTCTTAATGAAATACCTTATTTTCTTTTCTAAGTATAGGGGTTTTTCCATTTTCCTAAACGATATACAATAAAAACTCTATATATTAATACATTTGGGACCGAACAAAATTATTAATATATAGAGGTTATTAATATATGGAGGTTATTTTATATATGATTTTACAAGTTGGGACCATTTTTTTTATTAATATATAGGGTATCAATATATGGGGTTTTTAATGTACATGTTTTTAATACATTAGTGACTGTCCATAGGAACGTATACATATTAGGTTAATAATAGACAACTCAATTCTTTTGTCCTAGGATGTTCCTGCAAAAATTGTAAAATAAACTGATGGTGCTGAAATGAAATGATTAAAAATTAGAGACAACATAAATTTTATTACTATCTTACTATGATTTAACATAAATACTCAATTGTAATTCAACATGGAAAAAAACAATATTCTAGTAACCTATAGTTCATATTGGTTTCCTTCCAACTCTTCCTACTTGAAGTAACTTATCGTGCACAGTTTCCTTCTATCTCTGCTTGCATTCAAGTTCAATACCAATTTGAACCCGAGAATCACCTTTTCTTTGGCGCTGTACTGCATCCATACTAATTCAAACTTCAAATATGCATGAGGAAGTGTATACAATATCCAGTTATAATCCAGTATATACATGTTGCGGAATCCAAACAAAACGGATTCATCGTCATGTAAAATGTAGATATTTCATTTAATTTACCTTATCTAGCATGAAAATGTCTGGCACACCATTTGGATACACATATCGTCACACATAATTTTTTTGCTTCGTTCAGTGTATATGAAATAATATCACCCATCGTCAGCTGCAGGGAAGGACCTATAATTCTATTAACATGGCTTGAAGGATAATAAAATTAACGCCCATACACATGTGCGTTTGGAGACATTCTCAAATATGATATATTACCTGAAGCTTAATCTATGATAGCTGTAAATGCTAGTGGAGGAACTGAAACACCATGATACTGAATATACTGTAGATCACCCTGCAAAAAAAAATACATTTATCAGAGTCAGACTTTGATAAAAACGAAAAGACAATTAAAAGGTAACCTAAAGCTAAATTGTAGGGTTAGTTACAATTGTGAGTGGAGAAACTAAACCTGGAGCAATGGTACTGTACATACCCAAGATTTTCCTGCTACAACAGATAGAATCTTGGAGCATTTAATATATTCCTGCAATACATAAATAAGTATTAGGCCAACTTACCATGAAAATGATGACGAATGATTCCTTATAGTTTATCAGCTTTCATACTGAATGGATTGTTGTTGTTGTTGATTCCAGCAACACGAATATCTTTTTTAAGCATCCTAACAATGATGTGTAATCTGTATATGAAATCATTCCCCGTTGGCCAGAAACATTGACTACATAAAGTGGACTTGTTTTGTTAGATATCAACTACATTTTAACATAATGAAAATAAAGGATACATGCAAACCTGTTACCCATTAAAGTAAAGAAGATGTAACATGCACAATGTGCTTCATTGACGACAAATCTTTATTGAAGACTAAAAATGATTTTTAATTAGAGAATCAATATATCTTAAAAACACTGAAAGACAAAAAAAATAAACAAAAGACACAATGTTTAAAAAAATTAGAAAAAATATAACTTAATAAGAGATAAGTTACGACGGCAAAGAGATGTAACATGTATAAGAACTATAAGAACACAGATTCTACACGAATGAACTCGACATCTTTTGAGAAAATTTATAGTCTTTTCGCAGATACACCTCAATATCAAACTTACAATAACATAGATGCTGGGAAAAAAATGAAAATTTAATTAAGAATCATCAATAAAAGCTCTAAATAGTGGAAATTGGAAATTTAATTAAGAATAAAAAAAAAAGGTTGATCTTTAAAACATCTAATCTTTCAAACTGTTACCTTAGGTTCATTTCAAACTGTTACCTTAAGTTATTTTATTTTGGCTACACCTTTGGCACGACATTTGTTAGTTATTGAGTGTTATGCAGAGCACAACATGTGAATTAAAATAATTAGACTTTTTGTTAATTCGAGCAAGGCTGCTAATGGGGGTACCAATTTGCTTGGGGGTGTACCAACCCCAAGACAAATGATATTTTGTCTTATTAGTATTTTGGTACACCCCCAAATAAAACCAGTCCCCCCTATTAGCAATCTTGAATTCGAGGGGTAAAGGTACCATTGAGCTCTTACTTTTCCAACGATAATTTTAATCATTTCATAACTTGAGGATCATCCGGTTAATACAAACATCCAATTTTGTTCGTATCAATGAAAAGCGGGCCTTTACTCCAATGTAAATTAGATTATGCAAAAGCAACATAATTGCAATAGTTAAATGTTGAGTATTGAACATCGTTGAATATTTTTTAGTAGGTCCCACATCTGCATAGAGTTTTTAATTCTAAAGATCAACCGCGAAAGCTAACAGTAAAAGAGGGAAGACGGAAAAGGTTTTCGGATTGTTTTCTTATAAAGAAACTCCAGGGATTCGAGGGGAAAGTATCGACAAAATATGTATATGATTTTGAGTTTGGCATATAAACTATAAACGAAGTTTAATTATGAAAATCAAAAAGTTATCTACGACATTGATAATCATTTTCCGACTCATTGTGACCATTTAAACTGCCAACTACCATGTACTAAATTTCTTAAAATATGCAACCGCAAAGTATAGGCACTTACTTGTAATGTGAACCTCTTCCGATACCTATTACATAGATGAAAACTATTCAACAACACTATCCATGGTAAACTGCATTCCACTACGAATTGACATTTGATTGGTATCTTTCCATGCAATTTTAGTATGTGGTCATAGCAGAACGGTCCCAATATTTAGATGGTCGTATCATAGTATAGTGTGTTAGTTAATCGTGTCATAATAGAGTATTTAATTAGTTGGATCATAGTAGCCGGGAGGGCTGGGGCCTTAGTCCCCACTTTAAAATTAGTCGTGATTAGGTTAAAATCTCGAGGGTCGAACCTATAAGGAAGATCCTGATGTCTTGATAGCCTGATCAAATCTGGCCAGCCGGTCAATATGCTACCACAAAAGTTTAGTCGTCCGGTAATGATCAGGACGATGTTTAGGTAATCATGTCATGATAGCTGGGCCTATGGCACCGGTCATGGATTAGAATTTCTAGAGTCAAATATAGTTCCCACTTTGAAATTAACAGCGATTAGGTTGAAGTTTAGAGGGTGGCACCTATTAAGAAGATCATGATGTCTTGCTGGCCTGATCAAATTTGGTCAGTCGGGCAGTATCCTCGCACAAAATTTTAGTCGTCTGGTAATGATTGGGGCAGTGTTTAGGTAATCGTGTCATAGTAGCCGTGGCCTATAGTTCCGGCCGCGGATTAGAATTTCTAAAGCGAATTACGGTCCCCACTTTAAAATTAACCGTGATTAGGTTGAAATCCAGAAGGTGGAACCTATAAAGAAGATCTCGATGTCTTGTGGCCTGATCAAATTTGGTCATCCCGTCAGTATCCTCGCACAAAATTTTAGTCCTCCGATAATGATTAGGGCAGTGTTTAGGTGATGGTGTCATGACGGAGATTCATCATCACTTAAACGTAGCAAATCTCTTGTTTTATCATGATAGCTTGTATTCATTGCCCAAAATGTTGATACTCTAGTATAATAGGCCTAGAGTTCATATGCACCGCACTACCATCTTACCATTCTTTCCAGCTAGTAAAATATTCTTTTTATGATAGTCAGGATTTTGTATTTTATTCAACTACATATGATAACTTGAGATCACCTGGCCTGTTTCGGCATCCCAATACTAAATATTCGTATCATACCCCATCATTACCTATCGATATATCATGAACTTCCACCCCATGCCCCATAAATGTCTTCGTACACTTGCCAGAAGAATTGTGAACATCAAAGTCCTTTGGGAGCTTTAGCATCAACGATCTTTTTTTATCAGAAAAGATTGAATTTTTCTGCAACTGGTATCGAAAACCGTTTGTGGGTACAGCTTCCCACTGACAACTGGACGGAACTACATGAGGTGCCTTCCTTAGCCTCCACAGACAACATATGTTTGTATTCCTCATCCAAAAAAACAGTCATCATTTGCGTTTTTGCCCATACCACTGTAACAGAGAAAAGAAAAAATTAATTGATATGGTTGTTTTCTTATTTCATTACATAAATATTCAAGAATTACAATTTTAGTAGGTGCACTAATATGATCATTATCTATGTTTACCACATGAAAGACTGTAGATGTGTTCACTGTTTAGTCCATAGTTGTTTGGTTCGGTGCACATAAACATTATCGAGTTTAAATCAAGTAGATGGTTTTGAATAAAAAAATGTGTTCACTGTTTCCGTGCTTTATAGTGTAATCCATCACTAAATGGTAACGTAGAAGAAAAAATATCAAGAATAAGACTCTTAGTATTGATACAAAGACAATACACATTTGTGTCTCCATACCTGGTTAGTTCTTTGTTCTTGAACGCTCAACCATCTTTAAGTAACATGGACGCTTGTTTATGTCCATATATCCAAAATCATTACTAAGAGCCTAACTGAAGGCTCTCATAGTATAAGTGCCATAATTCAACTATGCTATGCGATAATCCTTCAACAGATATACCAATATCATCAAGAATAAAATAAAATAAAAAATAGTAGTTAAACACTCTGAACTGCGATCTTCTATCTCGGCTTAGTAAGTGCGCGCTCATTCTAATATGGGATGCAAGCGTGGGGGTGTAGCAATGCAATTATTCTAGCACAACGTGTATGAACATTGTCGATTTACTCCCCACCGCGCAGAAGCTACATTAAATTAGCACCAAAAATGAAAACAAAAATAATTTGAACTGAATAAGATAACAAAACCCCAAGAAGAACATAACTGATTATACCTGGCTAAGGTTCATCACTATTATCTATGTTTGTGCTCAACTTCTTGAAGAAACAGAGAAAGAGATAGTGAAAAATTGGTTGTTATTTCCATAGGAGAGCCTCCTCTTTTATACACTTAGGTTTCCTCTACACTTAGGTTTCCTAAAATATCTCTAACATAGGAAACCTCTACACTTAGGTCTCCTAAAATATCTCTAACATAGGAAACCTCTACACTTAGGTTTCCTAAAATATCTCTAACACTAACTCTAGTAACATTATGACATATGCATGACTCATTCATGACTCATTCCAACACTCCCCCTCAAGCAGGTGTGTAGATATCATGCATTCCTAGCTTGTCGAGGAAAGAGTTGAATGGTCGACTAGGAACTCCTTTAGTCAGCATATCTGCAATCTGGTCTCTTGTTCTTACAAACGGAGTGCTGATAATCCCTGCATTCAACTTTTCTTTAATGAAATGTCTGTCCACCTCCACATGCTTTGTTCTGTCATGTTGGACTGGATTGTGAGCAATGCTGATGGAAGCCTTGTTGTCGCAGTACAACCTCATAGGATCTCTAGGACTGAAACCAAGCTCTGTCAACAATATTCTTAACCACAAAAGCTCGCATATTCCATGAGCCATAGCCCTAAACTCTGCTTCTGCACTGGATCTAGCTACAACTGATTGCTTCTTGCTGCGCCAAGTTACTAGGTTTCCTCCCACAAATGAACAATATCCAGAGGTGGACCTACGATCAATTATGGAGCCTGCCTAATCTGCATCTGTGTAAGCTTCAACCTCTGTGTGGTTATTCTGAGAGAATAAAAGTCCTTTTGCTGGTGCCGACTTTAGGTAGCGAAGTATTCGGTACACTGCATCCATATGTGCCTCCCTTGGAGTATGCATGAATTAAATTACTACACTTACTGAGTATGCAATATCAGGACGAGTGTGAGAGAGATAAATCAATCTTCCTACTAACCTTTGATATCTTTCTTTGTCCACTGGAATACCATCAGTGTCTTCTCCCAGTTTCTGATTTGGTTCGAATGGTGTGTCAATCGGCTTGCATCCCAACATTCCTGTCTTAGCTAGAAGATCTAGGACATATTTCCTTTGAGAGATGTAAATGCCCCTTTTTGATCTTGCCACTTCAATTCCTAGGAAGTAGCACAATTCTCCAAGGTCTTTTATCTCAAATTCCTTGGCCAAGTAAGATTTTACCTTCCCCATTTCTTCTGCATCATCACCTGTCATTATAATGTCATCAACATAGACAATAAGTACGGTCAGCTTTCCGTTCCTTGAACGTTTGAGGAATAAGGTATGATCTGCATGACTTTGCCGAAATCCATATCTCCACATACTTTGGGTAAACCGTCCAAACCACGCCCTTGGAGACTGCTTCAGACCATATAAGGATTTCTTCAACTTACATACCTTCCCTTCATTAGTGGCTGTTTGAAATCTAGGAGGGATGTCCATATATACTTCCTCTTCCAAATCACCATTAAGAAAAGCATTCTTCACATCGAATTGATGAAGTGGCCAGTCCTTGTTTGCTGCCACGGATAACAAGACACGAATAGTGTTCATCTTAGCAACAGGAGCAAAGGTTTCTTGGTAATCAATTCCATAAGTCTGAGTGTAGCCTTTAGCTACTAATCTTGCCTTATGTCTTTCAACTGCTCCATCGGACTTGTACTTCACAGTAAATACCCATTTGCAACCGACTATCTTCTTCCCTTTTGGCAGTTTGACCACATCCCAGGTGTCATTCTTGTCTAGGGCTTCGATTTCTTCAATTGTAGCTACCTTCCACTTAGGATCAGCAAGAGCATCTTCAATCCTTGTAGGTATACTCACATATGATAATTGGTTTGCAAACGCAACATAAGTAGGAGACAGCCGATGAGAAGACACAAAGTTAGAAATAGGGTGGTCATTAGAAAAACCATATCGAGTTGGAGGATTACGAGTACAAGTAGGATATCTAGAAGAACTCGGGTTTTCTTCTTCCACCACATTGGTAGACTCCTCAGCTGAAATTTCATTCTCGTCAGTACTCAAAGTAGTTTCAATCTGAGGTTCTAGTTCAGAATTACCTGTCACAGGAGTAGACAATTGACGGGGCTGAGAGAGAGGGGCTTTGTCTCTTCGTTTGTACACTTGAAGTTGAATAAGTGAAGGCACCGTTGGTGGAGTAGTCTCACTTTGTTGAAGTAGTGGAGACGCCGTTGGTGGAGTGGTCTCACCTTCCTTATTTATGTTAGGTGCAGAGCATAGGTCATACCATAAATCATACCTATACTCATCTTCACCAATTCTACTCTCCCCCTGAAGAGAAGTCTCAACTCTTGAGAAGTAAGGGGTGTCTTCACTAAAGGTTACATCCATAGACACAAAAACTTTACCAGTGGGAGGGTGACAACACTTGTAACCCTTTTGGGTAGATGAGGGCCCTAAGTAAATGCATTTAAGAGCCCTAGGATCTAGTTTATCTCTGCCATGTTTGTGAACATGAACATAACAAGCACATCCAAACACTTTTGGTGGAACCCGTACAGGAGGTTGAAATGAAGTACCATCGGAAAGTGCCTCAAGTGGTGTTTGAAAATCAAGAGGCTGAGAGGGCATCTTGTTAATCAAATGTGTTGCCGTAAGAATATCATCGCCCCAATACATTTTTGGTACATTCATACAAAACAGTAAGCATCTAGTAACTTCTAGCAAATGACGATTCTTATGTTCAGCAAATCCGTTTTGCTGAGGGGTATCGGTACACGTGGTTTGGTGAACTATTCCTTGATCTAAGAAGTAAGATGATAATCCGTGGTTTAGGTACTCACCACCACGATCAGATCTTAACACTTGAATCCTCTTATTGAATTGGGTAAGGATAAACTTATGAAAGATTTTGAAGACAGAGTAGACTTCACTTTTGTCCTTCAATAAGTATACCCATGAGACTCTGGAGTAGTCATCAATGAAAGTAACAAACCACCGTGCACCGGAAGAACTAATGACCCGTGAAGGACCCCAAACATCACTATGTATAATTGCAAAAGGAGATAAGATTTTATTTGTACTTAAAGGATATGGGACACGCTGATGTTTGGATAACTCACACACTTCACAGTGGAGTTTCGATATATCTAGTGCCGAAAATAACTTAGGAAATAACTTTTTTAAGTACCCAAAAGAAGGATGTCCCAATCGTTTGTGCCATAGCCGGATTTGCTCTTCTACCTTAGATATGCTTGTTGAGTTGTAAGCCCTTGTACTGTCATCTTGTGTTTCCCCTTGCAAGTCCAAGTAGTAAAGGCCCCCTCTCTCTTTACCAAGTCCAATCGTCGCTCCTGTGAGTAGGTCCTGAAATACACAATGTGAGTTAAAAAAGGTAACGCTGCACTTTAACGCTTTGGTTATTTGGCTGATAGAGAGAAGGCTAGAAGACAAATTCGGAACATGTAACACAGTAGATAAAGACATAGATTTGGTTATGGGTATTTGTCCTTCACCCGAGACAATTGTTGGAGATCCATCTGCTGTCAAGATACAAGGTTTACTAGGACTTGTACTATAAGTAGAGAAAAGATTTGTGACGGTGGACATGTGGACATGTGGTCAGTTGCTCCACTATCGATAATCCAAGACCCTTTAGAATTATCGCATGTAGTGTTCAGTGCCCTACCACAATTCTCTGTGTTACCTGGTTGAGCTAAGGAAGTAGACCCAGCAGCATTTTCCTTGGATGATAGCATCCGCGCATATTCTTTAATCATCCGTTCCAGCTGATCTTGAGATGAGTGAGAATAGACACTCGCTGTTGATGTAGGTTGAGGTTCCAGCTCATCCGTGGTGTTATATGCCCTTGAACCACTGCTACGACCTCCTATTCTTCCTCCACTACTGCCACTCGAGTTTCCCCCTCTTCTAATGTTGTTCTGCCATTGCGGACGACCATTGAGCTTGTAACAAGTCTCCCTGGTATGTCTATGCTTGTGACAATAATCACAGTACAATGAGTCTTTCTCATCAGATTTTTGGTTGTTTTCGCGTGTTGATGTTGGTGGAGTAATCACATTCAAGGCTGAACTTTCCTGTGGCATTGGAGGTATCATAGCTGCTCGATGAAGTTCTTCCGATCTAACTGTGCCATATACTTCTCGTAGGTTTGGCAATGGATTTTTTCCCAACACTTGGATTCTAATTGGATCAAAAACTGAGTCAAGCCCAGCAAGGAACTCAATAATTCTCCCTTTTTCAATTCTTTTCTTCAATGTTGCGGTATCAGCTGCACACGCCATGTCTAAGGGCTGTAGGGAATCAAGTTCTTGCCATATAGTTTGAAGTGCATTGAAGTAGACGGATAAAGGTCTGTTTTTCTGGTGAGTCTCGATTACCCGACGATTCAATTCATAGATTTGTGTTGCATCACCGCTCACGACATAGATCTGAGTGACTTCCTCCCATACTTCTTTTGTTGTGGTTAAGCGCATACAGCTACTCTGGATGTCGGGAGTCATTGAGTCTATCAACAAGCTCATTATCATGGCATTCTCTTGAATCCATATATCATATGTAGGATCTGCTTCCTTTGGACAAGCTTTACTTCCAGTCAGGTATGCAAGCTTTCCTTTACCCGTAATGTAAAGTTTCACGCAGTGAGACCAAACAAGGTAATTTGTACCATCAAGTTTACAAGACATCATATTTCTGCTCATAGTATCATTGTGAGAAGTATCTAGAGATGTAGAACTAATAGACTGAGAGGAAACAATTTTCTCAGAGGATTTATCCATCAAATCTTCCTTTAACTCAACAGATAGTAAAGAGAGGAAAAAAACAAGAACAACTTTTAAAGAAGGAACCACAACTTTCAAATGGAGAAACCTACTTACTGACCAGCCACTGGTTCTTCAAGAACAGCTTATGAATCTAACTTTCAAGTCTGATTCCAGATTGAAGCTCTAGTAGATTGAAGCTATAAAGGGGATCTAGGCTAGGTTTTCTCTTCTCTGCCTCCTTTGCTCTGATACCATGAAGAAACAGAGAAAGAGATAGTGAAAAATTGGTTGTTATTTCCATAGGAGAGCCTCCTCTTTTATACACTTAGGTTTCCTCTACACTTAGGTTTCCTAAAATATCTATAACATAGGAAACCTCTACACTTAGGTCTCCTAAAATATCTCTAACATAGGAAACCTCTACACTTAAGTTTCCTAAAATATCTCTAACACTAACTCTAGTAACATTATGACATATGCATGACTCATTCATGACTCATTCCAACACTTCTATGCCCATTAATTGCATCTCTAGAATCCAATATACATACAAACTCAGGTCGTTCTCAAGTATCTTCTTGCAAAAATCTTTGAAAAAATGGTTTGCACGGTGTCGGTAACATATTCCAGTTTTCTCATCGTTAGACATAAAGTCTATAAATTTCAACATGACTTGATGTGTTATGGAAAACGTCAGGTGAAATCCAAGGGCAATCAATTTCCAACATATTCTCCTCCATAAAAAAGTGCTGAGAAAAAAATATAGAGATGAAAGCTCTTCTACATGTATGCTTATGCTACAATTTATATATATTGGCATCAGAATGCATCTAAATTTTGCTTACTTAAATAACTATGTCATCTGTGGGAGTTGAACCCACAACTACATGGGGGAGAGACCATGTGCTCTGCCATTTGAGATAAGACAGCAAATACAATTATAGTTTTTGTTCAAAGAAATTCAAGATCCAAGTAAAAAAAAATTGAATAGTGCCTATCCTAAGTGCCTATCATCCAAACAACACACAAACCCCTGGTAGATGCATAAGATATTTAGTAAAGAGGATACAACTTGAATGGAGACTAAAATAAGATGCAGAATTTTTTTCAAAATTGAACAGTTTCCACTTAGTAGCAAAGGATAAAAAAAAACTCCATTCCAAGATACTGCAACATCTTTGATGCACTTTTCTTGTTTTCTATATAGTTGCATCACCGACACTCAACTATCGCTGCTTGATCATTCTAAAACAACAACTATGTAGACTATTATATAAATAAGCATCTGTTTGTGAAATCTACTATGACTCGGCTATAAGTTAGTCAAAAACTTCACTAATAGTTATTAATTATCGCTGCTTGATATTTTAACCTGGCTATTTACTACGATAGAGGTTGAAATACCATGACTACTGCTAAACACTACGACTGCACGCACATAGCCTCGATATTTACTTGTGACCTATCCAAATACTTCGATCACTGGTACTTAAAGTTTGCTTATGATGAACAGAAATGTAAGCTTTTAAGATTAAACGTGTCATCAACATAACCTTGAAAAGTGACCAAACAAACATCTTTCCAAAAGCAAATGCAGCACCATTAACATTTTTTGATAAACAAATGATGGAGCTTACCTTTGCATCCATCTCGATTATTTAATCCGCAAGGGTTTTTGGTCCTACAATCATGCTAGGGTTAGACGACACGGTCACAAAGTTATCTTCTTTAATTACGCACAACAAAGACAACCATAATAAACAATATGTTATTGACAGTGAAATTGCAATATTCATACTATTATGGGGGAACAAAATAGCTATAGAAGAATCGTTATTTACATGCATGAGTCCGGTTAACAGCATGTTAGAACCAATAAGCATGAAAGCAATCATGTTTTCCATATATCCATATATATATATATACTATAAAAACTATAACTTCAAACTAATTATTTATATACAAAGGTTTGATTCTATCAAAATTAAAAAATAATTAATGGAATTTACCTGTAATTGATTTAGTTGAAGCAACACTCAAGAGAATAACTGAATTACTTGTGAGATAAAATAAGTATCTTGGGAAGGAGGAATTCACAAAAGTGGAAACATAATGCTTTCTTCTAAAATCATCTACTTATGGGTTCAAAGATCGTGGCCGCTAAAATAGAAGTGATGACATATATGGTAAAATATCATACCTGAAGACTAATGACAAAAAAAAAAAAATGGATTAGTCATATACTTACTTTTTTGTTGTCATAATCATTTAAAATAATTTACTATCCTTGGAATTTTGTGTTTTCCATTTGACAATTTTTTCGTTCTCATTAATCATTAAAATATAGAATTTTTATTTCTTCGAACTTGTGCAAACCGCCATTGTTCTTAATCGAAATCTCGCCGATCGATATAAGGATTTCGAAGCTAGGAAGGCCAATCAATTTTGTTCCATTATTCCTTCCATATCCTCTATGCAACACCGGGTTTCATATCTTTCCTATCTCCACCTCGAGAAAAAGAGAGTTACTTTTCACTGGATTTTTATTCCATGGTTATGTCCGACTTTCATGCGACTATCATGTACGCTCCATGGTGTTTGTGTACCTTCCAATCGTCTCTCATGAATGGACCATTGCGAGTTATTTTGGTAGGCGTAATTACTGACCAAAACAGTTGAAGACCTGAAGTGCAATGGCATAAAAAAAAACAATTGGAGACCTTAGCAAGTGAAAATAAATGGTAAATTCTCTAAAATCATATCATTATTGTTCATATATTGATTATTAGGTATATTACAATAGTGCGACATAATCAAAGTGACTTACTGTCGAAAAACAACAGTTCAACAGTGGTGGTATTATTTCGCTTTCCATCTGATCGAAACGTAATAAATATCATGATGTTCTGGAAACCTAAGAAAATTAATTATATACTCAAAAAATTACCATGGTTTACAGGTTTGAATTGAATAACATAAAATATGTCATAAAAAAACTGGATGGATAGGAAATCACACTTAGAGTCAGCACCCATGTGGCATTTTCAATTTCACGGTGATTAGAGACGGAATGTCATTAGCGTAGGGCAGTTGTATGGTCTGAAGTTACAACGGCCTCATGCTTGAGCTTATTGAAGTATGAAAATATCTCTGGGCATCCCATCCCAGGGAACCATACCTACTGGGAAGCTGGTTTTGACCACATTTTCCAATGCTAAACACACCTAATATCACCAAGCTCTTTCCTACAAATAAGAGAAATTAGAAAGAGAATACCCAAGGCGCATTTGCACCAATTATAGCAGTCAGATCATCTCCAGTTGCTCTAGAAACATAAGAAAGTGAACTTTTTCACACAATATCAAATTCAAACGCAATTCAAAGAACTTGGATACAATAAATTATGACCGGAGAAAGTTTTAAATACTATACTAATAATCACATCAATGGCATTAGATGAAATCTTGATAACCATGAGTTGCACCGATGTCAATAACGTAATCAGAAACAACATGACTGAAACTTGAAGTTATTAGGCATATTGACAGAGGATGGAAACATAAATCTCTCGTAAGCAAAGAGCACATGTCAATTAGTATTATGTTAGGTACCATCAAGCTATAAGATATGATTACATTATAAAAGATCAAAATCACCAGGTGTAATATAAGTTATATTACCATCATGCTCCACCACCAGGTCAACCATCAACAAAGACCTTCCAGTTCCTATCATAAAGATCAAAATCAGAAAATAAACTTATTTGTCCAACTATTTTATTTGTTTCTTCATCAAACTCCGATTAGAAATTGATCTTTACAAACCTTGACTTATTGTCACACCAAAATATTTGATACCCAAAGAAGAAAATTAGCGAGAAGAGATTAATGAGAATGATTTAGTAACCTCATCATTGAGAACCAAAACCCATCACTTGCTCATACAATATACACATCCGACAAAATCAATAATCAAACCCAAAGCGATTTAGGGAATTCATCAAACACTTAAACCACATGCAATTTAAAAAAAATTAAAAGCTTCAAGAGCAAAATAAACTTCATTGATTCAATACAACATCTTTTGCATGTATCCATCACCAACGACATAAATCCCAATCAAATATCACCAAGAAAATTCCAAAAATCATTAAAATCAAAATCAATTGATATGGAAAAAGAGTTGAAGAAACAAACCGTAAAATTCTACTTAGTGATCAACTTCAACCCATGTGGTGAAATAAGATAAACAATCAAAACAAAAGAAACCAAACATACAAAAAAAAGAATTATAGGTTAGGGTTCGCGGAGTACCTAACAAAAGAAACTGAATTTAGCTTGTGAACAACATATTTTAGGTTACAATACCATTTTTGATTCGGATAATCGTTGATATAACCGAGATAAACTAACATAAACTAAAGAATCGACGGGGTGGTCGAATCCAATTCACCACTAACATAAACTAAAGATGACATGGTATCAGTAAACAGGTGACAGGAAAGAAATTGGTGGCAAGGTTAAAGAGAAAAGAGGAGGAAAAGGTTTCTCTATCGGTTTCGGCCTGCCCTAGTTAACAATTCGAACACGGCAAACGTAGCATACGTACGTGTATTATTCGGATTTGTTAAAGCCAAATTCGGTTAAAAATCCGGTCAACGATTCGTGATTCGAGAGTAAATCGGAACGGCATACGTACGTATATAAATCGTTTCAATGATATGAGTTCGGCACACAAATTCGGTACATATAAATAGTTGTATATGACAAGTATGCGGAGTATAATTACCTAAATATACATAAATGTGTATATATGACAAACTTTAGTAGTGTGTTAATGAAAGTCTTCCTAGTACAAGACGTAGATCTCTACTTTATACTTTGGCCGTTCGATTTAGGGTACCTTTAGGTATGGAAATTAATGAATTATACTCTACATCTTTCCATGATTCCATCGCCTCTCATTGTCTCACTCTTAGAATTCTTCTCCCTTTCCATTCAGATACCTACTTTTAATGGATTCTCTAGAATCCAAGATCTCCCATGTAATAATGGAGAGTGAAAAGATAAACATGCCTTTGTTTTATTTAGCTCTTTAATTTTGAATTTCAAAGACATTATACTAAGCTTTGTTTTGTTCTATGACTTCTATCTCCATACAGTTAACGATTCTTCTGCTTCTTTCTCTCGATATTAAATTATTATTTTTTTCCCTTTCAATTTTGATGTAGTTAATGGCCGAACTTTGTTCGCGATTTTTCTGAAAACGCGGTACGTACGCGTATAATCCTCCAAGCTCATATAATTCACGTACTCAGATCGGAGTTGGAGTAAGATGGCCGAATAATTCTGTAATGAAACGTCAAAATTCGCGAATCATTCGGCGAATTACTAACTAGGTCTCTTGGTTTTGAGAAAACACTACCTAGAATCCTATCTCCACAAGATCTCATCTTGACATTCGAGATTATGTTATCCCACTTCAACCAACTTAACACCGTCGTGAGTCTTTCCTAGCCGTGCAACTCAAAGATCAGGACATACGAGATCGATCCCCGCAAACTGGGCCCTTTATGACTCTCATGTCTTTTTATAACATGATACATTTCAAAAGTTCCCTTAAACATTAATAGGTCTCAAATATTATATAAAATAATAATTCCATTAGAAAATAAAATAATTTTCATATACATTAAATTTTTTCAAAATATGATTCAATGTTGGTTTGTTTTTCTTTGAAGTTCAAATAATAATATTATGTATAAAAATCTTTTTTTCATGGAAATTAATAAGATTTATTACTTTAAAAACAAACGCATGTCGTTCTAAAAATATTTCCGTTAATTTTTTTTTAATCTTTTTCTATATTTTGCGCTTTTAAAAATCTATTTCAGTATTTATCCTAAGATACTTTGTTTTTATTCTTTTAATGTGGAAATTCTTGTTTTTTCCAAAGAATTTTTTTAAATTAAGAATTATTCTTTAAATTAATATATTATTATTATATGTATAAAATAATAAATTATTATTTTATCGATTAAGTAATATCTCTTTAAAATAATAGGATTTGGGTGGTCCCAAGTCTATTATTTTATAGATGTTTTATCATTTACGACAAAAAGAATAGGGAAAGTGGGTTGGTATAATAACTAAAGGCTAACCACACTATGGTGGTCCAAGATACAACATTCAAGATGGTTCACGGTGGCCTCCCTGCCTATGGTTGTTCAAAATATTCAGAGAAGCGTCCAACCATTGAAGCTTCGACAAAGCGCCAACCGTTTGGCGCTTGATCTAGTCAACCTGATCAAAGTGCAAAACTATTGGTCTTCTAAACTCAACAAGAAATTCGTTCATTCCATGTGTATTCTCTTTCTTATTTCTTCTCCA